>CALSBW010024732.1:52930-68810 GCA_943590975.1 Lindbergichthys nudifrons
GTGTGTGTGTGTGTGTGTGTGTGTGTGTGTGTGTGTGTGTGTGTGTGATGGGAGTGTTAGTATGTGCAGCCAAGTGTAAAGGAATCATCCTGACAGAGCCTGGAAATGCTGCAGCTCAGCAGGGTTCAGAGCCAGCTCTTTGTATTTCACTGATTTATTGAGTGTCATTTAAAGAATGAATCCAACATAATACCTGGATTATTAGGTTTGACATTCCATCGCTGCCTGAGTAATAAACCGTGAGCTGAGAGGAGTGGTGCTTCCTCTGGGTTTGTTTACAGTGATCTGAAGCGCTGCCCACTGATCTCTGTAGTTTGTTGGCCCAGCCAACCACAGTGTGAAAGGCTGGAATTAGAACGGAGACATCCTCCTCCGTTGCAGCGTCAGAGAAACATGAAAAACTGTGCTTTGTTTCCAATCAGGAAAAACTCTGCAAAAACGTTTAACAGGGAATTAAAGAAAAACAGCTCATGAAGAGAGACTGAGCAGAGATCTGTCTCCCCGGGCGGGCAGAGATTACATACATATTGTCTGTACAGAATAACCAAGATAGTAACATTTGTTTTGACAATCTAAATGACATTTACAAATGAAATCCATACTTTTTACGCTTAAAAAGTGGTTTGTGAAAATAAAAAGAGAGCTGTAATGAATTCAGACCTCGCCTACTTTCAGAACCTGTCATTCAGCTGCCACAGACCACCTTCATACTCTTTAATACCGGAGACATTCCTACAGGAGCCCCATGGGGGTTCAGCATCCTGCCCAAGGACACTTCAGCATGTTGACTGCAGGGGCAGGGGATCCAACCAGTGACCCTCTGATTGTTTTTTGTTTGTTTGTTTTTTTATCTTTGATTATAATTTTGGCAGTTATTACACTTTATTTACAATGCTATATAATATTTACATGTATTTTATGGAAATCGTCCTTTATGGACACATGTTGTACTTTAACACAAGACATAAACATAAAAATAATAAACACTCCACCACCAAAACAAATTCCTTTTCTCCAAAAAATACATTTATGCAAAAAATGTCCATTGCATTTATAAATGTAATTTTGGTACTCCATCCAATACCGAAACAAAGGTACTGCCCTCCACAAAGTCCTCATTGAATTCAATTTCTATATGGAGGAAAACCAGACAAATGTCTCTTTCAGAGTTCTTTGTAATATATTCCAAACATCAGGTAAACGCTTCTCGTAATGGGCACTATTCCTCCTTATGGGGCGGCAGTGGCTCAGTCTGTAGGGACTTGGTCTTGGAACCGAAGGGTTGCCGGTTCACGTCCCGAGCGGATCAAAAAAAGATGGAGTGAGCTGGTAGCTGGAGAGGTGCCAGTTCACCTCCAAGGCCACTGCCGAGGGGCCCTTGAGCAAGGCACCTAACCTCGAAACTGCTGCCTTGGCACCGGGCACCTGGCAGCCTCTCTGCTCTGCCACCTTTCCTATCTGCATGTGGTTGTGTGTGTGCATGTATATCCTCCCCTGTGTGTGTAATGTGTGTAAACACAACAGAGTGGGGAAAGAAATTTCCCTGTAAGGGATTAATAAAGTGTTTCTTCTTCTTATCTTGACCGCAAGCCTGGCGTGGCTCAGAACATTGTTCAACAGGTTGACATTGCACTCATCCTTCTTTTCAATCACTCCAAACAGCCACAACTCCTTTCATTCCATTTCTCTCACATACCATTCATTCCAACATCTGCTTAATTCTTTCATCCGTCCAAAGTACCCCACAAGCTCTCTACATTCAACACATTCATGCATACATGTTTCAACTTGGTCCGAGCATACATCACATTCCCTCGTAACAGTTACATCAAATGTACTAATGACCAGATTGTTAAACACCCTATTGTGTCCCTCTGATTGTCGGAAGGGCTGATCAGCGCTTTAACCGCCTGAACCTACAAACAGGGTTCGAGTTATGTGGGAGCCAATGGGAGCTGAGCTCCCATAAGGAGGGGTCTGAGCTCCCACGGACGCAGTGAAATCATACATCTGTGGGGGTCGCTAATACATTACCAACAACCATTATTTTAATCACAAATAATGCATGTGTCAATGTAATGAGTATTATTTACGTTAACGAGGTAAATAGGCTAAAAGAAAAACATGTTTTCCAAAAGAACTACGCATCGTATTCTCTCTTGAATGACAATATGCCTGCACTTCACCTCCAAGGTGCGCAATACATTATTGCGCAATCTATGCCTGTGAGCGTGCTGCGCGAGCCGAGATGATGTGTGTGTGCGTAGTTTAACCTTATCATATTTAAGTTTGTAGCAAATAGAGGGCTGTTGGTGTGTGTGTGTGTGTGTGTTTGTGTGCGTGTGCGTTAGTTTTAAAGACCCCCATAGAGCTCAGTTTATAACTCGAACCCTGCCTACACATACACCTTTATATACAGGACCACTCGCTGTGTGAAGTTGATGGGATTTGAGGATTTAAAATAGTTGCAGCAGCAGACATTTGGACTTGTCATAGCAGGAGACACAGCGAGGGCTTAGTGAAGAAGTGACAATCTGCTGTTCCTCTGGATAGCACGCCCAATAACAGGAACTCATTAATGTTACTAAACACACAAGCACTGATGTGGGAGGAACAAATACAGCTGAGTGGTAGAGGTGGGAAGTAACTAAGTAAGATAAAATAAGATAAGATGGACCTTTATTAATCCCAGAAATTCAGTTGTACAAAGCAGCAACAGGGTAAGCGTGAAAAAACAGGACAGCAAAGATTCACACAGATTAATAAAATCAAAAATAAGATCAAGAAAATAATTAAAATAATAATGATAATAATAATAAAAGACTATGAAATAGGAGATGAGTAAAATAACTGTCAGCATATATACATATTTGGTCAACTAAGTTATAAAGTACGGAATTAGTTAAAGTGACAAGTGAAATGTGAAAATGAACATCTGTACATATATATCAACATATCTATCTACATGTTTGGTCTACTACTAATGTATTAACATGGGTTGTGGAAACAGTGTATATTTATGTCCAGTGATTTAATTGTATTTCTTTTTCATTATTGCCCCCTTGTTGTGCAGCCTGATGGCTACAGGCACAAAGGACTGTCCGAGGCGCTTGGTGCGTTGTCGTGGAGGGATGAGTCTGTGGCTGAACGTGCTCCTCATCTTCACTAGCTCTGCATGGAGTGGGTGAGAGGGGTTCTCTAGGATGCTGTCAAGCTTCCTCCTCGTCCTCCACTCTGCCACCTCCTCCAAATTGTCCAGTTGTACTCCCACTACAGAGCTAGCCTTCCTCACGAGCTTGTTCAGCCTGCCAGTGTCCCTAGTGTTGGTGTCTCCCCCCCAGCACACCACGGCAAAGAAGAGCACACTGGCCACCACAGACTGGTAGAACATCTGCAGCAGCCTCGTGCTGAAGGACCTGAGCCTCCTCAGGAAGAACAGCTGGCTCTGTCCCTTCCTGAAGAGAGCATCAGTGTTGTCTGTCCAGTCCAGTTTATTGTTTAAGTGCACTCCCAGGAACTTGTAGCTGTTCACCACATCCTTCCCCCTGATGGTGATGGGGGTCAGAGGCCTCTTCCTGCTCCGCCTGAAGTCCACCACCAGCTCCTTAGTCTTGCTGGTGTTGAGCTGGAGGTGATTGTTCTCAACCAGGGCCCTGTACTCCTCCTCATTGTCATCTGTGATGCAGCTGACAATGGAGGAGTCGTCAGAGAACTTCTGTAGGTGGCATGAGCCGGAGTTGAAGTGGAAGTCGGAGGTGTAGAGGGTGAACAGGAATGGTGACAGCACAGTTCCTTGGGGGGCTCCAGTGTTGCTCAGCAGCACATCAGACACGCTGCCCTGCAGTCTGACATACTGAGGTCTGCTGGTGAGGTAGTCTGTGATCCAGGCCACCAGGCTGTGATCCACCTGCATCACTGACAGCTGCTCAGCTAGCAGGTGTGGCTGGATCGTGTTGAAGGCGCTGGAGAAGTCGAAGAACAGAATTCTTAGTGAGCTGTGCGGCTCCTCCAGCTGTGTGTAGGCTCTGTGGAGCATGTAGGTGATAGCATCCTCTACACCAATGTTTTCCTGGTAAGCAAACTGTAGAGGGTCCATGAAGTCACACACGAGGGGTTTGAGGTGCTGCAGAATCAGTCTCTCAAAGATCTTCATGACATGTGAAGTCAGAGCAACAGGCCTGTAGTCTTCTGGGGTGCTGGGGCGTGTCTTTTTGGGCACCGGGACAATGCAAGAAGAGGTGCTGAAAAACTCCTGCTAATTGACCGGCACACGCCTTGTGCACTCGGGGGTTGGTGTTGTCTGGCCCCCTTGCCTTCCTCACGTTGATCTTCGAGAGCTGATTCCTAACTTGTCCGGTGGTGATTATTAGGGGTGTGAAACTGCTGGGAGTGGCTGATGCCCCCCCTGGAGTGGTGTTGGGTGTGTTTGGAGAAGAAGGGGGAGTAGTGGTGCCAGGGTTTGGGAACCCCTGCTGTCCTGTTGAGATGGGATGGTCAAACCTGTTGAAGAACAGGTTTAGCTCATTCGCACCTTCAGGGGTCCCTTGCACAGCCGTGCTTGATTGTTTGTACCCAGTGATTTTTCTCACCCCTCCCCACACCTCTCTCGAGCTATTGGCCTCCAGACGACTCTCCAACTTGTCTCTGTATTTCTCCTTGGCTGCCCATAGCTCTTTTTTCAGCTCCTTCTGTACAGTCTTAGCTTTCTCAGTGTCTCGAGCCATGAAAGCCTTCTTATTCCTGTTCAAGAGGGTTTTAATGTGCCCATTGATCCAGGGCTTGTTGTTTGGGAAGCATTGTACCTTTTTGGTCGGTACAATGCTCTCCTCACAGAAACTGATGTAGTCAGTGATGCAATGGGAGAGTCCATTTATGTCCTCACCGTGAACCCTCTGAAACATGTCCCAGTCTGTTGACCTGTAGCACTCCCTCAACTCCTCCTCGACCTCATCCGACCACTGCTGTACAGTCCTGGTGGTAGCTGGCTGTCTCCTGACAAGAGGCTTGTATTTGGGAACAAGCTTTATCAGGTTGTGGTCTGAGTTGCCAAGGGGGGGAGGATGGTGGAGCTGTACGCCTCCTTAACATTGGCATACAGCAGGTCCAGTGTCTTATTGTTCCTAGTGCCACCGGTCACATACTGGCTGAAGTTTGAAAGGCTTTTGGAGACTTTTACATGGTTAATATCTACATTAACCGTGATAAATGCACTGGGGTGCTGTGTCTGTAATCCCGCGACGGAGGAGTGGATGACGTCATTCGCCTGCGACGCTGCGGCACCCGGCGGGATGTAAACAATAACAGCAATGGCGTGTGAGAACTCTCTAGGTAGAAAATACGGCCTCAAACTCACCGCCAACAGCTCTATGTCCGGAGTACAGATACTGTCCTTTACAGTTATGTGTCCAGGGTTACACCATTTGTTGTTAATGAAGACGGCAAGTCCCCCGCCTCTCTTCTTGCCGCTCCGCGTGTCCCTGTCGGCTCGAACCACCGTGAAGCCGTCCGGCTCCACCAGGCAGTCTGGAATATCCCCGTTTAGCCATGTCTCTGTAAAACACAGCAAGCTGGACTCCCGGTACTCCCTCTGGGTTTTCACGAGTGCTGCAAGTTCGTCCGTCTTGTTTGTCAACGACCTGACGTTCCCCATGATTACGGAGGGCAGATAAGGTTTGAATCTCCTCATTTTATTCTCCCTGTTCTTTTACACGAGGACTCCAGCTCGTGTCCCCCGTCTGTGTCTGCGTATAACAGCTGGTATGTCCCTTGGTGGCGATCTAGAGGCCCCGGAGGGAGAGGAGCGCTTCTCCTGAGTAGGTGATTGCCCTGCCGTTTGAATCCATTGGAAATGTGATTTAAAAAAAAGAAAAAACAGGTAAAACTCCTACCAATAATACATACAAGTTGAGAATAGTGTCCCAACATTTACAGTTAAATTAAATCCACTAAAACGTAAGAGTAGTGGGGGAAAAGAAGAGAAAAGCTAGAAAAGCTAGAAACAAAGGAAGAGCTGCTCAGTACAGGCAGCCACTCTGGGCGGCGCTCAAATCAATTAAAGTAGGTTTACTCAAATACTGTATGAAGTACAAAAAGAGATACTTGTACTTTACCTCAGTATTTCTATTTTTTGTTACTTTGTATTTCTACTCGACTAAAATTCAGAGGTAAATGGTGTACTTTTCCTCCACTACATGTATTTAATACCTTTAGTTACTTCACAGATGTGGATGAATGATGTGAAATATAACCAAGTGTTAAATCAGACTTTAGTTCCACCTGGAGTAAATCCACAAGCTACCCTGCAGTATACAAAGTCATTCAAACTAGCTGCACCTTTACCAGCTTTGGGGGGCGTGTGGCGTAGTGGGTTGTCTGTAGGTGTTCAGATCAGGGGGTCACAGATTCAAACCCCACTGCAGTCAGCATGTCATTGTGTCCCTGAGACACCCCAAATTGCTCCTGTGGGGATTGTCCACAGTATTGAGTATGTAAGTCGCTTTGGATAAAAGCGTCTAACAAGTAACATGTCATGTAATAACACTTAAATTATCAATCATTATCAAACATATCATATATATTATTCTGAAACGGACCAATCTGCACAATACTTTTACTTTTGGTACCTTAACTATATGTTGATGCTAATACTTTTCTACTTTTACTTGAGTAAAAGTAGAAAATGCAGAGAGAATACTCTGTTCCAGTAAATGCAGGACATTTACTGGAACAGAGTATTCCTACACTGTGGTATTTCAGGTAGTACAAGATCTGAGTACTTCTCCACCTCTGCAGAGTGATCCAAACTGGCTCTAGGATACAGAGCGTGAACGAGGAACCACAGGAGAGACGGAGGCTGAAGTTGAATAGTCCATTTAGCTTAGGAACCTTCCTAACCGAGTGAAATGACCCGGAAGTCCCTCAGTGGCAGCCATGATAAGTGCCGTTCGAATTCTCTAGATGAAAGGAAAGGAGGTTTCAAACTTCCTTTATAACCTCCTTTAGCTTAGGAACCACTGGACCTCCCTTTACGAAAGGAGAGGAGAAAATGCTGTCCCACAATGCCTTGCAGCCGCAGCATTTGCCGTCACACAACATTCGGCCGTTCACGGAAACAACCGATTATGAACGAGAAATGATATCATGAAAGTTACGGTGCTTATTAAGCTTTTTAAAACGTATGTGGTAAGTGCTTTGTTTTGAATGTTCATCAGTATTATAATCAAAAAATGAAATATGAACGTTAGTTTTTACTGAAATGATCAAATAAAGTCAACATTTCACAGTCTTTACTGAGCTGTGTGGGGTTTGTTCAACTTTTAAAAAGATGTTTGAATGGTGATATACACAGTGATAGATGTTAAGGACTAACGTTCATAATAAATACATTTGTATTGATTTTAAGATCTTTTCATAGTTCATACAATCATACGTATTGGGATCATTTATATTAAAGGTAGGGTAGGTAAGTTTGAGAAACCGGCTCGAGATACACTTTTTGTTATATTCCATGGAATGCTCTTAACATCCCGATAGCAATGAATATATTAAGTGCTTTGACAAAAAATCCATATAAAAATGTCATCTGTGGAAGCCGTAGTACTGTAAAAAGTACGACCAATCATTTTAGCCGGCGCGGCTAAAATAACTGGATGGCCTACCTGCCTGTCAGCCTTCCATCTGTGCACAGACTTATCTCGTGCCCTCATTGGTCATGTGCGCGTTCGTGTGTGTTGGAGGAGGGGCTCTATAAGGAAGGGGCAGATTTTCTCCGGTTGTGTATTTTCAAATTCTAGCGATCTTGAGCCGGTTTCTCAAACTTACCTACCCTACCTTTAATGTGGACCGGAGGGAGAGGGTGACGAGCATAAGTTTCACTTTCCTTTTTTATTTCAATTCCAACTTTGGTCATGAAGAATATGTTTCTCTGTTGTCCACGTTCATAAAGTATAAAGCAACAGCATCAGAGCACGGTGCAGAGTCTCTAGATGAGTTTACTACTGTAAACTCATCTAGAACTACTGTCCGTCGTTCTTATTAAACATCCATGTTGTAGTCCGCTGTATAGAAAACTGTAGTTTCCATAGTTTCCCCACAGCAGCAGACGCACGCTATGACATTTGCTGGTGCATCATAAACACGTCGGATAGTGAAAGTGCAGTCGATTCTCCAAAGTACCACAGTCTATTCTCCTAAATCCTTTTGAATTCTCCTATCCACTATCCCTTAACCCCATGACGTTTCACTCAGAGGTCAAGGAATAGACGATAGGGTTAGAACTTAGGAGCTGATTTTTGGATTATCCGACCGCAACCGAGCCTCCAGAGGAGATGTTCCTTACAGAGAGTTCCTTACAGAGAGCGAACAACATGATTAGATGTTTGTAGTATAGTAGTAGTAGTAATATAGTAGTATTTTCGTTGTCATCGCAATATGAACATGCGTGATAAAAAAATAGCAAAATAGCAATAAACAATTAATAAGAAATGATTTAATTTAGGGATGGTATGGAAACCCAATATTAAACGTAACCCAAATTTGGTATACCAGCTAAGACAAAAGCTGTCTGTAGGAACTGTTTAGCTCAGTTTGCCACGTATCTTAAAACGTTGCGTATTCTTGTGAATTCACTCGCTGACTGAGACAAAGCAGACCCCCCCCCCTAGCGGTACCTGCAGGCAGTGACCCACAGCAGCAGAGGAAGGAGGACAGAATAAATGATACTGACAGATGTCTGTGTTCTTCATTCTTTCAAAACTTGCCTCAGTATAATGCTGTCAGGAATATTCAGATTCATTATTGACATTTTAGATTTTTTTCCAGTGAGATATTAATGTATATAATGACTGATGCTGGTGTAACCGTTATACTGTTGCTGCTCTAGAATCACTACAGGTAATGCTGCTAGAGGAGGGGCTGCTTTGTCTCAGCCAGCAGCACACTTTATAAGGTCTGCCACATTTAAAAATAAGTGGCAAACTAACCTACACAGTTAAGACTATATAAGCGGCTTTTGTTTTGTCTTGTTTGTAACAATTTCACCAATATGTATCGGCCAGAACTAATCGTACTAGTGATAAGTGGAACAATCTTAATCTGAAGTTACCTACTGTAACTCCAGTTTCTATGAGTATTGGCGTAGCCCTTGAAGTAAACAGATATGGTTCTAAACTGTATTGAAGTAAACATGTATTATTTTGAATTGTATTTTAGTGAACATGTATTGTTTGAACTGTTTTAAGTAATCACATATATAGATATTGTGTTCCCACTTGCAACTCACTGACCCAGATGTCCTGCTGCACACACACACATACACCTCCTCCCACCAGAGCACACAAACATATTCTTTTCAAGGTTCTTTCTGGACATCATTATATCTGTGCACAATGTTTAATTGTCTGAGAAAGAATAGTTTATGTGAAAACTTGTTGGGAAAATAAGGGAGTGAATACCGGTGCAGAGATAACGAGTGACTCTGCCCTTGTGAACTTTCGAATCAAAGAAGAGAACATACTTTTTCCCAGAGCTCTGATTCGCTGTATTTGACCCGACCAGAAGTGAATCCAACCAGTAAAAACACCTGGGCTCCAGCTCCTCCCCACGGACTCTCTGATTCGCTTCGGAGTGAAATGGGAAGGAGGAGTCGACACATCTCCGCCCCAAAACTTGGATATGAATACTGTTGTTTTTGTATGTAAAAATGCTTCTTGTTTGCTGACGCTGGTCTCGAGACCTGTATACCGCATCACAAACCTGAAGTCCGTACTTCTTGTTTGCTGACGCTGGTCTAGTCTACCTGTATACCGCATCACAAGCCTGAAGTCCGGAGTACTCTGTAAAACTTGTATACGTGTTTTGTTTCTTACCAGTAAAATCAGATTATTGTTATAACCTATAATTCCGGTGTTTTCAATTCCTTTCTTTATTAAATAGAATCAGCCTCATCTAACGAACGGCGCGTAGCGGAGGGGGGGGCTTTCAGCCACCACCTAGGTGTTTGCTACCAACACCCTCTAAGGCTATCGCTATTGGGTAATCCCCTGCGCACCCGCGCAGCACTGAAACACTTGTAGTCCACGCCTGCCCGCAAGGTGGGCCCCACCCTCGGGCTCCCTTCCGGTATAAATAGGAAGGAGGCCCGACAATCTGCTCCCATACAAAATGACTTTTCTTCAGCTATTCGTGGAGCCAGTGGGGCCCAGCACTTAGAGGGCTACGCCAATACTCATAGAAGCTGGAGTTACAGTAGGTAACTTCAGTTCTATTTCGTATATGGCTTCGCCCTCTAAGGCTATCGCTATTGGGTTAAGGGCGAAGCAAGATGTAGTCTGCGCCCCACTGGGTCCGCCTGGTACAAGAAGCACAGACACACCTGCTCAGATAATAACCCATGCCTATTGCGCCATGCGAATGGCGCATCACAGTCCCTGGAATATAGCATAACATGAATATCTTCCATGAGGGGACGAGGCTGGTAATAATACATACCTGCCGCTGTGAGAAAGTAGAGACGAAGGTCACACTTTGCCCGGTGACAGAAAGGAGGGGGAATAGCAGCTCTCTGCCTGTAGATAGACAGGAGAGCGCACAGCTGGGTCCCCAACATCACTCACTCTGACAAGACATTCCGTACGAAATGTGTCAGGGGAAAAAGGGGGACGTCCCTCTCATAAGAGGGAAATACAGGCCACTCTCTCATCTCCTTGGATCCGGAGACATGACGGAGCCACAGAGAGAGCGGACAAATCACTCACCCTTTTCGCTGATATTAGAGCCAACAGTAATAGCCTACTTTGGCTGATAACAGTTTAAGGGGAACCTGATCTAAAGGTTCAAAAGGGCTTTGCTTAGTGCGCGTAACACCAAAGCCAAATCCCACTGAGGCGCCCGTGCGCATGACACAGGTCTGAGTCTCCGTACTCCTCGCATAAAACGGCTGCTGCGCTCTGCGAGCACCTCTGTTCAAATCGCCGGGAATATACATTGCTCTGATGGAGACCAACGTGTGTGCGCGCCCAGAACAGCAGCCGCCTGGCTGCGTTCAGAAGCTGCGCAGATCGTACTCCTCCCTGGCGATTGAGGTAGGCTGCCGTGGCCTGTTGGCTGGGCGAATCAACACATGTTTGATTGTACAGCAACGGGGCGAAGTGCTGGAATACTTCCCAAACCGGAGAACAGCTCCAGCACATTTACCTCTGACGCACGGGGTCGGTGCGTGGGCGAATGAACCACCTCTGGAGACCCCTCCTGTGGGGGAGACCCCGGGGAATCCCCACGTGATCAGCTGACGTCATGCTGAGCAGCTGTATCACGGAGAGGGCTGTCACCACGCTGTGGGATGTGACACGCCGGAGAGGGAGCTGTCAGTTTCTCCACTCACTGCAGCGAGAGCCGCGCTCTGCTGGCTGAGTTTTATTCCACTCGCAGATAAATGAATGTCTGAGAGGGAAGAGGCAGCTCTTCTCTCTGCTCTTTCTCCACTTGTTACTGATGACTCAGTACAAAAAGTTGGAAAATAAACACTTTACTTTACTCACCACCCCCCAGAACGTCAGAACCGGCTCTGCTTCCTCGGAGGCTCTCGTGGAGCAGACCAGGAGTGGGGAGCCTCACTCCCCTTTGACTCGCCGCCGGGAGACCCTGTCTATGGGGTGGCGGAGGAGCGGAGAAGTGGGACGGAGGCCCCGCAACCGCCGAAGGGCGAGCCTGACGCCGAGGCGGTTGCCTGAAAGTAACGTGGGCGCCGTCCGGCGATTATGTTGGCCTGTCTTACCCCAAAAAAAAGGGAGAACTGAACGGTGAACCGTGGAGGGAGGCGGGGCAGGAGTCGGACGACTGGGGACGTGGCCCCAGGGACACGAGGCCCCTGTCCACGGGCTCGTAAGCCCGGATGGGCCAATCGTCCTCCTCGGCCGCAGCAGCGAGAGCATCCACTCTCCGCTTCCTGACGCCCGAGGAGGGCACACAGCATGTGAATCCAGACAGGACTCACACACTGTTTGCTAGTCATAACTCATTATCAACCCAGAGCCACATGAGGGACGATCTCACACACAATTGTCACCCATGTTTACTCTGCAATGTAAGTGTCTCTTGTGCTTCAGTAACGGGGTGCTGAAGAAAAGAGGGAGCAGATTGTCGGGCCTGCTTCCTATTTATACCGGAAGGGAGCCCGAGGGTGGGGCCCACCTTGCGGGCGGGCGTAGACTACAAGTGTTTCAGTGCTGCGCGGGTGCGCAGGGGGATTACCCAATAGCGATAGCCTTAGAGGGTGAAGCCATATACGAAATAGAACTGTAATTGTACAAAACTAGGCTCACAGGGTTTACCAGGGACAGGAACTAACAAATAATGGTGCTTTTAAATACTCTGTGAGAAGGTAAGAGGTTACTTACAAAGCCTGCTTTGTAGAAGTCTGTGGGGTTGGGGTTCTCAGATACAAACTCACAGTGTTTGCACTTCCACTGCATCTTCACAAGAACCTGTAAAACAGAACATAAGAACATGTTTAGCTCAACAACTCACTTAGTAACATTAACTGTTATTCATTTTATTTTTAAACCATTAACTCTACTGCAAAACGTTAACCAACCTCTGCTAATATCTACCTAATGACATTCTCCTCAGAAAATGTTGCTAAGTTCCTGTTGTAAATGTGACAAATCACTCACGTGCAACCTAAGGAAAACACATTTTGAATTGGATTTATTACCAAATGATAACTAGAAAATAAAACGAAAAAAATACATTAACCAATTAAGCACTGAGCCTGTTTTTCAGGTCTCAGGCTCGAAAATGACATTCCCAGAACAAATGACCATATCTTCCCTTCTAAAAGGGTTAAATTAATAATCTTTATTCTCAAAGTAATGAGAAATCTGTGAGTTGGATGTAGAAAAGTCAGAATCAATATACACACCAACACGTTAACAAATAAGGAGTTAGAGTGATGCGTGACCAAAACCGGAAGCTGCATACACTCTGGTGGCTACCATTAGCAGCTAACTTTTTCTCCAATTTTTACATAAAAATAGAATTATGGATTATAAATAATTTTTTCAAAGGCACAGGTACATTATTAACCTATGGATCAACAGTTGTAGCCTTTTTTTTTCTTTTTCGTTTTAATGCCATTGAACACGTCTTTTGATCAGATTGACAGCTACCGTGAGACGATCTCCCGTAAAAGCTCCGTAAAGGTACGTGTTGTGATGTCTGTGTTTGCTTCCCCTGTCGCAAGTTCGGATCGCTCAGTGATGATACTATAACTATATAATCTGTGGAGTCTCAGCTTTAATCGGATATATTGTATGTGCAGCTTCGATAAGTAATAAGGGTATCTTTATCTTGAGTTGTGTGCTAAAGTGCGTTAGCATTTTTTCGCTTAGTGCTAATTCAGAGGCTTGGTATTACCCTTGGGTTCCAGAGATATGAAAAAAAAAACATTTTCACCCAAATCACCTCAGAGGTGGAGTGTTTTTGGCTAAACCTCTCTAAAAAGGTCAAATGTCACTTGTTTTGCATCAATCTTGATACAGGGTACTTATTATATATTGTACTTTGGATTCCTAAAGCTCTACCTTACCATCATCCAAGGGTAGTTTTCACTATAAGTAAAAAAGAATTTTTGGACGGACACTATAATTTACAGTTTTTTACTATGTAAAATCTGAATTTTCTTTAAAATAAAAAACATCTATATTGATTCGGACTTTTCTACATCCAACTCACAGGTTTATCATTACTTTGAGAAAAAAGATTATTAATTTAACCCTTTTAGAAGGGAAGATATGGTCATTTGTTCTGGGAATGTCATTTTCGAGCCTGAGACCTGAAAAACAGGCTCAGGGCTTAACAGGTTAAGAGGTTAACTCCACTGCAAAACGTTAACTAACCTCTGTACAACGTTAACTAACCTCTGCAGAACGTTAGCTAAACTCTGCTAGTATCCCCTTCATGACATGCTCCTTTGAACATTTTGCTAAGTTACTGTTAAAAATGTGACAAATCACTCATGCAACCTTATGAAAAGCCATTTTAAATCGGTTTTGTTACCATATGAACAGACGTTAAAGGGGACCTATCATGCAAAATGCACTTTTGTACGTCTTTTATACATGAATATGTGTCCCCGGTGTGTCAGAAAACACAATCCTCTCTATTTTCCTCCATACCCAAATCTCTAAAAACGGGGCTGCAACGGAGCTGATACAGATTTGAAATTGTTCTGACATCAGAAACAGGGAGCTCCGCCTGTATGGGCAACTCTCCACCTATCAGGGGAATGGGGGGTTGGGCCACGGCCATTGCCGCTCGAAAGCGCTGGAGACGCTGTAGTACATATGCCAGGCCTGTAAGTGGCGCTGTAGTCTGCCACAAAAGCAGCGAAGAAGACTTCTCACAGAATCAGCCCTTGCAAAAACAGGGCTGGAAAAGAGCAAATAGAGCGAAATGAGGTATGGCTAAAATGCATGATCTGTTTGGTATTTTGAAAGAAAAACTTCACAGACATGTTTTATATAGGTATGGCCCGACAATATATTATTCAAATATAGCATGATAGGTCCACTTTAATTAACGTTAGCTAAACCACGTGCAGCTTTAGCGCTAAGCTAACTTGTTGTGAGCAAGTCTTTTAGCTAATACATTTTTGACAGAAAGATATAGATGTTTTCAATCTCACCATTCCACATAAAGTTATTTTCAAAAAATGTCAGCAGCCATAATTAGCGGGCTCCTCGGTCTTCACCTCTGACTGCGTGCAGTGCAGCACTCATGCTCAATGTGTGTGGAGCCCCTCCCCTCTCTTGCAGAAACGTAACACACTGAATTATCTCTGCTTAAAGGTGGGATAGGTAATTTTTGGAGAAACCAGCTCGAGTGCACTAGAATTTGAAAATACACAGCCGGAAAAAATCTGCCACTTCCTTACAGAGCCCCTCCTCCAACACACACGAACGTGCACATGACCAATGAGGGCACGAGATAAGTTTGTGCACAGATGGAAGGCTGACAGGCAGGTAGGCCATCCAGTTATTTTAGCCGGAAAATGATTGGTCGTGCTTTTTACAGTACTACAGCTTCCACAGATGACATTTTTTTATGGATTTTGTGTCAAAGCACTTCAGATATTCATTGCTATCGGGATGTTGAGAGCATTCCATGGAATATTACAAAAAGTGTATCTCGAGCCGGTTTCTCAAACTTACCTACCCCACCTTTAACAGGATTATTGCAATGCACATTTCAGCTAAATAGTGCAACCAACTAATTTGCTTTAGTAATGACACAGTCTTTTTACAAAACATGAACAGCATTATTAATGACAGCTTAAAAATGTAATTTCAATAAAATCAGAGTTTAGAGTGTAGGCCCTCATTTGCGAGAGGGAGGGAGGGGGGACATGGCCAGGCCAGCTGGGTAAACAGTGCGTCCTAGCCATCATTGATTAAGGAGTTTGATGGCTTGTGGGACGAAAGACAGCCTAGATCTGTTCTTTTTAAACAGAGGGGCACGATATCTCCGCCCGGATGGCAACAGTTCAAAATATGAGGCAAGAGGGTGCCTCAGGTCACTCACAATATTGTGTGCCATTTTTAAAACTCTGTCCTTGTATAAGCTTTCTAGACTAGAAAATTAGATTCCTGACAATTTACTGGACAATGTTATGGCCCTCCTGACTGACTTTTTCCGTGCCTCAGTGGCGTTGCCGAACCAGCATATGATGGTAGACGGAGAGAAGAGAGAGAGGAAATTATGTGCTGTTATGTGAGAGCACATCACACTAAATGGGCCTCAGAAAATACTAAGCTTCTGTGTGTGTGTGTGTGTGTGTGTGTGTGTGTGTGTGTGTGTGTGTGTGTGTGTGTGATCTGAGTCC
>CALSBW010024732.1:83813-97334 GCA_943590975.1 Lindbergichthys nudifrons
ACTGTAGATATTCACAGAAACCAACAATGTACTGTAGATATTCACAGAAACCAACAATGTACTGTAGATAATCACAGTAACCAACAATGTTCTGTAGAAGATCACAGTAACCAAAAAAGAAAGAACCAACCGAAAAACGCCATTTCTAGAATATCTAGAAATATCTCAAATATCTTAAATAAACCAACATCTTTTTCTTAATATACATAATCTTGATGCAGTGTAATTACTAGTTTGTCTATACTAGATATTTTATATACTTATTACTATATATTTTTAAGACCCTATGTCTTTGCAAACCGGAAGAACTACAACTGTGGTGCTTCCGGTTTCTGAGATAATGATGTTGTGGTTTTCATTAGCTGCAAGCCACAATCATCAAGATTTACAAAAAATAAAGCTTTGAAATATGTCACTTTGTGTGTAGTGAATCCATATAATATATGAGTTTCACTTTTTGAATTGAATTAATGAAATAAATGAACTTTTCCACGATATTGTAATTTATTGAGATGGATCTGTGGCTATATATAGTGTCTTGGCCAAACCAAGTTGAAACCAAGGGATAATTAATAGTAACAGAAAACACAAAGGACACTGACAAAAACCCAAATCCCCCCTTTAACATGGAAGCAGGTGATTTGTCCCAATCGGCTCCTTGCAGTATTTATGAGTCCTCAGCGCTCGGCCACGCCCTTTGCTGAACCAGGAAGTAACCTCCCCCAACAGCCACGGTAACTCAAGAGACTTGGGTTGCGGTCGAATAGTCCATTTAGCTTAGCAACAGAGCACGGTGCAGAGTCTCTAGATGAGTTTACAGTAGCCCCTCGTTCTTATTAAACATCCATGTTGTAGTCCGCTGTATAGAAAACTGTAGTTTCCATAGTTTCCCCACAGCAGCAGACGCACATTTATGACCTCCGCTGGGTTGCGGTCGAATAGTCCATTTAGCTTAGGATCCTTCCTAACAGAGTGAAATGACCCGGAAGTCCCTCAGTGGCAGCCATGATAAGTGCCGTTCGAATTCTCTAAATGAAAGGAAAGGAGGTTTCAAACTTCCTTTATAACCTCCTTTAGCTTAGGAACCACTGGACCTCCCTAACCTAAAGGAGAGGAGAAAATGCTGCCCCACAATGCCTTGCGGCCGCGGCATTTGCCGTCACACAACAGTCGGCCGTTCACGGAAACAACCGATTATGAACGAGAAATGATATCATGAAAGTTACGGTGCTTATTAAGCATTTTAAAACGTATGTGGTAAGTTGCCAAAGTGCTTTGTTTTGAACGTTCATCAGTATTATAATCAAAAAGAGAAATATGAACGTTAGTTTTTACTGAAATGATCAAATAAAGTCAACATTTCACAGTCTTTACTGAGCTGTGTGGGGTTTGTTCAACTTTTAAAAGATGTTTGAATGGTGATATACACAGTGATAGATGTTAAGGACTAATGTTTATAATAAATACATTTGTATTGATTTTAAGATCTTTTCATACAATCATACGTATTGGGATCATTTGTATTAATGTGGACCGTAGGGAGAGGGTGACGAGCATAAGTTTCACTTTCCTTTCTTATTTCAATTCCAACTTTGGTCATGAAGAATATGTTTCTCTGTTGTCCCCGTTCATAAAGCATAAAGCAACAGCATCAGAGCACGGTGCAGAGTCTCTAGATGAGTTTACAGTAGTCCCTCGTTCTTATTAAACATCCATGTTGTAGTCCGCTGTATAGAAAACTGTAGTTTCCATAGTTTCCCCACAGCAGCAGACGCACATTTATGACCTCCGCTGGCGCATCATAAACACGTCGGATAGTGGAAGTGCAGTCGATTCTCTAAAGTACCGCAGTCTCTTCTCCTAAATCCTTTTGAATTCTCCTATCCACTATCCCTTAACCCCGTGACGTTTCACTCAGAGGTCAAGGAATAGACGATAGGGTTAGAACTTAGGAGCTGATTTTTGGACTATTCGACCGCAACCAAAGAAAGTAATTAAAGGAGAGGTGTCATGGCCATTTCCACTGATCATAATTCCATTGTTGAGGTCTACTAGAATAGATTTATATTGTGCATTTTTCCAAACTCACATTGGTTTCTCAAACAGCATCTCTGTAAACTACTTGTATTCACTGAATTTCACTCTCTGCCTTTAACGGCTCGTTATAGCTCCAATAGCTCCAGCCCCCACCCTCCCTGTGAGCACAGTGTGCTCTGATTGGTCGGGACGTTGTGAATCGCGCTGAGCTCCGTGGAGGTGTTGTTTCCTTGTTTAGGATACATAGCGAAACACAGCCAAACTCATCCTGAGCACACACAAAGTCACAGCCGAAGTAAAAACAATAAGTGTGGCTTGATATTGAGTAAGAAAAAGGTTGATAAACGCTGTGAGAATGGGTCTGCAGAGAGAATTTCGCCGCGATCCCAACTGTCTGTTATCAGCCTGCAACCAGGGAGGAAAAATCAGCTGAGCTGCCTGCTCCCTGAACACAGATGTGTGTGTGAGGAAGTCCGTGGATTGGTCAATTTGGACCAATCAGCGGGGGCTTAACGTAACGGCTCCACGGATTGGTCCATTTCGTTCCGGGTACGGGTTGACATCATGCCGTACCCGGAAGAATAAAATGGACAATGACGTATCTCCAACGAGGCGTTTTGGGGAGGTCTTTTCTGTGTTAGAGTTTTACTCGCTATAGGGTGTACTTTGAGGGTTTTGACTCTGCACACCGTTTACATGCATAAAAACCTTCATAACACACAAGGGGACAGGTAATAACCGGAAAAGCATGACACCTCTCAACGGCCATACTGGAGTACAAAAACAGACAGCGTAATACGTCATACCTGTTCAATCTTTTTTTTTTTTACCGGACATACAATGGTTAACTTCTGTGCCATTGTTGGCTACGGCAACAGAGGTGATCGAAACAAGAGGCCAAAGTCATTTTACAGGCTGCCGGCGGTTATAACACACCAGGGTGAAGCAACCATATAATAAGAACAAAACAACACACAAACTTTCGAAGCGTCGCCGGGAAAAATGGCTCATTAATTAGGATCGGACGGGAGGATCTCAAACCATCCAACCATAACTATACTCGCGTTTGTGGGGATCATTTCACGTCAGGTAAGTGTCGGGTTTTACATACAAACATTCAAAATGAACATATAACCCACGTACTAAGACATGTATATTAACAAGGAAATAGGAATCCTGGAGTCTGTGTCATCAATTGACATATCAGATTGTGGAGTATCTACAAAGTAAAGTCATCCCTTGGCTCAGGTCATCTTCACACCAGTCTGTCAATCCCCTGCTGTAGCCAGTGTTTCGTTTAACTGTAATTTAAAGTAATTCCTCCCCCTACTGGTCATTTGATTATATGTAAACAGTAAAGGCTGGACAGTCCCTGGCACCTTTTCAGAGGCTTTTGGTTTACTCAATTATTTTTCATGTTACATTGTCTTGACACCAGCATTTTAAATATATCTAAAGTCTGACTTGTCCTGTCAAAAGAGGTAAAATTTGTATTAATTAACAGTTCACCCAGGATATAACTTACCAACAATCTGATTTATTTGCAGGTAAACCAGTGGCACTTTTTGATAAAAATCACCCTGACTGGGCATCAAATTGGGCCACGAGAAAATTACAGCACCTTCCCCTGCTACCATCTCTAGAAGAGCCCGCACCAGTGCTGGGAGCCACTGGGGAATCAAATCAAATCAAGTTTTATTTATAAAGCACATTTAAAAGCGATTTTTGGTCAAGCCAAAGTGCTGTACATGTAATAAAAACACATTAGTACAATCACAATAAAAGACAATAAATTACAACAGATATATATCAAAAAACAAAAAACACTAGGAAAAGTCAGGAGTCGTGCTCCGCTCTAACTAGAAGGCCAGAGAGAAGAAGTGTGTTTTTAGTGTAGATTTAAAAAACCCTAGGGTCTGGGCCGACCTCACATGGAGGGGCAGAGAGTTCCAGAGCCTAGGGCCAGCTGCTGCGAAGGCTCGGTGCCCTCAGGTTTTAAGCCTGGTCTTGGGCACTACCAGCAGCAGCTGGTCAGCAGACCTTAAAGCTCTGGCTGGGGTGTAGCGCTGGAGGAGTTCAGCTATATAGGCCGGAGCCAGCCCATTTAGTGCTTTAAAAACAAATAAAAGGATTTTAAAATCAATTCTGAATCGAACTGGAAGCCAGTGTAGTGAGGCCAGAATTGGGGTGATGTGGTCACGCTTTTTGTGGCCAGTCAGCAAACGTGCAGCTGCGTTTTGGACTAGCTGCAGGCGTTTAATTGAGGCCTGGTCCATACCCACATGCAGAGCGTTGCAATAGTCCAGTCTTGAGGTAACAAAGGCGTTAATAACCCTTTCTAAGTCTTTAAAAGATAAATACGACTTGGTTTTGGCCAATAGTCTTATTTTAAAAAGCAGGATTTGACTACGGTGCTGACCTGCTTGTCGAATTTAAAAGTGCTAGTGAAGGTCACTCCAAGGTTCATGACAGAGGGGAGGATGTTTTTATTGAGAGAGCCCAGAATATCAACCGGAGAGACTGGAGGTTGGGGTCCAAAAAAGATGACCTCAGTCTTGCTCTCGTTGAGGTTGAGAACGTTTTTGCTCAGCCAGGATTTGATCTCTGTTAAGCAGTCCATCAACTGCTGTAGTGAGTGTTTGACATTTGCTTTGAGAGGCAGATATATCTGTACATCGTCGGCGTAGCAGTGGAAGGGAATATTATGTTTTGTGAGAATTGAACCTAGGGGCAGTATGTACAGTAGAAAAAGGATGGGGCCCAGAATCGAGCCTTGGGGAACCCCACAGGTAAGAGGGGCTTTGGCAGAGGAGAAGGCACCTAGCTGTACTGAGAAGCTACGGTCTGTCAGGTAGGACCTGAACCATGCAAGGGCAGAGCCTGTGATGCCAGCGGACTGTTCAAGCCGTGACAACAGGATGCTATGGTCCACAGTGTCAAAGGCAGCTGTCAGGTCTAACAGCACCAAGACAGCGGAGCTACCTGAGTCGGCGGCTAGGAGCAGATAATTAAAAACTCTTAAAAGGGCTGTTTCAGTGCTGTGCATGGGTTTGAAGCCAGACTGAAACTTTTCATGGATTCCATGCATGGTTAAAAAAGACTGCAGCTGGGCGTAGACTACTCGCTCCAGGGCTTTAGATAAAAAAGGTAGCTGGGATATGGGCCTAAAATTTGCGAGAATGGAGGGGTCGAGATTTTTCTTTTTAAGTAGTGGCTTAACCACGGCATGTTTGAAGGCAGCTGGGACACATCCTGAGCTAAGAGAGGTGTTTATAAGTAATAAAATACTTGCACCAACTGATTCCAAAACATCTCTGAGAAGGCGAGAGGGAATGCTGTCTGAGGTGCAGTTTGTCGGCCGCAGGTGCTTGACTACATCCGAGAGAGAAGAGAGGGATACAGGCTCAAAGTGGTTGAGGACAGCAGGGCACAGAAAAGGAGCAGGATCTGGGGTAGCACTAGTGTGGGCTAGCCTAAGAGCAGATACTTTTTCAATAAAAAATGTAAGAAACTTATCACAGAGAGTAGTCGATGGGACAATAGAAGAAACATCACAGGGATTAATGATCGAGTTGAGGACATTAAAAAGAACCTGAGGTTTATGGCTGTTTTTGGAGATTAACAGAGAAATGTGCTCTGTTTTGGCTGCTTTGACTGCCGTCTGGTAGTCAGAAAGGCAAGCACGAAGGATTTCTAGGGAGACATGGAGTTTATCCTTTTTCTATTTTTTCTCTGCACGCCTGCAAGCGCGTCTGAGAGCACGAGTACAGTCATTGAGCCATGGCTCTGATAGAACTTTGGTGCGTCTAAGCGTAAAAGGAGCAACAGAATCCAGTATTAGTGTGCATGTCGAGTCAAACATGGAGATAAGCTCATCAGCATTAAAAGCACAGTTCACATCTAATTTACAGATCGGAGAAGCATTAAAAACATCAGAGAACTGTGAGGCAGTCAAGGGGTTAATCGAACGCAGATGACGCGCAGGGGCACGTGATTCGACTCCTGCGGAAGGGATCGAGGTTGTAAACAGAACCGGTAAATGGTCTGAGATACGCGTTGCTGCACATATTTCATCCACAGATACAGACAGTCCAAACGATAATACTAAGTCCAAAGTGTGTCCTTTTTCGTGTGTTGGGCCAGCCACGGACTGAACGAGACCAAAAGAATCAAGGAGATTTAAAAAGTCCCTAACCAGAGGTTTGGACTCGCAACACACATGGACATTGAAGTCTCCGGAGATCAAAACATGATCATATTTCACCATGATCCCGGACAGAAAGTCAGAAAAGTCATTTATGAAATCCTTATTGCACTTTGGCGGACGATACACGACTGCGCAGAGTATAGGCGAGGCCGGGTTCAGTTCAAAAAGCTGCAACTCAAAGCTAGCATAGCTAGTTACAGGGTGAAGCAATCGGCATTGGAGGCTAGCTCTAAACACTCATGCTATGCCCCCACCATGGCCGGTGGCAGGGGGGGAGCTGAAGAATGTACAGTCAGGAGGAAGAAGTTCAGAGAACCGTGTATACTCGCCAGCGTGGACCCAGGTCTCCGTCAGGAACATAAAATCCAGTTCACGAGAGGTGAAGAAGTCGTTTAGCAGGAACGTTTTGTTTGCTATCGACCTAGCATTTAGCAAAGCCATGCAAAGTTTTCGCTCTGTGCTTGCCGAAGGTGTAGTGCGTCTCAGCAGACGAAGATGTGCGTGTTGAACGCCGCGCGGACCGGGAGCTGTCAGCGGGCCCAGCAGAGGCCGCAGCTCTGGAAAAACAGGGCGAATCCATCGATCCCTCACATGGCGTGCAGCGGGAGGGCCATGACATCCGAGGCGTGGATAAGTCCCAGAAGAAGCCGTCAGGTATGCTTTTTGATGGACCAGTGCACCACCACGCTTTCCCCGTCGTCTAAAGCGCTTTCGGCGAGGCAGGACGCAGGTAGGTGGGTATATCCGACAGTAGAGGGCGGGGGGACGATTTATGGTTGCCAGATGTAGGTTTGGGCAGCAATATAAACTCCAGTGAGGGTCTGACGTGGAGGAGAGCTTGGCGATCGTAGACGAGCAGAGCAGAGACATTCTGACAAACATAAAACAAAAACAGGATAGCTAAAGGCAGAGAGCTGAGGGAGCGGCGAGCCGACAAAGGCGCCATCTTCCCACACACTGGTCACAGCTGGTCACAGGGAAGAAGAAGGACTGATTGAACCAGAGACTGGCACTGCAACTCAGACTGATTTGACTGGTGAAATGATTGCCAAAATGTCATTTGAAATTAATAATGTAACAACAGAAAATGTTAACTTAAAAGAAAAGCCTGTAAAGTCCACCATTTCAGAGAGTACATTTAAGGGCGATGATGACCGTGTGCGGTTCTACACGGGACTTCCTACTTTTGCCATTCTAATGATGGTATACAATCTTGTGGAACTGCACATCAGTGTGAACGCTAAGAGTTCACTGTCTACATTTCAACAGCTTATACTGACACTAATGAAATTAAGATGAAACCCACCCCTGCAAGAGCTGTCGACCCCCCATGGGCAGAGCTTCCCTTCACGGGGAGTTTTGCGGCGGGGCGGGTCGCCAGAGAGTACCACAGCTTTATTGCTGTGGCCCCACAGTTGATTGCACATCCCCTAACACAGTGTTATGGGAATGGAAACGCAGCTGCGTGTTAACGGAGTGGATGGACAGGAGGCTGATACTGGGTTATTCACTCCAGTTTTACAGCATCCCTCCTCCGTTCGCAGGCATAAGAGAGGGGGGGGGCATTATTCCCTGTACTTCCTGGTGCCCAAAAAGACAGGCGAATTCAGGCCCATTCTGGATTCACAGTCTGAATCTCCACATTGCACGCAGGAAATTCCAGATGTTAACTATAAAACAGTTACTGGGACTGGTGCAGCCAGCCGATTGGTTTACAACAAGGGTGGGCAAACTTTTTGGCTCGGGGGCCACAATGAGTTTTAAAATTTGACAGACGGGCCGGGCCAGTAGCAGATGGTGGAAAAGTGGCGGCTGATATTGTATTCTTTGAAAACCGCTACGGTTTCTTGGCAAATAAGACATACAGCCTTATATCGCACTTCGGTGAGAACATATTTAGCTGCCCACTCCTCATTAAACACTCGGCACTCACGTCGACTTTTATTTTCTTTGGTCCACTCATCGTTACAGATGCAGGTTCAAAGGTGAATTATTGCGTTATTGCGTCATCGTTTGCGTCATGACTTAACCGTTTACGCGCCTTCTTATGACAACACGGCGTTTTACGTCGCTGATTTTCTCCGCATCACCGCTCACAACAACATCAATAGAGGACTGCGTCGGGTAGTTTTTAATCAGACGAAGCCAGATTAAATTAAAGAACTACTTCTCCAACCTTATACCTTTCTCCAGAGTGCCGTGGTGCATAGTTTATTCATGTGGTTCAGCGGCATTACTGCCTGCTGCAGTGCTGATCGTCCACCAGAGTTTAGTCTACTGTTAACTCACAGCAGCGGCCGCTGGAAAGTCTTCACTGTCCGACTGTCACACAAGCAGCTGATAAATATCCCCCTGTCAGGGTGAGTGAAGCAGGCAGGACCCAAATGCAGATTTCACAGAAAATACCTTTATTTAAAGGTTAAAAAGAACAAACAGAACACTTCCCCGTGAACACAGTCAAGACAAACAAGGATCTAACAATGACAGACAGAAAAACCAGAACTTAAATACACACAAGACTAATCAAAGAAACAAGAGACAGGTGAGGAGGGAGGAGAAAACACAGGGGCACAAGGTGAACACAAACGGGTAATCAGGCAGGAGGGAACACAGACAGAAAGCAACAGGCAAGACCCCCTGTCTTGCCTGTGAACACTTTTCAAAATAAAACAGGAAACCAAAGACAGAAAAAGACAAGACAAAACACAACACAGACAGATCGTGACACCCCCATCCCCATCAGTGAATGCACTGTAAAATATTACCACGAGTTCACAATATTTAGCTGTAATATTTTACAATTAATTACTGTTTTACCACTTTACAGTCTTTACCTTTAATGTTCACAATATAATACTGTAATTTTGAATTTCACAGTGAAATCAATGCAGGCACAGTTAATTACTGTGAATGTACAGGATAAATGATTACCAGGATTTCACAACATGTTACTGTATTATTTCATAGTACAATACTGTATTCAGACAATTAAGTGATTTTCTTGCTTTTATCGCTCTTGCTTGGCTTTAAATACTAATTTCTTTATTTGGTGCAGGTTTTACTTAAATTGAAAGGGGCACAGCTGCATGTGCCTTAAAATAAACGATGCAACATATACATCTATGTAAAATTGAAATTGTTGTCTTGGCTTATTGTTTTCAGGTGCTTCCTGGGCATTAATCCTGAGACGGGCTCGAAAGCCAAAAAGAGGCATGGCAATTTAAACCCCCATGTCAGCACATTCTTCAGAAAATTGTTGACTTTGACTGGATGTCTGTCTAGACATGTGTTACGTGCTCTCCTCCTTGTTTTATTTTCTGTCTCCCTGCTGCGCAGGTGCACCTGGTCTGCCCCTGGCTCCGCCTCTGCCCAGGTGTTCCTAATTCCACTCAGCCGTGGGTGTTTCTCAATCACGAGTACGCTTGCTTGGTAGCACATGTCTGCCGAGCATCTTGCTTCAGAAGCAAGGCAAGAACACTTCCTGGCATTCGGAAAACGAAGAGTGGAACAGGCTAGCAAGTGTGCAGGTGTGCGTCATATGAGAGGCCCCGCCTTACATTTTCCGCCACAGATTTGGGGAAATTGGTCCGTGCGCAAAGCATTGTGGGGATTTTAAGACCGCGGAGTCTACACATGTGCAGCCTCGAAATTTCGAGTAAAAAAAAAAGTACGCCGGGCTCGGTAGATTTCCAAGTATGCTGGAGATTGGAACAGTACTTCGGCGGCACTCGATGACGTAGTATGCTTGAAATAGTGGCTCTGCAGCAGCTTTACTCGACATTGAGAAACACCCCGTGTATATATAAAGAGAAGCTGGAGGACAAGGAGGTCTCGCCTATCCTAACGCCGGGAGACACTCTCCTCAGAATACCTCTTTGCCATTTTGAGCTGTAGGCCATATTTTTGCTGATGTGTTTATGTTTAGCCTGGAGGACCTGGTAGTCCAGTTTTCGCGGCTTTATTTTGTTTCCCATAGGGTTTATATTTGATTTCTGGTTGGGGGGGGAAGCTCTGGGTCCTACGGCCCGTGGTGTGGCTGGCTCAGGTTCCCTCCTTCTGTTTGTTTCTTTTGGCCAGTCCTCCAGACCTCTTTTTGTTTCCCGTTTCGCTTGTGTGAGCAAACGGCTGATTATCAATAAATGCTCGTTACCAAGTACCGGTTATTGCGTGTATTCTTTCATGTTGCGGGTCTCGGCACGACGCCACTACCGCGGAGTAGAGGTTGGGGCCGTAACAACATGTCCAAGACACTGTGAAATGTACTTTGCTTTGGGGTATACCTTCTCCCAAAAGTCAATATCTGGTGTTATGCGTTCAAGATGAATCTTTCCATTCACCCACAGAACAAAGTCAGCATATTCAACATCACATAGAAATAACTGGGTCTGCACTTGATAAAAATAGGCATGGGTCTTCTTCAGCCTGTCTTGTCCATCACGTGATTCCAGGCATGTATGGTCTGCTGGTGCAGCAACACAGTAGGGGCATTTAATTTCCAAAACACCTGCACCACAGCACTTGCAGGACACAACACCATCTGGAGTAGCACCTAAATATGGAAATGTTGGCGATAACACGATCCCAGAGTCCTGGCAAATGAAACCGTCATGTCGGTTCATAATTACAATGTAATCTTCACATGCTGATTTCTCGTGATTACATTCCCATTCAGTAGCTGCACTTTTAAATGTTGTGGCTTCCGAGTAACAAATAGCTTTAATCAAGCTAAGCGATGGTTTAGTTGCACTTGTTGAACTTACTGCCTTCATACGAGATGCTGTAATCCGCCCAGCTCTGTATCAATACCAGAGTTTGGATTTGGCCTGTGTTTTTGTGGCCTTCTCAATGACATCCGCCTCTGGCTTGGTGTCATTGCACACTTCCTTCCAGTAGATTTCAGTGATGCCAGGAAAGACTGTTGCTCAGCATCTGTCGCTTTTGGAATCTCCCGTGAGTGACGTAAAAGTGGTGTTGTTGTTGTTGTTGTTAAATTAGCTGCATCGCCAAGGCTGTTAATTGCTTGGCTTAAACGATTCCTTCAGGTTTTAGCCGAAGTAAAGTCAATGTCAGCAACAGGGGAAGGTGTTACATCCTTCACTGATCCAGGTAGAAGCCAATACGCCTTTTCCTGGGTAACAGTCTTGGCATCACGTATCCGTATAGATGTTTCTATGTAGAAAAGGAGTGATGCAACATGGGTACATGTTGATCCCAAACCAGCCTTGCAGTTGCAGTTAGCTGTGATGACTGCCCCATCCTTCTTCATCAGTACCCACGGACATGTTGGCGGCAGCCCAATACTCTGAGAATGCAATACCTGAAAAATAAAATACAAAAATATTATTGGATTGTTGACTATTTAGAACAGGGGTCCGCAACAGGCGGACCCGGACCTATAATCAATACATTAATAGGGGATTTCAATTTTGACGGGGCGATTCTGTTTTAACCGCTGCCGACAGGGGGCGAAAGAGACAAGTGAGCGATACAGGGAGAGAAACACAGAAGAAGAGATGAGAGAAGCGGAGAGGAAAGTGAGTGAAGAGAATAATTAGCGATACAGGGAGAGAAGCGGAGAGGAGAGTGAACAGGCGTGTTAGCGGCAGACAGGGAGAGACAAATAATTACACATGGCGCTTTCCAAGAAAAGGAAAGTGGACCGTGAGAACAGAGCTTTTAACCCTGAGTGGACGGACTCATTCATGTTCATCCTGCCCACTGGGAGCACAGAGCCAGTGTGTCTCATTTGTTCAGAGACCGTGGCGCTCATTAAAAGTGCCAAAACGCCACTATGAGACTAAACACAAAGTGTTTGACCAAACATTCCCTCTCAAGTCAGAACTGAGGTCACAAAAAATAAATATCGTTCCAGGGCAGGCTAACCGAGGCTAACCAATGAGCACCTGCATGTGTGTATGAGAATGGCCCTGACACCATTTCAGCCCAGATCTAAACTCCTGGCAGGACAAGCTCAAGCTCAATTCTCGCACTGAATACAAAAAAGTGAGTGAGGGACTGCAATATAAGAGGGAAAGAAAGAGAAACTTTAAAACTGTTCAATTGTCATGATGTTTAAAGACTGATATTGTTCTATAAAGCTTTACTTATAAAGCTCTGTTCATACAGCACGTGTATTTCAATGTGCTTTACAACATGGCACACATCACAAGTTAAAAATAAACCACAAGAAATTCTCCTCAGATCAGATGTTAACCTGTTACGCACGGCCCGCCCGGTACCGGGCGGAAAAACGCGTCATTTGCAGGAAACAACGTCTAAGGAATCTTAATATTGAATAAAACTATGAATGTTTTATATCCATGTAACGGGAAGAAACTCAGCTAATGATCTTTTTAATTTTTTTTCTCCAAAAAAACCCCACAATGCTAGCACTCAGCCTCTGAATTAGCCACGAGCGAACATTTTTTTTTTATAACGGCACTTAAACTCACTCATAACTCCCTTATTACTTATCCTAGATGCACAGCCAACCACTCTTTCTTGGTGTCCTGGAGACACTGAATCTAGTGGTGCCCTCCTCAACACTCAGTGATAAACATTCGCGACGCTATAAACGAAAGCGTACATCATAACATGTGTAGCTGTGTAGCTAGAAACGGTAACATGGCTTACCTTGGTCAAAACTGGTCTTCAATGGCATTAAAACGATAAAAAAACGATGCTGCAGTTAATCCATAGGTTCATTCTATGTATCTGTGCCTTCTTTGAAATTATTTCTGATAATCCATAAGCAATAAAACTGCTTTTTAGTTTCTATATTCCAGAAAGAGAAATTCCTCCAATTTGCTTTCGATTTCTAGACGCGAAGCCCCCACCTTTTCTCTTTACAATGAGTGTGTATGTGGGCCTCCCACTTCGATTCTATTGGCTCTAACGGTCAGAAAGGTGTGTCAACGATCAAAATCGAGCAAGGGGGGCCAGAGATATGGGAAAAAAACCATTTTCACCCAAATGACCTCAGAGGTGGGGTGGTTTTGGCTAAACCTCTCTAAAAAGGTCAAATGTCACTTGTTTTACATCAATCTTGATACAGGGTACTTATTATATGTTGTACTTTGGATTCCTAAAGCTTTTAGTCTACTAACCCATCATCCAAGGGTAGTTTTCACTATCTGTAAAGAATAATATTTGGACGGACACTATAATTTACAGTTTTTTACTATGTAAAATCTGAATTTTCTTTAAAATAAAAAACATTTATATTGATTCTGACACTTCTACATCCAACTCACAGATGTAACCTTGCTTTGATAAAA
>CALSBW010024732.1:112251-168260 GCA_943590975.1 Lindbergichthys nudifrons
AAAATCTTCAGTGTTGATTGACACTTCAGTAATAGCCTATCAGATAGCGCTGTGGGCGGGACATTGCTGGTGTACACAGAGTGGTGACTGCAGCCAGAGAAACGGCCGCATCAGAGCCAAAGTTTTATCGACAATTTGATTAAAAAAAGGCCGATACCGATAATCGGTCAAATGCGGAATATCGGCCCCGATAATCGGCCAGTTCCAATGTACAGTGTTGTGTTCAAAATTCCAGGAAAGACAAACAACTTCTAAGTTTAACTATTTATTATAAGAGAGCAAAATATATATTTCACTTGGCCAAGGACTCCGTCCGGTCACAGACATCACAGGCAGCAGGGCTGTAATCTGTAACTCTATTTCCGGAAAAAAGCCTTGAACCTTGTGCGTCAATACATTTTATTACACAGGGCGTTGCCCGTACATTTATGATTGGTTGAGACTAGTTGGGAAGGGCCGTGGTTTAGACTTTGGCTTCCCTGGTTGGTGCAGAGACTTAGACAAAAGTGTCTTGGCAACACGATCTTCCAATCAGCATTCGGCCGGCCTGTGAAGGTTCCTCCCTACTCTGTCGCTATCCTAGTAATTTGTTTTTGCTAAAGTTTCTCCAGAAAAAGTGGAATCCTGGCTATACTGATTCCCATCTATGCGTGGGAGCGAAGCTCACCCACACGGCCAAGGCCAGAGCCTCAGTAACTCATTGTCCTCTTACAGTGTCTGCACCTGGCTTTGCTACATTAGTATTGCAAGCTAAAAACTCTCATATGACTGTCCCCTTCGTTTCATATCCAACCCTTTATAGTCATAACAACATCTCATGAGCACAATAATGCATATAATGTAATAATAAGAATCCCTCTTGTAACAGGATACTTGGAATTCTACCGAGAACGTTGCGGAAAATTTCGAGGATGCACATGTGTATCCTCGGCAGTCTTAAAAGCCCCACAATGCTTTGCGCACGGACCAATTTCCAAAATCTTTGGCGGAAAATGGCTAAATCCAGGCAGCACACATTGAAATGTAAGTATGTTCAGAGGCGTAGTAAATGTGCACATGACTTGTGTTTAAAGTTTATAGTCCGTTTGAGTTTTGCCTGTGTGAACGCAAACCGAACCTTCTGAAAAATGAAACAATGTAACACACTGTCATCTGGTACGCACCAGAGAAGCGGACTATTAGGTTTGAATGAGACCTTAGAGCGTTTTGCACCTAAATAAATAATTTAAATAATCAAATTAACCTTGTTTTGACTTTGCCTCTTTTGTTGATATTGGTGGTTTATGCTACAATGTGCACCAATATGTGTAAAAAAGGTTTGCAGACATCAAGTATGATATATGAATACACATTTTATTATTGATTGGTGATGGTGATTTTATGATTTTCTTATGGCTGCTTATCCTCCAGGACTTTTTCAAGGCTGCAAACAGAAGGAGAACGTTTTATGTTAGTTTAGTGGTTTTGTCCTGGAGAGATGATCATTTTACAAAATACAGTTACTCAAGTACATCTTCGCGAATCAGTTCTGAGTCTTCAAACAAATCACGCTCAATTTAAGGCGGGGTCTCTCATATGACACACACCTGCACACTTGCTAGCCTGTTCCATTCTTTGTTCTCCGAATGCCAGGAAGGATTCTTGCCTAGCCTCTGAAGGATCTGACTCGGAAGACATGTCCTACCAAGGAAGTGTCCTCGACATTGAGAAACACTGTTTCAATGGATAGTTGTGATATCATAGCTCCCAAACAAAGATTCACATTAGGAGTTAATCTCTCTTAACAGACAGAAGCACATTCTGTTTCTTCCTCAGTTGTACAATGATAGCGCCTGCCCTCCCTTCCTGTTCGTTATCCTAACAGCTTCATCATTCATCATAAGAGTCTCTAGCCAGTTTCTCATCATCAGCTAACGATTAGCTCACTTCCTCTCCTCTGGCGGCTTCCATTGATTAACCTGAACGACCATTACCTTTTAATTAAAGGGTTATTTCCAATGAAAGTCAACACTAATGGCTCTCATTTAAAAATTGCTCTACACTTTTGTATAATTCCCGCTGTGTTAATTTGTGTTTTCTCAGCTCCAGTGATTATAGTCTAGTTGCCAGCATAGTGAAATGTTGAGCACCCCAAAGTGTTGTGTTAGAAATGTATAGTACGGGTCCCCAGCACATAGAAACTGCTGGATGCTAACTTGCATATGTTGGGCAATTTGCACAATTAGCATAAGTTAAAGTGGACCTATCATGCTATATTTGAACAATATATTGTAGGGCCATACCTATATAAAACATGTCTGTGAAGTTTTTTTTTCAAAATACCAAACAGATCATGCATTTTAGCCATGCCTCATTTAGCTCTATTTGCTCTTTCCAGCCCTGTTTTTGCAGGGGCTGATTCTGTGACGTAGCTTTAATGCAAATGAGCTGCAGCTGACCACGCCCCCCTGCAGGAGAGGGGAGCGTGCTCTGAGATCAGCTGCTGGGCTCTCAGAAGAGGGGGAGAAAAAGAGATCTCCGTCCTCCGTGTTTTATTCTTATAGAGTGGCGAAGTCACGCCCATCTACTTCCGCCCCATGGGACCTTATTTCGGAAAAATAATGTATTGAAGTCAATGGAGAGAGAAAACGTATCTTTCGATCCCGTTTGAATTGTGCCATGAATTACACATATGATGTTTGTCAATCTTAAAAAATAATTTCCATGTCAAAAAAGTCACAGTTTGTCGTAAAACTGTTGAAATATAAGACTAGGAAAAATACGTAACTAGAAAGACTACAAATCCCAGAGTCGCTTAAGTGATGTCACAATTGTTTTCCTCCACTAAGAGATAGCTAAGATCAGCGCCATATAGATATAATCTATCTATATGGCGCTGGCTAAGATAAGATAACTTTAACAAGATGCCTGTGTGCTTAGTACCAGGTTGTTATTATACCAGCAATGGGTCTTGCTCGTTCTTTCGCTTCCCGTCTGATGAAAGGACCAGAGTGTCTGGATCAAGCTAGCTAGTACCTAGCACGTTAGTTAGCATTACAGCCTTGTCATTTTTATTAGCCTTAACATGAAGTAACATTATTTATTAGCCTTAACATGAAGTAACATTAAGTAACCCAAAATGTTAAACAGTAAGAGTAGTAGTCATATTTCGTGAACCCTTTGAGTACTGTAGGGTGTGATCATTCTATAATACACAATTTAAGCCCGGGGGAGAAATGCTAACGCTAACGCTAGCATCGACGATCTTCTCTACTTCATGCTATCTGCACAAATGGTTGACATTAAACATTAAAAGAACCAGGCAGTTCAGAGAGAATCAAAGGAAGGCAGGCAGGCAGCTTTGCATGACATTCTTCAGGACGTGTTTCATTGTGGTGATAGTGAGGGTAGTCAATCGTTTGGTTGACAAGACAGTAGTGACGGCCATCTTGGTGACGTGTGTTGTTGACCAGAGATGTAGTTCATTGAGTGTTTCACACAAACAAATGTGTTACTTCACAGTTTTACGACACATTTTTTTTTTTTGACTTGACAAACATCATATGTGTAATTCCTGGCACAATTCAAACGGGATCGAAAGATAATCTTTCTCTCTCCATTGACTTCAATACATAATTTTTCCGAAATAATGTCCCATGGAGGTCCACCGAAAGGGGAGGGACTTCGCCACTCTATATGATTATATGGAGTTATTATTAATTTGTTTTAACCTGTTAAGCCCTGAGCCTGTTTTTCAGGTCTCAGGCTCGAAAATGACATTCCCAGAACAAATGACCATATCTTCCCTTCTAAAAGGGTTAAATTAATAATCTTTTTTCTCAAAGTAATGATAAACCTGTGAGTTGGATGTAGAAAAGTCAGAATCAATATAGATGTTTTTTATTTTAAAGAAAATTCAGATTTTACATAGTAAAAAACTGTAAATGATAGTGTCCGTCCAAATATTATTTTTTACTTATAGTGAAAACCACCCTTGGATGATGGGTTAGTAGACTAAAAGCTTTAGGAATCCAAAGTACAACATATAATAAGTACCCTGTATCAAGATTGATGCAAAATAAGTGACATTTGACCTTTTTAGAGAGATTTAGCAAAAAGAAACCACTTCCGGGGTCATTTGGGTGGGTTTTCCATATCTCTGGCCCCCCTTGCTCGATTTTGATGGTTGACACCTCTTTCTGACCGTTAGAGCCAATAGAATCGAAGGGGGAGTCCCCCCCACACACACGTTGTGAAGAGAAAAGGTGGGGGCTTCGCGCATGTAATTTTCAATTAGAGTGAACCTATCTCTAGCTTTGACATCTGGAAACGGAAAAGCAGTTTTAATGCTTATGGATTATCAGAAATCATTTCAAAGGGACACAGACACATTAGATTAACCTATGGATTAACTTCAGCAGCGTTTTTATCGTTTTAATGCCATTGAAGACCACTTTGGAGAGACTACAGAGCCAAGGTAAAAATGTTAGCATTTTTAGCTACCTAGCGTCACCTGTTTTGATGTCCGTCTTTGCTTATAACGTCGCAAATACGTATCATTCAGTGGTTATGTCGGTGTCAATAGATTCTGTGTCACCTCACGATGTGAATCGATGTGTTGGATGTGGTGAAAAGATAAATAATAAGGTTTTGTGAGTGATTTTCGGTGCAGTAAGGTGTTAGCATTTTTCGCTCGTTGCTAATTCAGAGGCTCAGTGTTAGCATTGTGGGTTTTCTTTTTAAAAAAATAAATAAAAATCAGTTAGATGACTTTCTTCCCGTTACATGGATATAAGACATTCATCGTTTTATTAAATGAACATGCCTTCAGACACTGTTTCCTGCAAGATGTTGCGGCAGTGCCCCGGTACCGGGGTCTCTCGGGCTTAACAGGTTAAAGCTCACTAAATAACAAAGAAGACCTTTGACCGGCACTTTTCTAATTTTGTCCGGAAGATTTCAACTTTAACGGACATGTTGACCGGTGGAAAAAAATGTAACTGAAACTCTGCCGCATGGTCCCCTCGTTCCTTGGAAGAGGCGGAGAGGTGGGTGTTTGTCATCTGCTGGTGGCAAACCGGAGAGAATTACAGTGCTTGCCTCGACGGGGAGGGATTGCATTGAATTACAGCAGCAGGAGGCGCAAATGCTTGCCTCGGGGAGGGAGAAAAAGAGCCACAGCGGAGAATAAACAGAAGGGCTGCTTTTGTGACTACAGCGCACTTACAGGCCTGGCATATGTACTACAGCGTCTCCAGTGCTTTAGAGTGGAGTGTTGGACATATAGGCGGAGCTCCACATTCCTGACGTCAGAGAATTTTCAAATCTGTATCAATCTGTATCAGATCCGTTGCAGCCCCGTTTTTAGAGATTTGGGTATGGAGGAAAAGAGAGAGGCTTGTGTTTTCTGACACTTGGTGAGTTCCCTGGCACACCGGGGACACATATTCATGTATAAAAGACGTACAAAAGTGCATTTTGCATGATAGGTCCACTTGAAGTTGTGTTATCAAAATGAATGGCATTATAGTCTATGTAAACAATAGTAAAAAAAATACTTGGCCGATATGGACCATTTTTGAGTGGTTTTGTGGTTATTGAGGAAGCTGAATCAATTTCGGCAATTTTCAGGATTAAAAATGGCAGTTCTATTTCATCCTTACTGACCGCCAGAGGCGGTGCTTTAGCACTGGATATCTTCTGTCTCGCGCATGCGTAGGTTGAATATTTATATCAACAAAGTCACGTATGACCCCGGAAGGCATAAGTTCCGGTGTTGTCAACGAGTTCAGTTCTTTTTCATCTTCTCGCTGCGCAGGTTACTACTTTTTGAGTAAAAGCCAAGCTTTTTTGAAAATTCGATTCTAGCTTATCGCTACCTGTAGCCTTGTGATCGTCTCGATCGGAGTTGCGGGATAAAGAAACGCTCGCCCTCCGAAGGCTGCGACGAGCTGTCGCCTCCCAAGGGAGGTGACCACGATGTTCACCGCTCGGACCCCAGGAGCCGGACCGGTTAAGAGCGGACGCTCCTGCACGTCAGTCAGTGAGATCGCTACCATTTTGTGCTATATATTCTCAAGCTAATGAGATAATTGTCTCCAAGTTAGCCGAGTGTTTTCGCTCAAGCTAATTTGTTACTGCACTACTGAAGAGAGTGTCTTCGCTCCCCTCTCACGGCGCACAATTGGTTATTTTATTTAATCGTTTATTTGACAGGGACAATGCACTGTAATGAACACTTAAAACATTAAAATGTGTCAAGCGTAACAGTGCCAGATTTAGCTTTGAGCTACTTTAGTACTGAAATGCTTTTATGGATTTAGAAAATGTTTTTATTGATTTAAAAAATAGTTGTATGTATTCATTTAAATTGACATGCATCCGCTAAGAAAAATAGTCTGTTGTTACCGTTTTTTAAACAGTCTGAATGCACACCTAATGGCCCATCAGCCACAGCTCTCCCCCCCCCGATCTTTCTTCTCCAGCTGTTACAGATGGAGCAGCTTATTTCAGACTCCAGCTTACTGCCTGCTACCTGCCTAAGTCCTGCCAAAGACCAGTATCTGGGAATGTTAAACCCTCCCACTATTTTTCAAGAGGGCGTTGCCAGATTTTCAATTTCAGGATTTAACCAGGAGATAGCGCTTCCTTCACAAAAACAGGAAGACAACTTTCATGGACTTTCAGTTTTGTTGAGAAGAGCATTTGAACACATTAATATTTTAGATCAAATAAAGTATATCTAATCTTGTAATTCAATAATATATAGTCTTTATATATTAAATAACTATGGCCAAACTAAGACTTAGTTTTTCAAAAGAGAAAATGCAGATATTATATAAAAAACTCAAGTTAAAATGTTGTTTTTAATGCCCCAAGAGCAATAAAAACACTTGGTAAAAAAATACAAGCTGTAAAAATACTTATATGTATTTAATACTAATAACATAATGATTAATTTCAGATGATAATACTTTTCAGTGTCTGTCTCATGCAGCAGCTGACCCGGCCGACAGTAAAAATAAACATTTATAACTAGTTTAGGTTGTTTGAGAGATAATTAAAATAGCTAAGGGTGATGATCTGACTTGAAGGCCCAATCCCAAACCACTCCCTCGACCCTACCCCTCCGTGGCGGAGTGAACTCCGTCTGTAGCCACACTCGCAGCTGAATGAGGCTCCCTCCTGTCAGATGGAGGGAGTAAATACAGCGGCAAGCTTTGGGACAAACTCCCCTCTCTCCGGCAGAAACAGGAAATGCCGTAACTGTATGTAACAACGGTTTCAAATCAGCATCTCTTAGACAAAACAATGTAAATGAATAACTCAAATAAAACTCCAAACATCTTTCATTGTGTTACTTATTTGTAAAGCTCTTTTAGTTTTAAACCTGATGTTTATAAGCTTCTTAGTTTTTGCAACAGTCTGTAAATATACACAACTTTATAATAAAATGCACACATTTACCTTTTTCTAGACTAAACACAGGTATGATCTTAAGTTAAAAAAAATATGAGGTTATCATGAGGTTGTTAACATCGCAGTTTATCAGTGGACGTTTGCTGGAACTGTTTGTAAACAGCGTGTTTCCTGACGGACACACATAGCGTGACTCCGGTCAGGTAGAGACCGGTCTCAAGTCAGCACCGATGCAGACTCGCTGTTTGAGGGCTTGATAGCCCACTCCCCCTCCACACCTCTCCACACTCGTTGGTTTGGAACAGCACTTAATGTGGCGGACCCTCCGCGCGAACGCGCAAACGGAGGGGTAGGGTGTAGGGGGCGGTTTGGGATTGGGCCGAAGTGTGTGTTTTTGCTCCTAATTAAATGTGTACAAGATGTGAAGTCAACAGGTATTCACTCAGAGGGGGGTACTGTAGCTACTATTTATTTTCAAATGCATATAGGCTCAGTCAAGAATTTGAATGGGATGGGGAGACGTGTGTGATTAAAAATGAGTGTCCAAACTATGACTTAGTTTTTCAAAAGAGAAAATGCAGATATTATATAAAAAAACTAAAGTTAAAATCTTGTTTTTAATGCCCCAAGAGCAATAAAAACACTTGGTAAAAAAATCCTGAGTGAGGCTTTCATAATTGCATTTAGCTGACGCTTTTATCCAAAGCGACTTACTATTTAATAAATGATAAATGATTATTCATAACAAATATGACTGATGTGTGATTATTATTCATGCTATGTACTGATATAGGGCTAAGAAAGCAATCAATCCTGCAAATTAACCCTTAGTTGTTCAATATATTTATTCAGACAATGTGAGTAGAAATACAGAAATTCTGCTCCCACCTAAGGCCAACGTTGCAATATTACAACATTTCCCTAAAAACTTACCAAAATGTAAACATTTTTAAAACTCTTTCATTTCTGCTCCAGAGGCTATACAACAACATCTGAAAGGTCAAAAAAACAAACAGGGCTAGACAGCCATTTGTAGCATATGGGAGAATGGTGATGTGAACTCAACACGTAGTCACTCAGAGGGGGGTACTAATTATTTTGAAATGCATATAGGCAATGCTATCCATTTACATGTACTGTAGGCTCTTTCAGTCAAGAATTTGAATTTGAATGGGATGGGAGACGCTCTGCCAACATTGACCCAATCTTCTGCTCCTTACAACCCACTCACTGCCTGTGTTTTAACATGTTTTTTTGTTTTGAAAAGCTATTATAACCTCGGTGAGATCCCATTCACCCAATACACCCAGTGGTGTTAACACATATTCATTGTGACGTACAATGGAAAAAATTTCATTCCTTTCGTACATTTCTGAATGAGGCCTAACATTCCGAGGTTATTCTGTATTTTCTGAGTTCTTGGTCATTTTCCACGGGGGCGTTGGGAGATGGCACATCAGCATTAATACAGCGCTGTGACACCACACCTCGGCAGGAGCCGAGGTAGCGTGCAAACCATAGGCGGCTACCCTGAGTTAGGAATTTCATGCTTAGTCACACTGCAGATACTGCACATACAGATGGAGCAGCTTATTTCAGACTCCAGCTTACATACATTTCCCACCTAAGGATAATATTTCCACAGTGCAGCATAATGTACAGTATCACACTGTATTACAAATTCAAAGTAAATGACTGTGGGTAATACAGCAATTTACTGCCTAGATTACAGATTTTGTTTACAGTGTATGTTGCATGTTTTAAATGTATTGTATTTACTTGTTTAAAATGAAATGTGTTTTAGATTGACTTTTAAAATCTATCCAGGGAATAACTACAGATGAAAAATAGCCTGTCTTGTCTTCCAAAAAGTTTGTGACAAGATGTGAAGTCAACAGGTATTCACTAAGAGGGGGGTAGGTACTAAATGGCACCCATTTACATGTAGGCAAACAAAGTCAAAAATCAACATACAGTAGGGGGGTGGGGGATGGTGAACGGTATGGTCAATGTTTGTAAACACAATCCCCAGGATGTGTCCTAATCAAACCAAAATAGAAAATGCAGATATTACACTCATAAAAGAAATGGTAGACATATCAGTAGCCTACTCTTAGTGCCAAGTTGTCTCAGATGTTTTTCTTTATATTGAAGTTAAATGCATCAATCTGGTGCACTTTGAGGTCAAAATTACGAGATTTATGGATACCGCTGGAAAAAGCTGCAGTACATATGCAGAGCCTGTACGTAGCGCTGTAACTTCCTCCACAAAAGCAGCCTTCTGTTTATTCAACGTGGTGGGGGCCGAGGGAACCGGGCAGAGTTTTTCGCCGGTCAACGTGTGTTAAAGTTTAAATCTTCCTTATTGAGCTTTAAAACTAATGAATAACGACTATATATAATAATAAAATACACGGAGCCTGGCCTCTCTTTGTCCTCCCTCTCTTCTGACAGCGTCAGTGTCTGTCTCATGCAGCAGCTGATCCAGTAATGAGTGACACATTTTGAGTTGTATACACTGTTGGAAAGAGGAGATTCCTAGCTTTCTAATGGTACCAGGATTGTTTTTGTACTCCAAATATTAAGTAAAATATGTCACATTATATAATGACTGTCACCGAGTCATCATTTTGAGAAAAAGGCCTTCAAAGTTTCCTCTTCTCTGGAATCCATCGATCTGATTGATTATTAGCGGAGAAAATGATCAAAATAGTCCGGAGGGAAAATATTTCCGTTTGGATTACTGGTCTGGGGGAAGCTCGCGAGTGTATGTGTGTGTTTGTGTATTTTTGCGCAAGTGTATATTGTTGGAGCAGAACACCTAGGTGGTGGCTGAAAGCCCCCCCCTCTGCTACGCGCCGTTCGTTTGATGAGGCTGACTCTATTTAATAAAGAAAGGAATTGAAAACACCGGAATCAAAAGTTATAACAATTATCTGAGTTTACTGATAGGAAACAAAACACGTATACAAGTTATTACAGAGTACTCCGGACTTCAGGTTTCTACCGCTGAGCGATACAGGTATCGGGGTCAGCAGTCACCAAACAAAAAGCATTTTACATACAAAAACAACAGAATTCATATCCATATTTTGGGGCGGAGATGTGTCGACTTCTTCCTTCCCATTTTACTCCGAAGCGAATCAGAGAGTCCGTGGGGAGGAGCTGTGTGAGCTGCTCACTCCCCCAGGTGTTTCTACTGGTTGGAAACACCTCTGGCCGGATCTAATACAGCGAATCAGAGTTCTGGGAAAAAGTATGTTTTCTTCTTGGATTTAAAAGTTCACAAGGGCAGAGTGACTCTTATCTCTACACTGATATTCACTCCCTTATTTTCCCAACAGGTTTTCACATAAACTATTCTTTCTCAGACAATTAAACCTTGTGCACAGATATAATGAGCCCTTGAAAAGAATGTGTGTGTGCTCTTAGTAGAATGAGGTGTATGTGTGTGTAACAGGACCTCTGGGTCAGTGAGTTGCAAGTGAGAACACAATATCTATATATGTGATTACTTAAAACAGTTCAAACAATACATGTTTACTAAAATACAATTCAAAATAAGACATGTTTACTTCAATACAGTTTAGAACCATATCTGTTTACTTCAATATTGTGTTTGTTTCCCGGGGAAAACACTCACGAGAAACACCGGCTGTTGTTATGCCTGCTGTAACGTTAAATGACTCCGTTCTCCGCTTGTAATTATGCCGTTACAAGCTTCATAGTTGTATTTATCATCTAAATGTGCTGAAACAAGTTTAATATTCTGAAAGCCAAGACTTTGTTTATTTGGAATCAGATGAAAACAAACTGTAACAGACCCTGCCGTGTTATCTATGATTACTATATGCCTTACTGTACATTCATAATTTCAGCCGGAGGGAGGGGGGCGGCGCTGCGGAAGAGCAGATTGCGAGTGAGAGGTGCCTGTCATCTTCCCTTTACAAACTTCACAAATGTATTTATCGTGTGATTTTGGAAATAAAAATTTCATATTCTGAAAGCCAAGACTTTGTTTATTTAAAATCAAACAAAACACCCGAACCCCGAAAAAATAGTTTTTTACGCAAATCCACGTTTATTTTGAAATGAGCCGTTGCGACTTCCGACTGATTTCGATAGAGCGGGTCACATATATTATATAGTGTATTGTATTATCAAGTAATATCATACATTAACCCCATTATAGCAGATGCCACATTGAATGGATGAACACATGTATGCATCAATAATTACAACAGAGGATTTCTAAATACAAGCTGTAAAAATACGTATATGTATTTAATACTAATAACATAATGATTAATTTCAGATGATAATACTTTTCAGTGTCTGTCTCATGCAGCAGCTGGACCTGTAATTTACAGTGCACACTACTAAAGAGCATAGACTGTATATATAAAGAGACGTGCTACCATGGAAACCAAACAATGGTGTACAGATGAAGCCTTTTATTTCAGACTCCAGCATACTGCTTCCAGCCAGTTACCAGCCACTGTTGATTAATCGTGATCTTCTCGCTCCCAGGAAAGAAACTTAAAATAGTGAGACTAATGGAGTCTCTGAAAAGGTTCAAATGGGTACTTTAATTAAGTAACGTGGTTAAAGAACAAGCATAGGTAAGGAAGAGACAAAGCCGGTGATGTCCCGAGGTGGCTGCAGCGTAGGAAAAGAGAGCGGGCTGTTGGTTTCGACTTCCTTTATCCTCTTGTTCTCTCCCGCTGTGCAGATAGTGGGACCGCCCTTCTCATCTGCATAGGTTCGACATCGCGTAAAACAGATAATTTCAACATTGGTATTCCCTGCCTACTTCCTTAAACCTTTTCTCCTCCTTATCTCTGTCATGACTTTCTATTTAATATCTTATAAACAGCTGTATTAGTTAGTAAAGAAGTCCTAGAAACACCTCTATGGCACAGTTCTCATTTACGGTAACTCCCTCTGACGTCATAGCTACTCACGTAATGTGAAAACACTCTACGATCAACTGTACCTTCATTTAATATTCAACAGTAATAATATCTCGACGTCTATAGATGTAGTTAACACAATAAGTCCGTAGGTTTTGGTGTGCAACAGTCTATGTCATTTTCACTTTACATTCAGAAACCGTATTATCAGCCACATGCTAACTGCTAACCGGATATGAAGGATATTCAGAATAAAAGTTTGGCATTGAGATCTCCTGAGAACTTCCGGGTTCTTTCACAATAAAACAGCTTTTAGACTGACGATATGTTTTAGACTAAATCATGCTATTAAACATTGATTTTAATTTCTAACACCACTTACCTGCCAAAGACCAGCCAAAGACCAGTATCTAGGAATGTTAAGCCCTCCCACTATTTTCCAAGAGGGCGTTGCCAGATTTTCAATTTCAGGATTTAACCAGGAGATGGCGCTATATATTAAATAGCTATGGCCAAAGTAAGACTTAGTTTTTCACAAGAGAAAATGCAGATATTATAAAAAAAACTAAAGTTAAAATCTTGTTTTTAATGCCCCAAGAGCAATAAAAACACTTGTTAAAAAAATCCTGAGTGAGGCTTTCATAAATTGCATTTAGCTGACGCTTTTATCCAAAGCGACTTACTATTTAATAAATGATAAATGATTATTCATAACAAATATGAGTGATGTGTGATTATTATTCATGCTATATACTGATATAGGGCTAAGTAAGCAATCAATCCTGCAAATTAACCCTTAGTTGTTCAATATATTTATTCAGACAATGTGAGTAGAAATACAGAAATTCTGCTCCCACCTAAGGCCAACGTTGCAATATTACAACATTTCCCTAAAAACTTACCAAAACGTAAACATTTTTAAAACTCTTTAATTTCTGCTCCAGAGGCCAGGGGTTAAATTGGTTAGATCTGTTAGAAGGTGCGACGGCATAAATATGCGAACACAAACCTACAGACTGCTGGAGAAGAGATATCACAGGGGGGGGGGGGTTGGGACACACACATTCCGATGGCCAATTAGTTTTAAACAAAGAGTATAGCCTACTCAACAGTGGGGGCTGGTGAACTGTATGGTCAATGTTTGTAAACACTGTGACATTTGGACTTTATTTGATCATTTCAGTTAAAAACTAATTTAGTAATTTACAGACAAACCAAACAATGGTGTTGCTGTATTGAAGCCCAAGTAGAAACAGTCATATTTGGAGCGTTATGTTCAAATGAAACAGCCAGTTAGTGTTACTTCACTAACTGTTTATATTAAAATATAAATATGTTTAGTGAATTACTGAGTTTAGGCACGTTAATAACATGTTAATGAAGTTGAATACAGTATATTCGTATTTGTCAGTGATTTCATGTCAATTCGGCGAACATAAACATAAATGATCGTGGTGGGGGAAATTATAAATGGGGGGCTTATATGCATTTGAAAAGCAATATAAATCACACAGTTAGTATACAATAGGCTTTAAAAGCACCATCGATAACCATTGCCCTTCTCCTATTCAAACCAAAAGAGAAAATGCAGATATTACACTCTGAAAAGAAAGGGTAGACATATCATACTCTTAGTGCCAAGTAGCTAAGCTATTCATTCGCACAAATGTAAAGTGATCTATCTAAGTTCTATTCATATTCTTGACGGGAAGAGTTAGTATACAATAGGCTTTAAAAGACTTCTCCAAATCAAACCAGGATATCTTGGGTCAGTCTTTTCTTCCAAAAAGTGTGTGACAAGATGTGAAGTTAACAGGTATTCACTCAGAGGGGGGTAGGTACTACAGTAAATGCCCATTCAACGTGTGTGAAAGTTTAAATCTTCCTTTTTGAGCTTTAACACAAATGAATAACGACTATATATAATAATAAAATAAACACCGGCACCAACATAAATGATCGTGGTGAAGATGATGATTAAATTAGGAATAAAAATCGAGAGCCGGATGCATTTCCTCTCGTTCGTTTTTTTCGACTAAACAACATTTTTTTGTTAAATAACAACATGGTGATGTTTTGTAAATGATTACATGTTTTATTTAGCACAGACTATGATCCTATCCGTGACATATGGATCTTAACAAAGATCCGCTATAAATCAGTACCAGACATACTGTACATTGTGGTGATTGACATTATTCACCCACGGATCTATGGGTTGGGGTATTGTTCCGCACGGACATTTTAGTGAACCAGACCAACTGTTTCCGCCGGTCTTCACTATCCGGGTATGCAGTTGTTTACATGTGTGTTCAGATGCTAAATAAAAATGTAGCTTGTACTTTTGATACCCCGTGTCCGACTCCCGTCTCTCGGCACCACAACATCCAGTTTACTGTATCGAAGTTGATTTCACATGAGCGATGTCGAACATTGAAAAGCTGGTCCAACCTGATCTGTAAAGTTACTTTTTTAAGACACGTAACTAACTGTATTCGGATTACTTTCAGAGCCATGTATTCAGTAATCAGTAACTGATTACATTTACAAAGTAACCCTCCCAACCCTGTTCATATTGCAGAAGTCTGAAATGCAAAATGTTAGAAATTAAAATGTTTAATGTTAATAGCATTATTTAGTCTAAAACATACCGTCAGTTTAAAAGCTGTTTTATTGTGAAAAACCCGGAAATTCTCATAAAATCTCAATGCCAAGCTTTTAGTCTGAAAATCCTTCATATCCGGTTATGACGTCAGAAGGAGTTCCCTCTGCATTATGAACGCGCATCTAACGCCCGGCACGTTCATGTTACGTGTTCAGCACTACATGCGTTTATATTTACCCATGGATGCACAATAAGAACAGACCCATATCGCCTTACTGCCAGCCCACGGAGCTGTAATAATGGATATATTGCACATGTTTGCTGTAATTCATCATTTGTAAAATATTATACTACATGGGCTGTATGATTAAATCTTGTACCGTTAATGTTGTATTAAATAAATTGTATCCCCCAATCTACACAGCGGGAGAAAGAATATCATAAAGCAAATCGGAGGAGACATCACGATCTTCCCACATTAGTGCAATTCACCTATACTTAACCCCAAATAAAAGAACCCAATAAAAACAGTTGTTAAATAATAGTGAAGTCACGTTGTAATAATAACATCTCTCTGTTTGAGTGTTCTTTTTCTGCTTTGCCTAAAGCCACTGTGTCAAGTGTCTAGTGACTATTTCTCTTAGCGGATGCATGTCAATTTAAATCAATACATACAACTATTTTTTAAATCAATAAAAATATTTTCGAAATCCATAAAAGCATTGGGAGTCATGTCGTTACTTTGTTGAGAATGTGGCCATGTAATAAGCGGGATAATTTGCAGCGACTTGATCATTGTGGGGAAAAAGAACACCCATCCTGATCGTTTCAATGAAGTTGAATACAGTATATTCATATTTGTCAGTGATTTCTTGTCAATTCGGCGAACATAAACATAAATGATCGTGGTGAAGATGATGATTAAATTAGGATTAAAAATCGAGAGCCGGCTGCATTTCCTCTCGTTCGTTTTTTTCGACTCAACAACATTATTTCGTTAAATAACAACATGGTGATGTTTTGTAAATGATTACATGTCTTATTTAGCACAGACTATGATCCTATCCGTGACATATGAATCTTAACAAAGATCTGCTATACAGTAGTACCAGACATACTGTACATCCAGCTTACTGTATCGAAGTTGATTTCACATGAGCTCAAGTGTGGAACCCCACTGCACCCCCTGGTGGATCAATGATCCATTGCAGCTGGCTTCACAATAATTACATTTATTCATCAAGGGGCGGTCTCATGTCAGACTGGGGGCAGGCTCTTCATCACTGGCCTTTCACGGGCCGACCACGACCCTCGCGTTTCAAATTGTCCTAAATAAGCTGCTACATCTGTAAGTTAACTGTAGGTTACTCTGAGTGACAAGCTTACAGTTAGTGAAGTAACACTTTTTTTGTGTGAGTCACGACCTGGCTGTTTCATTCAAACATAACGCTCCAAATGCTACTGTTTCCACTCTGACTTCAATACAGCTACACCATTGTTTGGTTTCCATGGTAGCGTGTCTCTTTATATATACAGTCTATGCTCTTTAGTGCGCGCATTCCTTTCCTGTAAATTACAGGTCCAGCCAGGCAAAACAGTGCACTTCTCTTTCCCGCACTACTGTGACAGACCATGGGGCTGGGTCAGCCACTAACATATTCATATTGCTCTACTCAAAAAGAGAAATATGAACGTTAGTTTTTAACTGAAATGATCAAATAAAGTCAAAATGTCACAGTGTTTACAAACATTGACCAGCCGCCACCCCCTGCCTACTGTAGGACTATGTTGAGTATACTTTTTTTTTTTTTTTTAAACTAATTGGCCATCGGAATGTGTGTCCCCCCCTGTGATATCTCTTCTCCAGCAGTCTGTCGGTTTGTGTTCGCATATTTATGCTGTCGCAGTTCCTAAATGACACGTTTACACCTTAAAGTGGACCTATCATGGTATATTTAAATGATAGTGTAGGGCCATACCTATATAAGGTATATTTATACGTTTCTGTTTTCAAAATACCAAACAGATCATGCATTTTAGCCATGCCTCATTTCGCTCAATTTGCACTTTTTTTTGCTCTGCTCTGCAAAAGTGCATCTTGCATGATAGGTCCCCTTTAAAACGATGTTTAAAACGAAAAGTAAATGTTCAGGGTTTTTATGACAGGCCTGGTTATCACAATATGCCCCCCCTTGCTATCTTACAAAATCAAAGTGTCACAGATTGATGCATTTAACTTCAATATAAAGAAAAACATCTTCTGTTGTAACAACAATAACATTATAAATAGTAACATAGCTGAACATGGTATTGCACATTTAGCTTTCAGTGTTACTGACCTGAGATGTTTTTATTACATGAATTAAGGTGACTGAAGCTTTTTAACATAGACTTTTCAGTGTCCCACATTTTGCACAGAACTGTCCCACATTAGGAAATGCAGATTGTCTGAGACAACTTGGCACTAAGAGTACTGATATATCTACCATTTCTTTCCTGAGTGTAATATCTGCATTTTCTCTTTTGAAAAACTAAGTCCTAGTTTGGCCACTCATTTGTAATCACACACGTCACCGCATCCCATTCAAATTCAAATTCTTGACTGGAAGGGCAATGTTGCCTACATGTAAATGAATGGCATTGCCTATATGCATTTGAAAATAAATAGTACCCCCCTCTGAGTGACTATCTGTTGACTTCACAACTTGTCACAAACCAGGGGACTTTACTTCCTGATTTTTGGAATACAAAACAATGTATCTGTGTACGTGTTTTACTGAACGAGCATACTGTACTGTGATTTGCATGCACATATCAAACATTTAATTAAAGTAGTGAAAACAAATAGTGAGGGGGTCCAAAATCAGCCAACGTGCTTTGTTTTTAATGTTCATCACTATAATAATAAGTACATTATTCAAAAGTGTACATTAACTTTGGATAATAACACGGGAGAAACGGATCCTCTCTTTTCCTCTCTCCCTCTCTCTCTCTCTCCTGACAGCCCGTCAGTTTCTCATGCAGCTCGCCAAACAGTGGGCGGAAATAATAATAATATTAATTATTTCACACAAAAAGGTTATGACAATATATGACTATTGACGTACAAATAACACTGTCAATTGTGTAAAATAAGAGGATTAGATTACAACTTGTATTTAGAAATACTCTGTTGTAATTATTGATGCATAAATGTGTTCATCCATTCAATGTGGCATCTGCTATAATGGGGTTAATGCATGACATTACTTAATAATACAATACACTATATAATATATGTACAGTTCTGTTTCATATGAGTGTTGAGAACTGTATCTATAAATCTCTTAATTTTGCCCTCAAAGTGCACCAGATTGATGCATTTAACTTCAATTTAAAGAAAAACATCTTCTGTTGCCAAAGTGCTGTACATATAATAAAAATACCCTACAGTAAAGACACTTTACAGCAAATACAACAGCATAGTTTGTTCAGAATATCAGTAGGAGTATGAGCACCCTCTGTCCTTAGATCCTCACATCGTTCAAGGAAAAACTTCCAGAGAAAAACCCACATTTCAAAGGGAAAAATGGGAGAAACCTCGGGGAGAGCAACAGAGGAGGGATCCCTCTCCCAGGATGGACAGAAGTGCAATTGATGCCGTGTGTAAATCGAAGAGATAATACATTTTACAGCATCGGTAGACCGCATGACGAATAAAGAAGTGTAATGTAAACATTTACATTATTATTATGATTATTTAATATATAAAGACTATATATTATTGAATTACAAGATTAGATATACTTTATTTGATCTAAAATATTGATGTGTTCAAATGCTCTTCTAAACACAACTGAAAGTCCATGAAAAGTTGTCTTTCTGTATTTGTGAATGAAGCGCCATCTCCTGGTTAAATCCTGAAATTGAAAATCTGGCAACGCCCTCTTGGAAAATAGTGGGAGGGCTTAACATTCTCAGATACTGGTTTTAGGCAGGTAGCAGGCAGTAAGCTGGAGTCTGAAATAAGCTGCTCCTGTATGTCTGTATGTCTACCGGCTCTAACACCTGTATGGCTCCTCTTCAACCAGAGGATGGCCATGACCTTTGCCCCTCTTGTCTTGGCCTCGAGCATCTGAGGGAGGGCCTTTCGGAGGACCTGTGCATGAATTGCACCATCATGACTCGTGCAGTAAGAGCTGCTAGACTAGCCGAGGTTGAACTACTGACTGAGGGTGGCCTTCCCCCTGCACAGTCGACTCCAGCCCAAACTACCCATCCTAGGCGTTGGGCCACAGAGGCTGCGGGTGCACCGCCTAAGAAGAGGACTAAGCCTGATACTCCTCTTGGCTCTCCATTCTGGTGCCCGTACAGAGCACGCCGCTGCACCCGATCCACCCGTGGCTGAGCTGGTTCTGGATGACGATGTGTTCTTGATGGCAGCTTCAGCCACTCAATTGAATGAGTATGACGGGGAGAGCCCATCCCATGCTTCTGGGCCTGGCTCCTGTATCTCAGCTCATGGTCCCTCGAAGGAGGCAGATGACGGCTCCGTGGGTACCGTCATTCGCATGGCACTGGCTCACCAGCAGCCCGAAACAGCGCCTGCCAGTGTGTTCTTCAGGCGCACTCCAGCACCCGCCACCTTTACTGTTCCTATCTGAGGGAGTTACATGAATGCTGGAGGGACACTAAGGCTCTTTCCCGTCTTACGTCCGATGGCCGAGCCTTGGCAGCCATGCAGGATGCAAGAGTTGGCCTTGACCACACGCCGGCTGTTGAGCCTACCATTGCTTCCCTCATAGTTTCCCCTGACGAAGCTCTGAGGTCGTTGGGCAGGTGCCCTCGACTCCAATGTCGGGTCACTGATGACCTGCTCACTAAGGCTTACGATGCAGCGGCGCGCATGGGCCGTATAGGCAATTCCCTCTCTCACCTCATGCTCGCCCTCTCAGCTTCCCTGCAGCAGGATGCTCTTAGCGCTTCCTCTACCAGCCTCAGTGACGCCTCATTACAGGCGTTCGCTCTGATGTCTAGAGAGCTTGGGCGCCTGATGTCCACTCTCGTCCAGACTCGTCGCCAGGTTTGGCTGTCACCCCTATCAGGTGTCCCAGTGGACCCGGGGGAGCTGTTCAATTCAGCTGCCGTACAGGTGCTCGAACAGACTGTCCAAGCTAGTCAGACCAGGCAACAGTTCTCAGCTCTTCGCAGAGACATGCCCCCCCCCCGGTAGGCCTATAGGTTCCGCGTCTGCCTCCCGAGGCCGCTCCCATCCACCGGCTCACCCCGGTGCCCGCCATGGGCCTTAGCGCCCCAAGGCAGCCTCGGTATCCGGTGCCTAACTGTCGCCCCCCCCCCAGAGCCAGAGGCCGGGGGGCAAGGTACTGAGGGTCTGGGGGCCGGCTTGGTTATTTCTCCCAGCAGCAGCTCAACTACTGGGTAGCTCAAGCTTCAGACCCCTGGGTTGTTTCCACCTTAATCCAGGGGTACAAGTTCCGACGCTGACCCCCAGTCTTCAGCCGGGTCAAAATGTCCACCATAAGCGACCCGGCAAAAGAAATCGCCCTAAACCAGGAGCTGTCAGTCCTCCTTGCCAAGGGTGCAATCGAGCCTGTGGACCCCATCTCACAGCCCGGGGGCTTCTACTCGACCTACTTGCTGGTAAGGAAGAAAGGCGGTGGACTTCGCCCAATCCTCGATCTGAGGGGACTCAATAAGTTCCTAAAGATTTTACCTTTTCATGTGCTGAGCACAGCGGACGTTCTTCGTACCGTGGCCAGGGGGGGATTGTTCACGTCCGTCGACTTGAAGGACGCTTATTTTCATGTGCCTATTGTGCCTCATCACAGGCAGTTTCTTCGCTTTGCCTTTAGAGGCCGTCATTTCCAGTTCAGGGTGCTCCCATTCGGACACTCCCTCTCCCCAAGGTTGAAGATTCGGCCATACTTAGACGACTGGTTAATCTGTGCACCATCCCGGTTACAGTCGATCCAGGACACGGCTCTCCTTCTCTCTCATGTCGCCCGGCTAGGCCTCAGGGTAGGGCTGTGCGATTATGGCAAAAATCATAATCACGATTATTTTGGTCAATAATTGATATCACGATTATTCAATACGATTATTCATGAATTTGAAAACATCCATTTATTGAACTTTTAAATACAAATAATAATTTGAACAGTATCTTTTTAACTGTTGATTTCCCTGAACGTATAATTCAACTGAAAAACAAAAACAAAAATAAATGATACATTTATATCTACATTTAAATAAATAATATCAAAAATAATAAATACCAATAAACAAGATCAACAAATATGTTGGAGCGCACTTCAACAAGCTACTAAACATATATAAATATGATAAATACATTTGATCAAATATGTTGCAGTGCAGTGTCACAACCTAGCAAAGCAAAATAATCGTTTTTTTCGATTATGTTGTTTTCGTAATTGTAGCAGGCCAAAATCGTAATTGCGATTAAAATACGATTAATTGCACAGCCCTACCTCAGGGTGAACATGGAGAAGAGTTGTCTGAACCCCTCTCAGAGCCTAACCTTCATTGGGGTTACGTATGTAACTATGGTTCTATGAATACTGGATGATCGCCAGAGTTTCTTGGTCACTCGGAATCTCGTGTTTCCGCGAGAAGATTCCATAGGACTGAACTCGTTGACAACACCGGAACTTATGCCTTCCGGGGTCATACGAGGTCACACGTGACTTTGTTGATATAAATATTCGACCTATGCATGCGCGAGACAGAAGATATCCAGTGCTAAAGCACCGCCTCTGGCGGTCATCCAGTATTCATAGAACCGTAGTTACATACGTAACTATCGTTTTAACTGGAAAGTGGCTATATTTTTATTCACTGTGGGCCGACTTTGACTTCCATGAGCAGTGTTGGATATGGAGAGCACAAGATGAAGATTATTATCTCTACTGTGGACAATTCTTTTTCAAACAAATCGGCAATCTGTCCAATCCAAATTATCCAGAGTTCCCCAAATCTTCCAAATAAACACAAAATGTATCAAAATCCGCCCACCGAGAGTACAAATATTTGCATTTTCTGGTTAAAAAGGACATTTTTGATCCTGGAAAGTGACATACTAATTCCCAAAACCACTCCAAAAGTGTCCAAATCAGCAAAGCAATCTTTTAACCTGTTAAACCCCATGCCCCCAAAACGCAACATCTTGCAAGAAACAGCGTCTGAGGGCTTCTTAACATTTAATAAACTATGAATGGTTCATATCCACTTGACGGGAAGAAACTCAGCTAACTGAGGATATGAACCATTTTTAGCTAAATGAAACACAAGGGTAATAACAAAGGCTCTGAATTAGCCCTGAGCGAAAAAATGCTAACACAGTTAGCACAGAACCCAAGGTAAAACACCCTTATTACTTATCAGATCTGCACAAACAAGATATCGATTAGCAAGCTGAGATTCCACGGATTCGGACATATAAGTATCATCACTGAGCGATCAGAACTCGCGACAGGGGAAGCAAACACAGACATCACAACCCGTAGCTTCACGGAGGTAATTCATGTTAATTAACGCACATGTGCAAATTGTCAGTAAGCATCCGGCAGTTTCTATGTGCTTGAGACCAGTACTAGTTTTCCATAACATTAAACTTTGGGGTTCTCAACCTTTCCAGGTTCACTATTCTGGTAAGTAGACTACTAGGGAGAGTGTGAAACATGCTTTTCCCAAATCACATGTACATTTAGAGCTGTAGTTATTATGACTGGAGTGAAGGTGACCGTAACAATAAAGTCTACACAGAGAAGAAGTAGGCTGGGACAAAAACATCCGACTTTGATAACCAAGACCAATGTTTGTTTGCTGTACAACCAGTTCCAATGGTTCCAATTCCAATTAATTAAGTAGCCTTAATATATGATAATACCAAAAAAACTATCTCATAATTACAAAATACTAGGCAGAATAACGAGATAAGATTATTTTAGCTATGGCAAGTGCAAAGTCTTGAATATGGAGGACAATTTGAGATACCTCATTAATTATCATAAGAGCTTTTTCAAACATTATCATTACTAATGATGCGTTCCCCTCCCCGGCTGCCTCTATTGATCAATTAGTCAATGATGGCTCAGCGAACATATGCTTAGTGTCAACACTCATTTATATTTTAGTGATTAGGTGACAAAGCATTATTACTCTTCTTCCACTCTTCCTCGCTTCACATCTGGTGCCAGCAGATTTGAAGTCATGGGTGATAAAGATTGCTTACCACACTGTAAATTGTAATAAGTTGACTTTACTTAAAGGGGACCTATCATGCAAAATGCACTTTTGTACGTCTTTTATACATGAATATGTGTCCCCGGTGTTCCAGGGAACTCACCAAGTGTCAGAAAACACAGCCCTCTCTATTTTCCTCCATACCCAAATCTCTAAAAAAGGGGCTGCAACGGATCTGATAAAAACTGATCCAGATTTGAACACTGTCCTGACGTCAGGACAGTGGCGCTACGGCTATTGGGCCAACTCCACCAATCAGGAGGAGACAGCCACGGCCATTGCCGTTCGAAAGCGCTGGAGACGCTGTAGTACATATGCCAGGCCTGTAAGTGGCGCTGTAGTCTGCCACAAAAGCAGCGAAGAAGACTTGGTTACCATGGTTACCCTTCTGTTTATTCTCCGCTGTGGCTTTTTTTCTCCCTCCCCGAGGCAAGCGTTTGCTCCCGCTGCAATGCAATCCCTCCCCGTCGAGGCAAGCACTGTAATTATCTCCGGTTAGTCCACCAGCAGATGACAAACACCCACCTCTCCGCCTTTTCCAAGGAACGAGGGGACCGTGCAGCAGAGTTTCAGTTTCAGTTTATTTCGCCAGTCAAGATGTCCGTTAAAGTTTAAATCTTCCGGACAAAATTAGAAAAGTGCCGGTCAAAGGTCTTCTTTGTTATTTATTGAGCTTTAAAACAAATGAATAAAGACTCTATATAATAAAACACAGAGATCTCTTTTTCTCCCCCTCTTCTGACAGCCCAGCAGCTGATCAGAGCATGTCTCCCCTCTCCTGCAGGGGGGCGTGGTCAGCAGAATCAGACCCGTAGACAGCAAACAGCACATAGAGCGAAATGAGGCATGGCTAAAATGCATGATCTGTTTGGTATTTTGAAAACAGAAACGTATAAATATACCTTATATAGGTATGGCCCTACAATATATCATTTAAATATAGCATGATAGGTTTCCTTTAAAAAAGGTTAGGAAACCGATTGCCTCAACATTTCCAAGTAAAGTTAATCATTAATTTTTAAGTTGTTCAACTTGAAAGTACTGAGTTCAGGCAACTTATATAATTACAGTAAACTTGAGTAGACCCAACTCAAGATCATTCATTACGATGACTATAAAAAGTTGGTTTAGACAACTTAAAGATCTGATTTATGTTAAATCAGCACAACTCATAATAAAAAGTGAACCTTACATGTCAAAGCAGTTCACTTTACTGGGATAATATCAGGAAACCGATTGCCTCAACATTTTCAAGTAAGCTGAACTGTAAATGTTAAGCTGTTGTAACAAACAAGACATTTAAATGGTAATGATAATCACATTTTATTTGTTTTGTTAACAAACATATTTTGAGAGGCTGACTTCTGTGCTTCAGAAAAATGTACACATTGTACACATTTAAACAAAAACAATCTGAGTCCCTCTGTGTGTACTACAACGCAGCCTTTAAAAAACGTTTTGGGAGTTTTATGGGGCGTGGTTTGCAATCCGCCCAGCCAATCAGAAATAGGAACCTTTTTCTCCCACGAAAGTCCCTGTTCTCTAGCAGGGACGGAAAAGGGGGTAAAAAGGTTCTAATGAACACATTTTTGTTGCAGATTTTTTTGGTGTGAACGCAACATTTCGAAACTATATCGGAACTAAAGAGTGAAAAGTACTGCGGTGTGAAAGCGCCTATTGTAGTTTTGGTTTAAGGGAATTAACACAACTCATAATACAAATCGAACCTTACATGTCAAAGCAGTTCACTTATAGGATAATATCAGGAAAACGGATTGCCTCAAAATGTTGAAGTAAACTGAACTTAAAATGTTAAGCTGTTGTAACAAACAAGACATTTAAATGGTAATGATAATCACATTGGTTTTGTTAAACAAACATATTTTGAGAGGCTGACTTCTGTGCTTCCTTCAGAAAAATGTACACATTTATACAAAAACAATCTGAGTCCCTCTGTTTGTACTGCAACGCGGCCTTTGAAAAAGAATAATAATTACAAAGAAAAATCACCTTTCCAAAAGAGAAAAGGTCCTAGTGGGAGGTGCTCTGACTCACTGCATCAGGGCATTTTGGAGTGATTGTAGTTTTGGTTTAAGGGACTTATGGCATCACCCTTTGAATGAATTCAAAAGTGTTCTTTAGTTGTTGAGGGTATTGCAAATTGAGGGCGTAGATGAGTCCAAAAAGTAGGCACATGGCATCTGGGAGAGTATTGATGCCGTCCATCACCATTTTCCCTTCCAATATGATGGCGATAGCTGACGGTGCAAGGTGGAGTGAGTCAGGTGAAGCCAGGTTGTCCTCAGGGATGACTGTAAGGATCCCGATGGAGCTGTTGGAGATGTCCAGGTCATCACAATCAAAGCGAGTCTTGAAGAAGTTATTGTTTTCATCACCCAGGATGACAGGAAGGCCTCGGAGGACTGCTGTTCGCTTGCCATTAACATCTGTAGCCGCTGGTGCCACCTGTTGCAGATATCCCTCAAGTTTGCGACCGACACTTCCTCCCTTGGATTTAAAGATGTCAAAGAAGTGGGGAGTGTATTTATCCAGTTCTTTGAATAATTCTATCTTCAGATTTTTGCTCGACACGCAACAGAATTCTGCCACAATCTGACTTTCAGCAAAGAGTGCTGGCCATCTTTCCATGATGTCCTTTACTGGTGGCTCCAAGGTCACAAACTCCCTTCTTCTCAGGGCAAAAGTAGAGTCCATGTTCTTGTTTAACAGAGTGGCATTTAGAGATCTTTTTTTCATCTCTTCTACAAGTTCTGTTATTTTGGACTCCATACTAGTCTCATCTTCACCATCAGGTAAATTGGGTAGGAAGTTCACTTCAAACCGCTATATTTCTTGTCCCTCATATAGAGATTTCCTTGGCGTAATCTGTATTCATTGTCTACAGGAAAATAAGGAATTTCAAAGTTGTCTGGCCATGGAGACCTTGTAAGAGTTGACCAACTTTCGGGGGAGGAAATAGACATGGTCTCTGTGTCAGCAGTGCTTTGTGTGGGTGTTGGAACCAGGGAGAGGATCTTTATGGTGGGTTGCTCAGGCAGGTCAGCAATGTCAGCCAGGTTGGCGAGTGCGTCATTGAAATCTGGATCCTCATACTGAAGGCAGCACTTGTATTGAAGACCCAGCTTGCCCTCAAGCTGTTCAACAAGTGATTCAAGTGTCTGAGGTTTATCATTCAGTGTAATCTTCCTAATGTCACCGTCATGCACAATTACTCGTAGAATGGTCCGTGTCCCCATTGTTTGTTGTGATTACTGCCAATGCATTTTCTGTCTCTGAAGATCAATACCTACACACAAAAAAAGTGCTTTAGGACGCGGTAGGGCTGTGCAGTGTGACAACAAATACTAGAGAATGCAATTCCTGAAGAAATTGCTAGTGGGACTGCTTTATGCTGAAAAGCTGATGCTAAACTGCTCTGCTGAAATGTAATGTGTAAGAAGAAAGTGAAGAATTTAGATTGAAATGATACATGAACACTGGGGGCTTGAATGTATGATGAGAGAAGAAAATAAAGTAAAAAGGCTTGGAAAAGCAGCAGAATATTTGAACTGCAAACTTTTGAACTAACTTGATGGCGAATGATCTGTCACCATGCCAACGGCATTTTATGACATCCCATAATACGCTTAGATGTGTTGATGGCTGCATCGTTACCAAACCTGTGAAGTTTTGGGCCGTTTGGAGCATTTTCACTGAAGTTATGAGAAAACCGTGTTTCATGGCGAGCATTGTGTTGCCATGGCAACGGCATTTAAAGAAATCTCAAAACTGTCCCGTAGATGTCTTCACGGCTGGACTGTTAGCACACATGTGAAGTTTGAGCACTTTTTGAACATTTTCATAGGAGTTAATATATAGCGACATCGTCTTCCATGGAAACGGCATATGATGACACCCCATAAGAGGAAATCACAGAGGCTGAGGTAAAAAATATAATCTTAGGGTTCTAAGGCTAGGGATGCAGATGATTTAGACACCAACTTCATAAAGACAAATATTGACGGTCTAATACAACCAATTACTATGCTAGTGAATCAATCTATCGGCACGAGAGAAGTTCCATCATCCTGGAAGGTGGCGACGGTGACACCGATCTTTAAATCTGGGGATAAGGCAATAATGTCCAACTACAGACCAATCAGCATCCTCCCCTGTGTCTCTAAGATAGCTGAGAAATGGGTGTCAAAACTAATCACCAACCATTTAGATAAAGGTTTCGCTCCACTCCACCCAATGCAGTTTGGTTTTCGTGCTCACCACTCCACTGAGACAGCTAACTGTGTCTTTGTGGAAAAGGTTAAATGTATGTAGGACACGAGCCCATATGTAGGTGCGGTCTTCCTTGATCTCAGGAAGGCTTTTGACACTGTTGACCACCAAGTGCTCCTTACAAAGCTGACGTATTTCAATTTTTCGGCAGATTCAATACAGTGGGTTCAATCTTACTTATCAAACAGAAAACAGTGTGTTTTGGTCAACGGTACCAAATCCCCCTACCTTGTGAACCCTGCTGGGGTTCCACAAGGTTCCATTCTTGGACCATTACTGTTTTCTCTGTACATTAATGACTTGCCTAATGTATGTCCTGATTTGAATGTACAAATGTATTCCAATGATGCGGTCATCTTTGTACACGGGAAAAATACTAAAATAATCACATCCTGTCTCTCAAATAATTTGGACAAGGTTCAATACTGGCTGAACAACATTTGCTTACAGTTAAATGCAAAAAAAACAGTATGCATGATGTTCAGTAAACGACCACTCAAAATCGAAGGATCCAATGTGTTTTTAAACGGAGCAGAATTAGAACTAGTCCCCCACTTCAAGTATCTTGGAGTCATACTGGACTCGAACTTGACTTTTAAGAAACATATTAAGAAAGTATCCAATACTATTAAATTCAACTTGCAAACATTTTAAACAAATTAGACCTTTCTTAACCTGTTACGCACCGCCCCCCGGTACCGGGCGGATAAACGCGTCATTTGCAGGAAACAACGTCTAAGGAATCTTAATATTTAATAAACTATGAATGTTGTATATCCATGTAACGGGAAGAAACTCAGCTAACTGATCTTTTCAAAAAAATTCAAAAAAAAAAACCACAATACTAACACTCAGCCTCTGAATTAGCCACGAGCGAAAAAATGTAACCTATCACTGCACCTAACCTCACAATAACTCCCTTATTACTTATCCTAGCTGCACAGCCAACCCCCCTCGATTAACATCTCCTGGAGACACAGAATCATTTGGTGCCTACCTCAACACTCAGTGATAAACATTTGCGACGCTATAAACGAAAGCGTACATCATAACAAGTGGAGCTAGGTAGCTAGAAACGCTAACATGGCTTACCTTGGTCAAAACTGGTCTTCAATGGCATTAAAACGATAAAAAAACGATGCTGCAGTTAATCCATAGGTTAATCCAATGTGTCTGTGTCCTCTTTGAAATGATTTCTGATAATCCATAAGCAATAAAACTGCTTTTTCGTTTCCAGATGTCATAGCGAGAGATCGAAATGAAAAGAAAAAAAAATTGACGTAGAGCTGTTGAGGGCAGGACCATTAACCATTATCTGAAGTCTGCTGCTCTGAGCATGTCAGTTGAAGTTATGACATCATCGTATTCCATGACACAGGTGTTTATATTTGAGCTTTCCTTTTTATGACCTTATGCCTGATCCATTGGTTTAGTTTGTTTTTTACCAGCTTGTTTTTGCTGTTTATACCTGTGTCACTTTTTGTTTATTTTTCCAGGTCAAACTGCCTTACTGCCAGTGATCGTCAGAGCAGAACAGGATCCTAAGCGGATACGTAGGATTCAAGTTACTAGTGAAAGTTTAACTTTGAGAACCATGCATAAGGTAACATATCCACAAGCCTTGAGGGATCTCAGTCACAGATCTGTCTCCTTCCTGAGCCTGGATGCTAATGAGTAACACCCTAATCTGTCTGCTTTGCGGCTCAGATGTGCAGTGTTTTCCCCTGAAATGAGCCAAGTGGTGTGTTAATTGGTGAGAAAGTTGCCCTGAGGTTTCATCTGCAGGAGGAGTGTTTTGATGTTTACATCCCTATTGATGGGAGCGATGATAGTTCCTCCTGCAGAGCCTCTGAAGTCTGCAGGGAGAGGGGCTGTCAATTATCTGCACAGACACACAAGAAAATATTGTTATTATGGAAACTAGCTGGCATCTTCAGACGCACTTATCTATAAGAAAGAAGAGTTTTCATCTTTGCTAACATGAACACACGCACACACACACTAAACAGGATGCACCCTACGGTAAATTCGATTTAGCCATCTGTAAGAGCTTGGCAGTTTTCAGTGTTTATGGAGAGTTTTAACCTGTTAAGCCCTGAACCTGTTTTTCAGGTCTCAGGCTCGAAAAATGACATTCCCAGAACAAATGACCATATCTTCCCTTCTAAAAGGGTTAAATTAATAATCTTTTTTCTCAATGTAATGATAAACCTGTGAGTTGGATGTAGAAAAGTCAGAATCAATATAGATGTTTTTTATTTTAAAGAAAATTCAGATTTTACATAGTAAAAAAAAAACACCTAACTAGATCATGAAAATCCCAAAAATCTCGGGGGGTATACCCCCGAACCCCCCTAGCATGTTTGGACCTCGGTATTTAGGAAATCCTGGATACGGCCCTGCACAGAATCTATTGATACCGACATTACCACTGAATTATACGTATTTGCGACGTTATAAGCAAAAACAGACATCAAAACAGGTGACGCTAGGTAGCTAAAAATGCTAACATTTTTACCTTGGCTCTGTAGTCTCTCCAAAGTGGTCTTCAATGGCATTAAAACGATAAAAACGCTGCTGAAGTTAATCCATAGGTTAATATAATGTGTCTGTGTCCCTTTGAAATGATTTCTGATAATCCATAAGCATTAAAACTGCTTTTCCGTTTCCAGATGTCAAAGCTAGAGATAGGTTCACTCTGATTGAAAATTACATGCGCGAAGCCCCCACCTTTTCTCTTCGCAACGTGTGTGTGTGGGGGACTCCCCCTTCGATTCTATTGGCTCTAACGGTCAGAAAGAGGTGTCAACCATCAAAATCGAGCAAGGGGGGCCAGAGATATGGAAAATCCACCCAAATGACCCCAGAAGTGGTTTCTTTTTGCTAAATCTCTCTAAAAAGGTCAAATGTCACTTGTTTTGCATCAATCTTGATACAGGGTAGTTATTATATGTTTTACTTTGGATTCCTAAAGCTTTTAGTCTACTAACCCATCATCCAAGGGTGGTTTTCACTATAAGTAAAATATAATTTTTGGACGGACACTATAATTTAGTTTTTTACTACGTAAAATCTGAATTTTCTTTAAAATAAAAAACATCTATATTGATTCTGACTTTTCTACATCCAACTTACAGGTTTATCATTACTTTGAGGAAAAAGATTATTAATTTAACCCTTTTAGAAGGGAATATATGGTCATTTGTTCTGGGAATATCATTTTCGAGCCTGAGACCTGAAAAACAGGCTCAGGGCTTAACAGGTTAATGATCTGGGGCCTCATTTATAACGCCTTGCGTAGGATTGACGTGAGAATGTTGCTTACGTAGTACAAAGCAAAAACATAGGTACAGAAATGTTCCGTCATTTTCCGATTCACAAAACATTGCGTACCGGCGAGGGAAGTGCGTACCGGCACTTCCTACGCCTGTTTCCCTTTATAAATCACAATCGACTCGAAATGCGGCGCAGATTTTGCAGGCTTCACGTAACGCCCATATTTGCCTATAAATAGTTAAAGAAACGCCCATTCATTCATTCATTCTGACTGACTGCCTGAAGAAGATCGCAGGAAATGACGACAGAACAGCTAAAAAAGACATCTCACACCGTGTCAGATTTTGGTTCTTTTGGGGAGGTGGAGATAAATCATATTGTTTGGTGGATGCAGTTTGAACCAGAGTAGCAGCATGGAGGTCGGATCGTTACCAAAATAAATAAATAAGTGGTCCGAAAAAAGTTAATGACAAAAAAAATACACATAACCTTCCTCAGGCAGTGTGTTTGTCCCGGGGACAGGAGACACCCCCTTGATGAGAAACTGTAAAAAATTATCGGGGAATCCCTCCGGAGTGGAGTCATGACGACTGGATCTGAATTATTTTTTTGTATTTGGTGGTTTGTGTTCCAGCTGTCGATCAGCAACTATATATCCATAATCCACCAGTTAAAGGAAATACAACTAATGTGTTGTGTTATATTAGCTGTACAATTTACCACATATGGTGTTCTTAGTTTCCATACCTCCTGTGTTTTACAAGCAAATTATCAAGTCTTGGCAAACGGCATAAAACACGATTAAACGTGATAGTATATAAAACCATGCTCGTATCTATACAATGTATAGAAATGCAAAACGGCGTCAGTTTAGACGTTATTCTGTCCTCCTGCTTACCGCATCATTTATGAGAAAACATTTCATAACATTAACACAAATCAAATCAAGTTTTATTTATAAAGCACATTTAAAAGCGATTTTTGGTCGAGCCAAAGTGCTGTACATGTAATAAAAACACATTACTACAATCACAATAAAAGACAATAAATTACAACAGATATATATAAAAAATAAAAATGAAACGCAAGGAAAAGTCAGGAGTCGTACTCCGCTCTAACTAGAAGGCCAGAGAGAAGAAGTGTGTTTTTAGTGTAGATTTAAAAACCCCTAGGGTCTGGGCCGACCTCACATGGAGGGGCAGAGTGTTCCAGAGCCTAGGGCCAGCTGCTGCGAAGGCTCGGTGCCCTCGGGTTTTAAGCCTGGTCTTGGGCACTACCAGCAGCAGCTGGTCAGCAGACCTTAAAGCTCTGGCTGGGGTGTAGCGCCGGAGGAGTTCAGCTATATAGGCCGGAGCCAGCCCATTAAGTGCTTTAAAAACAAATAAAAGGATTTTAAAATCAATTCTGCACCGAACTGGAAGCCAGTGTAGCAACACAACATATTCGAGGTGGTTATAAATAACATATCCGTATTTATTTATTTCTCCAAGTTATGTTTTTGTGTGCACTGAGGAGTCTCAAACAGGCGTTTGTTTAATCATTTTAAGATTGGCTTTAATCAATGTTTGAAAATGAATTCTTCATATGATAAATGAGAGGTAACATTTGATTTATTTCCACATATTTCTCTCCATTCTTCCTTCTGCCAACGGTGTCGCAGTTTCTCGTCTCTCCCGTTGTTGTGCTTAGTGCGTACGCATGGGTTAGAGTTTGCGTGGAGGACCACACATTTTCCCGTCAAGTTAGTATTTTATAAATCGCAAACATTGCGTAGAAACTGGCGTACGCCATTTTTTGAGCATATATCCCTTTATAAATGAGGCCCCTGGATATGCAGAAGAGGCTAAAATGACCACACAACATTGTCAACATTCATTTTCCATGTCTCTCTCCTTTCCATAACCTGCACTCTCTCTTCCATCTTCTTTAGTCTCTCTGTCTTCTTCCTGTTCATTACTCTCTCTGTCCTCTACTCTTTCTCTTTGTTCAATCTCTCCCTCGTTGTTCACTTTTTGCTCCTCCTCACTTGTCGCTCCTGCCAGTGAATTAAAAGCAACTCAGCAATTTAGTTCATTTCACTTGTTTGTTTGCATTATTTTTTTAATTTAAATCTGTTGTTTGATTCTCCAAAGAGAACAAAGATGTAAGCAAATTGTGTTTTATACAATTGTATGACATCATAACTGCAATAGATATATGTTGTTTTAAACTTATGCCTATTGTCTATATTGTAAATGAAGACTATTGTTATAGATAGATAGCTAGATGGATAGATAGATAGGTAGAAAGATAGATATATAGATGGATAAATAAATAGATGGATAGATAAATAGATAGATAGATAGCTAGATAGATGGGGTTATTAAGCCTACATTATTTTTGTGTGACTGTACCTGCAGTTCCTCCCTGACTTCCATCACTTTCTCTTTCTCTCTGCCTGTCCTGTCTCTTCCTTACCAAAGGAAGCTGAGCTTCGACTGACGTAGTCTTTTCATTATATCTGAGTCAGTGTAAAAAGAAAACAATACAATGTTATATCTTCAATGTTTTACTAAAATTGAAATGAAAGAAAAGCATTACAACGTTTGTTAAAAGGTAATCCTTCTGACATTGGATGAATGTCATTAACTTTAGCTCTCTAGCTAGTTTATTCACGCAATTTAAACCAAAGTATAGCCTATAGCTGCAATATAAGTTAGTGTGCATGTTGTCGGACGTCCAATGACTGACGTAGAGCGTTCACACAGGATCTGCTGGTCATATGATGTCCTGATGAACAGAAACACAAGCAGCCCACTGGACTCAGAACTCTAGATACCTCATCACTCCTCCGCTGCTCCAATACAAGTCCGGGCTGCGGTGGTTTGTTGATACATGTCGCCTTCTTCTGTTTGCTTTAATCGAGGCTACGTAGTTATGCAGCGCCCCCATCGGCAGTAAATGGAAGTACTACAAAGAATCATTTTTAGTGCAATTATTTCACAAGTTTTGTTATACACAGCTCGAAAAAAATTACCGAGGTCCGGACCTGATTCTGTGTCACCTCACGATGTGAATCGATGTGTTGGATGTGGTGAAAAGATAAATAATAAAGGTTTTATGAGTGATTTTCGGTGCAGTAAGGTGTTAGCATTTTTCGCTCGTTGCTAATTCAGAGGCTCAGTGTTAGCATTGTGGGTTTTCTTTTGAAAAATACATAAAAATGATCATCAGATGAGTTTCTTCCCGTTACATGGATATAAATATTCATAGTTTTATTAAATGAACATGCCCTCAGACACTGTTTCCTGCAAGATGTTGCGGCAGTGCCCCGGTACCGGGGTCTCTCGGGCTTGACAGGTTAATAGACTCCTAATTAGCTTATTGAACACTATCCTACTGTTTTGTGTGTGTGTATTTTTATATTTGGTTGTCTTTCCTTCCCTTATTCTTCCTTTCCAGTCATCTTCTGCTGTCCCAGTTGTCTATCTTTATGTCTCTTACCTAACTTCACCTTTTTTTATTTCCTCCCATCCTTTCACCTCCTGCTCCACCATCATTTTAAGTCCTTCAACATCGTTCTGTCAGTTCTATTTCATCCTTACTGACCGCCAGAGGCGGTGCTTTAGCACTGAATATCTTCTGTCTCGCGCAGGTCGAATATTTATATCAACAAAGTCACGTGTGACCTCGTATGACCCCGGAAGGCATAAATTCCGGTGCTGTCAACGAGTTCAGTCCTTTTTCATCTTCTCGCTGCACAGGTTACTACTTTATGAGTAGAAGCCAAGCTAGCTTATTTGAAAATTAAGATTCTAGCTCATCGCTACCTGTAGCCTTGTGATCGTCTCGATCGGAGCTGCGGGCTAGAAAAACGCTCGCCCTCCAAAGGCTGCGACGAGCTGTCCGCCCTCCCAAGGGAGGGGACCGCGGTGTTCACCGCTCGGACCCCAGGAGCTCCGGACCGGTAAAGAGCGGACGCTCCTGCACGTCACCCGGTGAGATCGCTACCATTTATCGCTGATTGTGCTACCTATTTTCAAGCTAATGAGATAACTGTGTACAAGTTAGCCGAGGGCTCTCGCTAATTTGCTACTGCTCTCACTACATACATTTGGTTCCTTGCCTGTTCTATCGTCCAGTTAGCTGAGTGTTTTCGTTCAAGCTAACTGTTACGGCGCTAGTGAAGGGAGCGTCTCCGCCCCCCTCTCACCGCATACATTTGTTTCCTTACCTGTTCTATCGTCCAGTTAGCTGAGTGTTCTCGCTCAAGCTAACTGTTACGGCGCTAGTGAAGAGTGTTTCCGCTCCCCTCTCACTGCAAACAGTTGGTTTAATACCCATTCCATCTCCAGTTAGCAGAGTGCTCTCCCCCAGACTGCCTTAAGCTGCCAGCAGCAATTAGTCTGGAGTGTTTTCATTGATACTGGCGCTATGTTTAACGGCTGTAACACCTGTATGGCTTCTCTGCAACCAGAGGATGGCCATGACCTTTGCCCCTCTTGTCTTGGCCTCGAGCATCTGAGGGAGAGCCTTTCGGAGGACTCGTGCATGAATTGCACCATCATGCCTCGTGCGGTAAGAGCTGCTAGACTAGCCGAGGTTGAACTACTGGCTGAGGGTGGCCTTCCCCCTGCACAGTCGACTCCAGCCCAACCTACCCGTCCTAGGCATTGGGCAGCAGAGGCTGCGGGTGCCCCGCCCAAGAAGGGGACTAAGCCTGATAGGCTGTCCTCTAGGGTGGACCTACTCACTACTGAGCTAGCCCAGATGAAGTCACTCCTCTTGGCTCTCCATTCTGGTACCAGTACAGAGCACGCCGCTGCACCCATGGCTGAGCTGATTCCAGATGACGATGTGTTCTCGATGGCAGCTTCAGCCACTCAATTGAATGAGTATGACGGAGAAGGCCCGTCCCATGCTTCTGGGCCTGGCTCCTGTACCTCAGCTCATGCATCCTCGGAGGGGCAGATGACCGCTCCATGGGTACCGTCATTCGCATGGCACTGGCTCGCCAGCAGCTGGATGTACAGCAGCCCGAAACAGCGCCTGCCAGTGCGTTCTTCAGGCGCACTTTGGCACCCGCCACCGTTGCCGTTCCTCCCTCTTGTGAGTATCTGAGGGAGTTACATGCATGCTGGAGGGACACTAAGACTCTTTCCCGTCTTACGTCCGATGGCCGAGCCCTGGCAGCCATGCAGGATGTGGCAAAAGTCGGCCTTGACCACATGCCGGCTGTTGAGCCTACTATTGCTTCCCTCATAGTTTCCCCTGACGAAGCTCTGAGGTCGGAGGCCAGGTGCCCTCAACCTTAATGTCGGGTCACTGATGACCTGCTCACTAAGGCTTACGATACAGCGGCGCGCATGGGCCGTATAGGCAATTCCCTCTCTCACCTCATGCTCGCCCTCTCATCTTCCCTGCAGCAGGAGGCTCTTAGCGCCTCCTCTACCAGCCTCAGTTACGCCTCATTACAGGCGTTTGCTCTGATGTCTAGAGAGCTTGATCACCTGATGTCCACTCTCGTCCAGACTCGTCGCCAGGTTTGGCTGGCACAGTCACCCTTATCAGAGGCATGTAGGAGGACTCTCCGTGCTGTCCCAGTGGAGCCGGGGGAGCTGTTCGGTTCACTGCCATACAGGTGCTCGAACGGACTGTCCAAGCTAGACAGACCAGGCAGCAGTTTTCAGCTCTTTGCAGAGACATGGCCCCCCCCCGGTAGGCCTAGAGGTTCCGCGTCTGCCTCCCGAGGCCGCTCCCATAACCCTGGTGCCCGCCATGGGCCTCAGCGGCCCACGAGGGTCTACGGTCCTGTTAACTCGCCCCCAAGGCAGCCTCGGTATCCGGTGCCTAACCGTCGCCCCCCCAGAGCCTCCAGAGGCCGGGGGGCAAGGTACTGAGGGTCTGGGGCCGGCTGTCGGTTATTTCTCCCAGCAGCAGCTCAACTACTGGGTAGCTCAAGCTTCAGACCCCTGGGTGGTTTCCACCTTAACCCAGGGGTACAAGCTTCATTTCCGACCAGTGGCGTTGCCTGGCCTGGGCATCCGGGGCTTTAGCCCCGAATGTTTTTTCTGTAGCCCCGGACAATTCTCCCTCAATAATATAATACATTAACCGTGCTTTACGTGAACCTCATCATGACACAAGAGAGGACGGCAGCACTGTAATTTCCTGTGTTCAGTGAATGCAACAGAGGCATGACACCAGACCAATCAGAGAGTTGCATGGAAATAAACGTGTGCTTGTGTCATTCAAGCTCGGCTCTGTGTGTGTGTGGCAATAGCGCATTTAGTGTGATAGAGAGAGAGAGAGGGGGAGGGAGGGACCGGTGCCAGCAGGGACCGTGTTGTTAGCATCTGGTTAGCTAGCTGCACTAACGGACATAAGGAGCTGTTTGTTCCACAACAAGCTGGAGGAGAGTCCTCTTCTCTCAGACTGAGAGACTCAGGTGAGCTAAAGGACTCTCTGAGTGTTTAGATACTTAACTTTAGTCTAAGTTATCTCAGTGGGTCTCAAACGGTTTGGTCACAAATTATTCAAAAGAGTATTTCCGCGGCACACCTTCATATGATCATTATAGTTATAAAAAAAATAAGAGAATAAAGGAAAAACAGTTATGAAATACTATATGGCAGTAAAACAAGAATAGAGTTTAAAAGGAGAGTGATTAGTAAAATATCCATAAAGAAAAAGTAAATCTGTTTACAGTTCTGTTTCATATGGGTGTTGAGAGAGGTATCCATAGATCTCTTCATGTTGCTCACTCATCAAAGTGCACCAGATTGATGCATTTAACTTCAATATTTAAAAAAATATCTTCCCGGGGGAACATCCCCCCGGACCCCCCTAGAGAAGGTGAGGTCCGCCCCCCACTCATAAAAAATAGCACTTTACCCCTGCCTATATGCCGTGAGCTGATTATCGAGCCTTCATTGTTACAGTCGCGGGTGTACTGTGTGTGTGCGTGTGGGGAGTGTTGCAGTAAAAAAGGCCACTGTAGTGCCGCCGCCACTGTGGGCTAAGCCCCGAATGTTTTCAGGTCCAGGCGATGCCCCTGGTTCCGACGCCGGCCTTCAGCCGGGTCAAAGTGAACCAGGAGCTGTCAGTCCTCCTTGCCAAGGGTGCGATCGAACCTGTGGCAAGGAGGACTGACAGCTCCCAGCAGCAGCTCAACTACTGGGTAGCTCAAGCTTCCGACCCCTGGGTGGTTTCCACCTTAACCCAGGGGTACAAGCTTCAGTTCCGACGCTGACCCCCAGTCTTCAGCCGGGTCAAAATGACCACCATAAGCGACCCGGCAAAAGAAATCGCCCTAAACCAGGAGCTGTCAGTCCTCCTTGCCAAGGGTGCAATCGAGCCTGTGGACCCCATCTCACATCTGTGGCTTCTACTCGACCTACTTCCTGGTAAGGAAGAAAGGCTGTGGACTTCGCCCAATCCTCGATCTGAGGGGACTCAACAAGTTCCTAAATATTTTACCTTTCCATATGCTGAGCACAGCGGACGTTCTTCGTACCGTTGCCAGGGGGGAATGGTTCACGTCCGTCGACTTGAAGGACGCTTATTTTCATGTGCCTATTGTGCCTCATCACGGGCAGTTTCTTCGCTTTGCCTTCAGAGGCCGTCATTTCCAATTCAGGGTGCTCCCATTTGGACTCTCCCTCTCCCCAAGGGTGTTCACCAGGTGTGTGGCGGCAGCCCTCTCGCCCCTGCAGTCTCAGGGTATGAAGATTCTGCCATACTTAGACGACTGGTTAATCTGTGCACCATCCTGGTTGCAGTCGACCCAGGACACGGCTCTCCTTCTCTCTCATGTCGCCCGGCTAGGCCTCAAGGTGAACATGGAGAAGAGTTGTCTGAACCCCTCTCAGAGCCTAACCTTCATTGGGGTGGCTCTGGACACAGTCACTATGCGGGCCTGTCCATCTGCTCAGCGCCTGGACGACATCCTCCAGCTTCTTCCCCTCTTCAAAAGGGGCAGGTCTCTGGCATACATCCTGTTTCTCCGCCTCTTGGGCAAGCTGACAGCTGCCTCAACTGTCGTTCCCTTGGGCTTGTTGTCACTGCGCCCCCTGCAGAGATGGCTGAACGGCCTCCACTTAGACCCCAAGTTGCACAGGCACAGAAAAATCAGGGTGTCACAACAGTGCCTCTCCACTCTATCCCCATGGAGAGAGAGGTCGTATATGTCGAGGGGCGTGGCCATGGGCTCCGTCCCTTTCCGCAGAGAGACCGTTACGACGGATGCCAGCCTCTCGGGATGGGGTGCGGTGTGGCAGTGGTCTGCTCAGGACTGCACAGAACACATCAACGTGCTAGAGCTACGAGCTGTGCACCTTGTCCGTGAACAGCTCGTGTCTGAGGTGGAACTCAGATGGCTCAGGTGTCACCTTATGGCCGAACACAGCGTTCCTCCCTAAGGTGCTGGCACGCTCTCATTTTAATCGGCCTATCCAGCTGGCACGGTTTGACCCCCCATCAGGAGAGGGGGAAGAGAGGTCAAGACTCCTATGCCCGGTGCGGGCCCTTAGAGCTTATGTCCAGACTACCGCAGGCATGCGTCAGTCTGAACAGCTCTTTCTGTGTTACGGTGGTCCTAGAAGGGGCTGTGCGCTCTCAAAACAGCGCTTGTCCCACTGGATCGTGGACATCATTGCCCAGGCATACAAGGCGAATGACTGTCCCTTGCCACCCAGAGTAAAGTGCCACTCTATCAGGAGTGTCTCCACGTCATGGGCGACCTTGAGAGGTGTGCCCCTGGAGGACATATGTGCTGCGGCCACATGGGCATCTCCGAGCACATTCGCCAGATACTACAGGGTGAATGTTGCCGACCCTCACCCACTGGGTGTGGTCCTCCTGCAGAGTCCGCCTAGGCCATCCTTATAGGCTGAGTATTCAGACTTCCTCGTGACTCTGTTGGTATAGGTCATCCAGTGCTAAAGCACCGCCTCTGGCGGTCAGTAAAGATGAAATAGAACGATAGTTACGTATGTAACTACGGTTCTATGCATACTGGATGACCGCCAGAGTTCTTGGTCACTCGGAATTTCGTGTTTCTGCGAGAAGATTCCATAGGACTGAACTCGTTGACAGCACCGGAACTTATGCCTTCCGGGGTCATACGAGGTCACACGTGACTTTGTTGATATAAATATTCAACCTGCGCATGCGCGAAACAGAAGATATTCAGTGCTAAAGCATCGCCTCTGGCGGTCATCCAGTATTCATAGAACCGTAGTTACATACGTAACTATCGATTTTCCTCCATAAAACTTGCTCTCCTTTGTTTTCTCCTTCAGTATTTCATGTCATCTTCCTTACCATTACATCATACCATTCTTGCCTCCCTTTGTCCTCTTTCTACTCCCCTCCATGAAGCACTTCATGTTTCACCTGTCTCTCTTCTTCATCGCTCTCTAGTGATTAAGGAGTCCCTTCACATCCCTCATGTCATGTTTTTGTAGTTTATTCTTGGTTATGGATATAATGAAAAGATCTTTGTTGTCTCACACATGACCTGAGCTTGTAAAAAAACTTGTCTGTTTTACTGAAGGTACTGATGAGAGGAAGACTCAGTTTGAGTGACATTGAGTTGGAGGCTGATAATATACCATACCACTGCTGTTAATATGAGAAGGAAAATTAAACTAATTTAAGTTATAATGCGGACAATCGTTTATTGTTGATCACCATTGTGAAAATACAAAATAATCTAGTAGGAATTTGCACTTCTGTATTTTCTAGCAATTTTCTGTATAGAGAAAAAATAAGAGCACTTCATATTCATTCAATATTCTTAAACTTCTTTTCTGCTCTTTCCCAGATTTGCAGTGAGATTGAGGGACTGTTAAATAAAGACAGTTAAACATTGCTCCCATAGTGTTCCAGACATTTTATTTACTCAGAAATATAATAAGCTAAATTATAGATCACGTAGTCTTTGCCAGAAAGCCTTAAATCCAGGCTCTTTTTTTATCACATTTACAAAAGAAGCTTAGTACCGCCTGGCTGCCTGGATTGAAATACACTGACGGAAAGCCCGATCATATGAATGATCATAATATGATTGGATGCAGCCTTGTGCACAAACCTGAAGCAAAGCACATTTTGTACCCAGTTCAATCCCATAGGTTGATGCAAAGACTCTGGCTGCCCGTATAAACTATGCATACATACATTTTAGCAAACATTATAAGGAAATCTACTCTGCAGAATATAGGGATTTTAGGGGATTATGCTTAAACTGCTGAAGAAAAAGGGACTTCTGCAAATATCATGATATTTCCCCCTTGGTCCTTAAAAAACCTGTTTTGCACATCATGTCGTGAAAAAAAAGTGCATGTGAAATGAAGCGTCCCTTTGTGGCCGCAGTGATGTGTTGCTGCAGCTACTGTGTTATTTTCCTGGGAAATGACATGAAAATGTATGTGCTTAACGTGGTGGTGTGATGAAAGAGCGCTGCTGCACATATTAATGTTTCCTTCTGTCTGGGGAGGGGAACGAGAGGAAATGGGAGAAAGGGCTACAAAGAGAAAAAAGGCTGACGATGGAGGAAGGACAGGATGAGCTGCAGGGAAAATCAAACGTGTGTGTGTCAGTCAGTGTGTGTGTGTCGTCTGTGTGTCAATCCGTCGCTGTGTGTCTGTCTGTGTGTAACTGTGTATGTAAGTGTGTGTGTCAGTCTGGCCTTCCATCAAATCCATCTTCACTTTATTTCCCTTTTCCCATCTTTTACACTGAAAACACTGAAAAGTTGACTTTAATTAAATGTATTATGTCAACAGATTTCACACCACTGTAGCAGGTTAGTTGAAAGCAATAATATAAAGTTGAAATAAAAAACATTAGGTTCAACTTAAAGGTCTCCTATTATACTATATTTGAACAATATATTAAACATCTAAACAAGTCTCTGAAGTGTTTTGCTCAAAATACCAAACAGACCACCCATTGTAGCATGCCTCATACCCCTCTATTTCAGCCCTGTTACTAAAGTCAGGGATGCAAACTCATCAGGTATGAAAAAGGTGACAAGGATCCGAGCCCCCCGACCCCACGGAATATCGGCTTTAAAATGAGGAATAACAGAGGAGTTTAGCAGTCAGAACAACTAAAGCAGTTAATAATAACAGAAACGCCAAAGAGTCACATCTAATAGAAATGTATAAAAGCATTTATTTGAATTGTGTAGCAGTCAGTTTATAATTTTGGCAGCACTGTTGAGCATTTTGAAAATGTATTTTCATGCCTCTGTGCAAGGCTTAGTCTTTCTATCTTTATAGCCAGAGGTGTAAAGTAACTAAGTTCATAAACTCAACAAGTACTATACTTGGGTACAATTTTGAGATACTTGTACTTTATTTAAGTATTTCAATGTGTTGCTACTTTGTTCTTCTACTCCACTACAGTTCAGAGGTAAATGGTGTACTTCTACTCCACTACATGTATTTAATAGCTTTAGTTACTTTACAGATGTGGATGAATGATGTGAAATATAATCAAGTGTTAAATCAGACTTTAGTTCCACTTGGAGTAAATTCACAAACTAGCTGCACCTTTACCAGCTTTGAGAACACTTTCATGATCAATCATTATAAAACATATCATATATATTATTCTGAAATGGACCAATTTGCACAACGACTACTTTTACTGTCGCTACTTTAACTATATTTTGATGAGAATACTTTTCTACTTTTACTCAAGTACAAGACCTGAGTACTTCTACTTTTACTCAAGTACAAGACCTGAGTACTTCTACTTTTACTCAAGTACAAGATCTGACTCCTTCTACTTTTACTCAAGTACAAGACCTGAGTACTTCTACTTTTACTCGAGTACAAGACCTGAGTACTTCTACTTTTACTCAAGTACAAGATCTGAGTACTTCTACTTTTACTCTAGTACAAGATCTGAGTGCTTCTACTTTTACTCAAGTACAAGACCTGAGTACTTCTACTTTTACTCAAGTACAAGATCTGAGTACTTCTACTTTTACTCTAGTACAAGATCTGAGTACTTCTACTTTTACTCTAGTACAAGATCTGAGTGCTTCTACTTTTACTCAAGTACAAGATATATACTTATACCACCTCCGTTTATAGCCCATGAAAAAAACTATTTGAAAACGAAGGCTAAAGCTAACGTTAGCAGATAGTGACAATGTATGCTAGTTAGCTAGCTCAACGATAATATTGCAACAGGAACACTTTTCAGTGCACATCACGCTCTGCCGCTCTGACAGGGAGCTCTGCTCTGAACACCTGAACGGCCCGTTCTAACAGCTGTTCACCAGCGGTCCAGTCTGTGCGACAGTGACTCCGGGCCGCACAGTTAATATTAATGAACGCACCCGTAGGTAATGTAGCTGCTGAAGCTAGACCCTCATCCCGGAGCAGCAGAGCCGACAGGCAGGAAGACTCGAGCACACAGCTCGCGCTTCATTATAATATATAAAAAAAGAACACCATGCGTGTCATGATGGCACATAACAGCTCGCGGCCGCAGATTACTCCGGGTCCCAGACACCCCCCCCCCATACCCCAAAAATATTTTTATTGCAGATCTACATGAATCACACAAACGACCTATTTTGGATTCAAAACGGCGAATTTCGCCGAAAGGTGACAAGTTTGCATCCCTGTAAAGTGCTGATTCTGGGTCTGGCCCTTTGGAGCTGCTGCTGGCCACGCCCCTTTGGAGCGTCTGCATGCAAGCAGTGCAGCTCTGTGAAGAGAAGGCTGTCTACCAGCAGAAACTCAGCTAAACGCTGCCGTGATTAAACGCCATATTATGTTCCAAACCACATCAAGCATTATTTCTGAAACAGTATGGAGCTCAAATGCTTCCTCTCTCGCGGGCTTACCACAAGGACAGTACCTTATATATCTGGCTTCTTTACACATACTCTCTTCAGTACAGCGTTAGCTCTGAGTGTTAGCGATACTTGCTAATGTAAACACAGACCATAATACTTCCAAAACACCTTGCTCATTGTTTCTGATACAGCACATAGCTTGCTTGACATGTTCTTTATTCAGTGTTTACCACTAGAACATTGCCATTGTATGTATTATATATATATAACCAGGGGTGCACATAACTGGTACGCATGCGCGGCAAAAATCTGAAATGCGTACCGTCACTTGTGTCACTAAGCATCTTTGCGTACCGACGTACTTGTGAAGCTTTTCCAGAGTCGGTCTCCGTGTGCACAGACGGGGCGGGGCTGCTGTTAACGTCGGTCTGTACAACGGAATTGTGCCAAAACTACGCCAACGGGCTGCGGAGGGAGACTCCCCTGTGCACATTCTGTGCCCCGCGCACACACTGGAGAACTGCGCAAAATCAGCTGATCACAACGTTCACGGCACGCTCACCACCACGTTGACGTTCCCGAAGTACTCCACTGCACAAACTAGATATCATATGAAAGCTGAGATTCCACAGATTCCAATGGTATAACTATCATCACTGTGCGACCAAAACTCAGGGCAGCGAAAGCCAACAAAGACAACACACAACTTCACTTTACAGGGCCAAAACGGCAAATACCTCTTACCTTTGCTGTTTTCTGATCAAAAGTTGTGTTCAAGGGCATTACAAAGCATATCAACGCTGCTGAAGGTTAATCCAATGTCTCTGTGTCCCTTTGAAATGATTACTGATCATCCATCATAACATTTAGGTCAATAAACTGAGTTTTCATATAGAGTGTATGCAGTGGCGGCTGGTAATTGTTTTTGAGAAAAGACCCCCTAAATTATGACTTCTGGTGATGTTAGAGGGAGGGGGGGGGAAGAACAATTTGAGGCTTAAAAATATGAGAAGACTGATCAATACCTCCATAACTTCAGTGTGGTTAGCTATGAATCTTCCAAAACTTCCAAACACCTTGTCCTGGACATAGTTTCTGCAGCATAAACTGTGCAACAGTACAGTAGGCCCACACAAACTGCAGAACACCGGGGCTTTGGGAACACTCAAATTACTTAAAATGATTTAATTCCCATTTAACCTGTTAAGGGGCTTTTTTCCCCCTTTTTTTTTCTCACGAAACTGTGTCTCAGGGCTTCTTAAAATGTAATAAACTATTCATGTGTCCTACTCAGAGGAAACACAGCTAACTGATGATATGAACCATGTTTACCGAAACAAAACACAAGTCTCACAAGAAGCTCTAAATGAGCCCTGAGCGAAAAAATGCTAACGCACTCTAGGTATAAATCAATCGATATACTTATCGGATATGCACAAACAAGCTTATGCTAACAAGCTGAGATTCCACAGATTCTAGAAATATAAGTATCATCACTGAGCGATCAGAACTTGCGACAGGGGAAGCAAATACAGACATCACACGACGTAGCTTTAGGTAACAAAACACGGAGATATGCTCACCTTTTGCAGAATAACAATTCTGATCAAAAACGAGAAAAACGCAGCTGAAGGTTAATCCATAGGTTAATCCAATGTGTCTGTTACTTTGAAAAATGATTGATGATCCATAATTCCATTTTTATGTCAAAAACTGAGTTTTCATTAGCTGCTAATGGTAGCTTCCAGAGTGTATGACAGCTTCCTGTTTTGTCTCCTTGGATACGAGTCCAAACAACTCACTGACTGCGAGAAGGGTCCAGCTGCGGCCGCGGCAAGTACACGACACTACACGACACGCCCCCTACACGACACGCCCACCTGACACGACACTACGGTAACATCCATATTCACTCAAAACTGAAACACCAACACATTTTTTTAAAGCATTGCAGGCCTAAAGCTCCACGTCAGTGACCTATATTTTAATTTCTTCCATCAAACTTTAAAAATGGCAAACAGCATGTTTTTAAAGAATTAATCTTTTAAGAAACAAAATATCAAATTTGAACAGAAGGGTTTAAAAACATGTTTTTAATGCAAATAAACTTGAAACATAAACCTATTTGTCATTTCAAAATTCACTTGTATTGTCTGCGTGAAAGGCACAGTAGGCTATGAGCGAATACATATCAACATTAAAAAAATGACAAAGTCGTACAATATATACCATGTGCTACTGTCTATGATTAAGTATGATGAGACCTTTTTTAAGGAGGGACCACAGAGCCAAGGGCAGGCCGAGCAGACCGCCTTCTCCCGCCGCAGGCTTCCCCGGTGATGGGCTCCGTGTAACAAGTCCCCTCAGTCTGTGCGGGGAGCTGCACCACGGTGATGCTGCTGTCATCGCTCGCCTCTCCTCCGGTGGTGCCCTCGGCTCCCTCCGCCGCCACACTGGAGATCACTAATGTCTCTCAGCCACCGTAGTGTCGTGTCAGGTGGGCGTGTCGTGTAGTGTCGTGTACTTGCCGCGGCCGCAGCTAGACCATATTGCAGACTGCACCGGGCGCTGACGTAGGAGCCCTGTGACCATCAGATTTGACGACGCTGATTGGCTAAAATTATGTTTCGGCGGCATAGTTTAAAGATAGCAACAGTTGGCTTCTGCTGCACTTGCTGCGCTAGCGCCCAGACGAGAGGGAGTAATGATACACGGGCAAGGCCAGGCAGGAAACATGTGACTTATCAGTAACTTTAGACATCGTAACACAATTTTAAATGAGATTTTACATTTTACTGATACCAATTATATAATATTTACCTTGTTTATTAAAAATAAAAATAAAAAATATGTTTTTTAAATATATATTTTTTTATTTTTAATGTGGGAAGAGGGGGGGGGGCGGCGCCCCTATGCGCCGGCCGCCACTGAGTGTATGAGAGCTTCCGGTTTTGGGCATGCTGGCTGCGCATCACTCTCATTCACCAATGCTAATGTTTAGATGGATTTAGGAACTCCCTCTCGATTCTATTGGCTCTAACTGTTCAAAAGTCGTGTCATTCATCAACATCGACCGATGGGTTCCAGAGATATGGCAAATACACCCAAATGACCCCAGAGGTGTTTATTTTTTCTAAACCTCTCTAAAAAGTTCAAATTTCACTTGTTTTGCATCAATCTTGATACAGGGTACTTATTATATGTTATAGTTTGGATTCCTAAAGCTTTTTGTCTACTATCCCATCATTCAAGGGTGGTTTTCACTATAAGTAATGGTTTATTTCTGGACGGAAACTATAATGTAATATTTTTACTCCGTTCAATCTGAATTTACTTTAAAATAAAAACATCTATATTGATTCTGACTTTTCTACATCCAACTCACAGGTGTATCATTGCTTTGAGAAAAAAGATTATTAATTTAACCCTTTTAGAAGTGAAGATATAGTCATTTGTTCTGGGCATGTCATTTTCGAGCCTGAGACCTGAAAAACAGGCTCAGGACTTAACAGGTTAATATAATTGCTTTCAACTAACCCAGGGGTCGGCAACACGCGGCTCCAGAGCCGCATGCGGCTCTTTAAGCCCTCTGCTCTGGCTCCCTTGAGCTTAGACAAAAATAAGAAGGAAATAAAATAAAGATATTTGTAGGACTATTTATATTTTGTTGCATGGTTGAAAATGTTTCGTATCTTGTATTTTGAGGTGATACTGTGACACATAAATAAATAAAAAAGGGTTTTAATTAGGTCAACTAAAATATGTGTCACATCCTACGGTCCCGCACCAGCACCTTTTCTTGCAGGCGATTAACCTGACCCCCGGCTCGATGAGCGAACTATGGATAAATCAAAGAAAATAAAAGTATCGGAGGAACACAGAGGGTTTCATTCTGCGTGTTAGAGTCATATGTTTTCACAGCAAACGATGCTGGCTTACCGGTATGTTTGATATGTGGAGAGAAGTGGTCAAAGGTGCTGCAGCCTTTACGTATTGGAGAGAAAACACGGAAGAGGAAGACGATTTTCAGTCATAATTCAATCAGTTAACTCTTTTTAGGATGCAGCTATATGTTTTATTTATTTCAAAGTGGGCCCATTTTAATTATATACATTTTCTTAAAATGTGCAGACTACCCAAGTGCTGTGTTAATTTATTTTAAAGTAGGCCTTTGTATTTTTTGTATTCTCCTTATAAGAGTTATTTGTTTATTATTAAGGTAAATTTGTAAATTTAGGTAAACTGTTTTCCATAATGTAATAAATAATAAATGCAAAAAAACTGTAGTTTTTGTCTATGATATAACAATATATACAACTTTATAAGCTATCAAATATGTTTTGCGGCTCCAGACAAAAGAAATTGGTGGAAAAGGGGGAAAAATGGCTCTTTTGGTCAAAAGGTTTGCAGACCCCTGAACTAACCTAATATGTGAGATATGTTGACATAATACATTTAATTAAAGTTAACATTTCAGGTTTTTCAGTGTAGGTTTGATAACCTTAAAATCATCACCTCTACATTATGAAGACATTATTTTGGTCCAAGCTTAGCCAAAGCACGTTGCGATTACTGTACACAGGGTTCATACACTTTTTCACCAATGACTTTTCCATGACTTCTCCATGACCTTTACCTCATTTTCCATGACCAAAAAAATTACTCTTTCTCAGCGGTACCACTGAAAATGGTTTATTTTAACATGGAACAGGAAAATAAGGTCTGAAACATGTTGTGCCTATCTAAAACAAATGAAATAGTAGGCTTACTAGCTTCTATACGCTAAAGCAACTAAAATCTTTCACCAGCAAAATACCTCGACAGTTAAATGCCATTTTACGTTTCATTACTATACAATACAGTATGTATTATCATTATAGTATTACTATTTCGGCGATTAGATAAAATATAAATTATATTTGATGCAACTTTAGTTACATTTCCATGACTTTTCCAGGGCCTGGAATTAGCATTTTGAATTTCCATGACTTTTCCACGTTTTTAATTATTATTGTTTAGACTAGCTTACGTGATTCAAGATGGCGCCTGTGTCGGCTCGCCGCTCCCTCAGCTCTCTACCTTTAGCTATCCTGTTTTTGTTTTATGTTTGTCAGAATGTCTCATAATCTGCTCGTTTACGATCGCCAAGCTCTCCTCCACCTCAGACCCTCACTGGAGTTGATATTGCTGCCCAAACCTACATCTGGCAACCATAAATCGCCCCCCCCCCCTCTACTGTCGAATATTCCCACCTACCTGCGCCGGTTGCCCTGCATCCTGCCTCGCCGAAAGCGCTTTAGACGACGGGGAAAGCGTGGTGGTGCACTGGTCCATCTTAAGGCATACCTGACAGCTTCTGCTGGGACTTATCCACGCCTCGGATGTCATGGCCCTCCCGCTGCACGCCATGTGAGGGATCGATGGATTCGCCCTGTTTTCCCGGAGCTGCGGACTCTGCTGGGCGCGCTGACAGCTCCTTCTGCCCGACTGACTGCTCTCGGCTCGCGCGGCGTTCAACACGCACATCTTCGTCTGCTGAGACGCACTACACCTTCTGCAAGCCCGGAGCGAAGACTTTGCATGGCTTTGCTAAATGCTAGGTCGATAGCAAACAAAACGTTCCTGCTAAACGACTTCTTCACCTCTCGTGAACTGGATTTGATGTTCCTGACGGAGACCTGGGTCCACGCTGGCGAGTATACACCGTTCTCTGAACTTCTTCCTCCTGACTGTACATTCTTCAGCTCCCCCCGTGCCACCGGCCATGATGGGGGCATAGCATCAGTGTTTAGAGCTAGCCTCCAATGCCGATTGCTTCACCCTGTAACTAGCTATGCTAGCTTTGAGTTGCAGCTTTTTGAACTGAACCCGGCCTCGCCTATACTCTGCGCAGTCGTGTATCGTCCGCCAAAGTGCAATAAGGATTTTATAAATGACTTTTCTGACTTTCTGTCCGGGATCATGGTGAAATATGATCGTGTTTTGATCTCTGGAGACTTCCATGTGTGCTGCGAGTCCAAACCTCTGGTTAGGGACTTTTTAAATCTCCTTGATTCTTTTGGTCTCGTTCAGTCCGTGGCTGGCCCAACACACGGAAAAGGACACACCTTGGACTTAGTATTATCGTTTGGACTGTCTGTATCTGTGGATGAAATATGTGCAGCAACGCGTATCTCAGACCATTTACTGGTTCTGTTTACAACCTCGATCCCTTCCGCAGGAGTCGAATCACGTGCCCCTGCGCGTCGTCTGCGTTCGATTAACCCCTTGACTGGCTCACAGTTTTCTGATGGTTTTAATGCTTCTCCTAGCTGTAAATTAGAGGTGAACTGTGTTTTTAGTGCTGATGAGCTTATCTCCATGTTTGACTCGGCATGTACACTAATACTGGATTCTGTTGCTCCTTTTACGCTTAGACGCACCAAGATTCTCACATGCCCCTTTCACACCGGCGCTTTTCCAGCTCCGGCTCGGAACTGGAGCTGGAGCTGGAAAAGCGCCGGTTTTTCCTGTTCACACCGCAGCGGCGCCGCGTCATAGCTCCGGAATGCGGTTCACTTCCAGCTCCAAAGAATTGTCGGTCTAGAGGCAAGAGCTTCGGAGCTATGACACGGCGTCGCTTACGTCTCTTAAGTCGAGGCGTGCAGGAAACTAAACCGACCTCCCTGAACATGGGTCGACTGAAGAGTCTCGTCATGCCTGCCTACAAGCAGTAGCGCTGAGCAAAGTGACTAGAAGGCAACCACACACTTATAAAAAAAAAACACACTTTATAAAGTCAGGCAACATTAACCAGGCTTCGTGTGATTCTGTTTATTTGTACCTTACTTTGACCATCCGTTCGCTGTTATTGATCATTGTGGAGAGCAGGCAGACGTTTTGTTTGTTATTATAGCAGCTATCGGATCGAATCAATTCATGGGCTGCACAGGTTGTCATGTCCGACTATCACAAGTAGAATCATAATGAAAAATACGCCGGTAAAATGTGCCTGTAGAAAACGGCTTAGCAAGTAGTCAGTTTAGCTTCGGTTGCTATGCTAACATCACCCATGTTATACCAGAGAAACTTTCATAACAGCGTTGTGATGCCAAACAGCGTCAATTCAGACTGACTGGATATGTATCAGCTGCTTGTGTGACAGTCAGACAGTGAATACTTTAGAGCCGTGTGAGCTAACACAGAGCTAACGGGAGAATAAACTCCCGTGGAAGAGCAGCCAGCACTGCAGCGGTCGGTAAATGCCGCTGAAACACATTAATAAACAATGAACCACGGCACTCTGGAGAAAAGTATAAGGTTGGAGAAGTCGTTATTTAATTTAATCTGGCTTCGTATGATTAAAAGCAACACGATCATCGACCCGACGCAGTCCCCCCCCGTTGTTGTTGTTGTTGTGAGCTCCGTTGGGGAGAAAATCAGCGATGTAAACGGTGACGTCATGACGCAGCAGCGGCAGCTGGGCGGTGTGAACAGAGCGGGAGCTGAAAAGGGAAACCGGAGCTGAACCAGAAAAGCTCTAGCTAGGAGCTAGAAAGGGAAAAGCGCTGGTGTGAAAGCCGCATCAGAGCCGTGGCTCTCCTGCTGTGCTATGATGTTTTCTAAAGCCAGACTGAAAATCTTCAAATAAATCATTGTTTTTCACTATCAGTCAGACTGATATTTTTGTTTCGTTTATATCTCTCCCATGTTTTTGATGAAGACGTGATTACAGGATGTTTTTCATCTGTCAGTGAAATATTGGAAATCTCTCAGCCTGAATATTTTCTCTCGTGATGGAAAATTAATCGGCGTGCTGAGATACGTTCCCTGACCTGGAACTGTCACAGGTTTGATTCCTGTAAGCTCTTCAGTCAGTGATACAGAATATCATCACCAGTTTACAGGAATACATGAATATGCATTGCTTCATTGATGACATATTGTATTAGATTAAAAAGTACTACTTTTAGGAGGATTGATAAATCAACATGTTACACTTTAAGTAGTTATTTGACTAATATTTATAGTGGCATTTTGTTTTTACCAACCAAAGACATACACAAATGCATACTCCACCAGGGAAACAATAAAATAAATAATTGCAGTGATGCAGTTAACATAATTACAGTAAACCAAGTACATAAACAAATATCCTTTACAGATATATGCAAATATTATTAGTAAACTCGAAAAGTCAGAGAATTTTTTCTGTGACTGAAACTTGGGTGCGCTTCCCGATGCTAACATTACCCCCGCTGACTAAGTATTAATAGCATTAGTTGTATTGTTAAGGTACAACAAAGAATATCCATACATATCCAACTGTTTATCTATTACATTTTTGGATTATTGTACCACATTCCTGCATCGATTCTGAACATCTTTAGATTACCACTGGATTTAATTAACAACCCACAGGTGTGTTCAAAGATCAAAGCGTTTCCACAGCAACGCCCTGCCAGTGAACGAGAGACAGCCTGTCAGAGAATGTATTGACAATATAGAGTGGTGTAGGGATGACGTATTTACCCGGAAATAAGCTGCGCATGGGTTCCTTCGACAAAAAAGCAATGGGATTTCTCCATAGGGAAAATAGCTCGAAATAAGGTCTGTGGAAAACAAACCTGTTTGATGAATGCACGTTTTGTTCAGCCGGATAACATCCACATGTCTACCCTACTTTTATAGTTTTCTAATCATAAATCTAATCGCCAGAAGCAAAATGCTAACATTATGCTATAAACGAACTAAAGCAGGGTCGCACGACTTCAACGTCACGCCAACTTAAGATCGATATTCAAAAATACAGATTCAAAATTGTTCAAGTTGAAGCTTTTGTTTTAACAGTTTGCAAGAGCGCAGGTACTTGCTTTCAAGCAGAACAGGGGCAAACAAACTTAGCGGGAGTGTTTACTGTTCGGCGTAATGACGTACAACGTCCTCGACAACTTCTGTAGTACTATTCATCCCCTTGTTAACAACCACTGTTCAAAATGGGGGGGGAGCCAGGGGGAGGGAGCTCCCCTGAAGGCCGACTTTGAGATAAATAGGGGGAGCCCAAAACAATCGTGCATATTTGTGTCACACAGATTAGAAATGTTGAGTTTCTGTAAATAACAATTCTTGAAATAAATAATAGTTATTGTTCATTACAGTTTCGGAATATTTGTTTTATATTTGTGAATATATCTGTGTGTTGCCATCTGTACGTGGCGGCGCTGCATTCCTTACGCTACTTACGTTGCTATGGTTACGATGGTGAGGTCGCGGTATTAGAAATGTTCATATTGATATTTTTTTAACTCTGGCTTTGTAATAACAAATATGGCAAAACGAAAACAGCCAACCGTCGCAGCTTTTGGATTCACAAGCAAAGAAGCTAAGGAGTTTAAAAATGACAACGTGAACAGAACAACTTTTAGTTGGCCGGCTGAAAGCGGCGTTAGGGTCGAGTTTGACAGCTCCACACCGAGAGAGAGGCCTGCCGATGCGGAGCCTGAAGAGGCTTCAACAACGGCCACAGCCGCCGGCGTAGTGACACCATCTTTAGTGACACCGTCTTTAGTGACACCGTCTGTAGTGGTGGCAGAGTGATTTTATAGCAATTGATCGAATCTGCGCTGCTGCGCCAGTCAACAGAGCATGCGTGTGACATATTTAGTAGCATGATGTGCACTGAAAAATAGGGCTCCCCCGAAAGCAAATGGGTAATTCGAACACTGTTAACAACCATCGTTTTTCAGACACGTAAACTCTTAAAAAATAACCAATGGGGTCACTGCTGATGTATTTAATGACGTAGAACAAAACGTGATCTGTCTCTTAAATTTGTGTCAACCACAGACCTTATTTCGAGCTATTTTCAAAAATAAAAATAAATGTTGATCCATAGGTTGATAATGTACCTGTGCCTTTGAAAAAATTATTTATAATCCATAATTCCATTTTTTATGTAAAAATCGGAGCGGAAAAGTTAGCTGCTAATGGTAGCCACCAGAGTGTATGCAGCTTCCGGTTTTGGTAACGCGTCACTCTCACTCCTTATTTGTTAACATTTTGGTGTGTATATAACTTTCCCTCGATTCCATTGGCTCTAGCGGTTATAAAGAGATTTCATTCATCAAAATCGAGCAAGGGGGGCCAGAGATAGGTCAAATCCACCCAAATGACCCCAGAAGTGTTTTTTTTTTGGCTAAATCTCTCTAAAAACAGGGTTCCCGCGGGGTCTTAAAAAGTCTTAAATTTGATAATCTGAATTTAAGGCCTTAAAAAGGTCTTAAATATGATTTAGAAGGTCTTAAAAATGATGGGATTTGAAATGTACTTCTGTGTTGCGATCGCGTCTAAAATGTGTTTTGGGGGAAATGTGCGGGCTGCAAAGTAACCAGTACAGTAATAGCCTTTCAGTTCCCCCCAACAATTTGTATTGAAATAAATCAACATGGAACCAGTTATCACTAACTTTGTTTCCCCCGGCCCCTTATCGGAGAACACCCAGCTAGCTTCAGCTAGCGGCAGTCAGAAACTCATGTCTCTTCGAATCTACTTACAAATAAATATGGGGAAGTGTAAGTTCAACCGTATTTAGTTGGAAAACATCGAATTTAGTGCTTGGTTGAAACCAATGGAGGGGAACGTGTTTGAAGCCCGCTGCACCTTTTGCAAAAGAAATGTTGCTAATGTAGCGTTAGCTAGTGCAGCGTTAGCTAGTGCAGCAGCTCCCGCAACAACACCGGGGGACCTCCGGGTGACGTTTGTGTCAGCAACGATGAAAGATTGTAGCCAAGGCAGCAGAGCTCTGAATATAGCTCCTGTTACTCACTCTCTCACGCACGCACGCACACACACTAGGGCTGCTCGATTATGGCAAAAATCATAATCACGATTATTTTTGTCAATAATTGTTATCACCATTATTAAATAAGATTATTCATTGACTTTGAAAACATCCATTTATTGAACTTTAAAACAAATAATAATTTGAACAGTATCTTTTTAACTGTTGATTACCCTGAACGTATAATTCAACTGAAAAACCAATACAAAAATAAATTAAATAAATGATATATTTAAATAAATAAAATCTAAATAATAAATATCAATAAACAAGATCAACAAATATTTTGGAGCGCACTAACACAAGCTACTAAACATGTATAAATATGTTAAATTAAAATAAATTAGACTCAAATTAATTAGATCAAATATGTTGTAGTGCACTGTCACAACCTAGCAAAGCTAAATAATAGTTTTTTTTCGATTATGTTGGTTTTGTAATTGTGGCAGGCCAAAATCGTAATTGCGATTAAAATACGATTAATTGCACAGCTCTAACACACACACACACACACACACACACACACACACACACACAGGTCTGTACTGTTATGCTGTTATGTTCAGTCATTGTTCTTATGTTGAACATGAATACATTTGCTTTGTAAGTAGTTATGGGACGTATTTCTTCTTTCATAGCAATTTTCCTTCATACTTTCTTGCCGTGAAATAGGTCTTAAATTCTATTCAAAGTGGTCTTAAAAAGTCTTAAATTTGAGTTGGCGAAACCTGCAGGAACCCTGTAAAAAGGTCATCAATCTTGATACAGGGTACTTATTATATTATATGACGGACACTATAATTTACAGTTTTTTACTATGTAAAATCTGAATTTTCTTTAAAATAAAAAACATCTATATTGATTCTGACTTTTCTACATCCAACTCACAGGTTTATCATTACTTTGAGAATAAAGATTTTTAATTTAACTGTTTTAGAAGGGAAGATATGGTCATTTGTTCTGGGAATGTCATTTTCGAGCCTGAGACCTGAAAAACAGGCTCAGGGCTTAAGAGGTTAAATGAGCATATTGGTGCGGCCATGACAAATTTCCCTACATTATGATCACCAAATTATATATGAAGAGTCAAAATTGTGGCCAGCCGTGCAATAGTTGGAAAAAAAATTGAAACAGTGTGAAATGTTCACAAAACATAAGCTGCGACCGTACTAGCTATAAAATAATATCCAATTAGTCTAATAAAGTCCATAGTCTCGAGAACCGTGTAAACTTGTAATTGTTGTTCTACGTTAAAGTACGTGGAATCTGTATGGGGTCAAAGTGGGGTGTTTTTTAGCTCTGTTCAAATGGATTTTCCATTCATTCCTATGGGGCTAATGATCGCAGTTTTCTGCGATTTGTGTGAAAACGGCTAGGCAAATCTCTTATAAAAGTATGAAGGGCCATTTAGGTCAACATTCTAACTAAGCTCGCACACACACTACTGAAAACATCTGGCCTTGCACACAGACTACTGAAATACTCTCACATTCACAACTGAACACCTCACACAACTGAAAATTAAACCTCACACACATACTACTGAAAATGTAACCTCACACTATTGAAATCCTCTCACATTCACTTATGAACACCTCGCACACACAACTGAAAATTAACCTCACACTATTGAAATACTCTCACATT
>CALSBW010024732.1:168270-191714 GCA_943590975.1 Lindbergichthys nudifrons
ATACTCTCACATTCACTACTGAACACCTCACACAAACACACAACTGACAATTAAACCTCACACACATACTACTGAAAATTAACCTCACACACGCAACTGAAAATTAACCTCACACTCATACTACTGAAATAGTCTCACATTCACTACTGAAAACCTCACACACACACTCCTGAAAACATTTTACTGAAAGGTTCTCAGTAGGGAATGTGCATGTGTTTCACCTATGTGTGTGTGAGGGGGATTCTTGCTGTAACGGAAGTCATTGTAATTAAATGGAAGTCATTGTAATGAAACAGAAGTAACAAAGACTGAAGAACAATGCTGCAGTGATACAGAATGTGCTGTAATAATAATGCTCGTCTGGTTGGAAGTCGCCATTAAAGAAGAATGAAACAGTAGGTCCAATTAAGCATGGATTTATAGAGAAACAGCACCGCAGCCGTAGGCTGGACCGAGCGGTCTACAAACTGAGACGGTCTGGTCTATCGAGGTTTTCTTGTTTACATCACCTGCCTGATCTGCGCTGTTGCACATCGCAGCTCGTGAGGTGGCCTCATGGATGTCTAATAAGAACTGGATACAGCATGGGAGGCGGGGTCTGGTTCTTTCCTATGAGAGCTGCTCATTGGCGCATGAGCACAAAATGGCCTGATATTTTCCAGAGCAAAACTTCACAGATTACTCGTCATGCCTGGCTGTCAGAGCAGAAGTCCCTGTATGTGCGCTCATAGAGCATGCACAGTTGAGTTGCCCCTTAAGCCCCATTCAGTAGAATGAATGGAGAGAGAAAATACATCTGGATTCAGCTTTTAGTGCATTTTACAACTTTAAGGACCTTATGAATCTAATAAGGGCTATACAAGTGTTCATACTAGTTTATTATTATTTACTAGTGATTTACAGATGTTTCTTTCCCAATGTTAGTCAATGGGAAAAAGTATTTCTGGGCCTAGTGACGTCACGGACTGATACGGAAATTGTAGTACCGCCGTTTGGCCACAACGAATATTTTCCTCAGAGTACGGCGCACTTCCTGGGGGCTTGAGTGGCCTAGCAACCCGCTAGCAACATGCACAGCTGCAATACGCTAATAAGCTAACAAAATTTAGCTAGAACCTTTCTTTTTTTGTTTTACCATTTATTGAAGTGATTGATATTTCAGGCTGAGAGGACAATGGCCTGTTAAATATGGTTGATTAAGCGGTGTATTTCTAGCCAACAGTTATATTAGTTAGTTATTATTATTATTAGTTAGTTAACAGTAAGTAAATATAGGAGTAACCAAAGTACTCCAGCCTGATCCAAATAAGGGCAAAGAAGCAGGACCTGCTGCCACCGAGCTGGAAGCTCCAGAGCTAGCTGAGGCTAACAAGCTAAGCTAACAATGCTCAGCAGTGCTACTCTGCGATGCTAGCCGGCTAACCTACATCTGTTGGTCCCGGTCTGCACGTTTTACGTTGGTTAAGGTAAGTGAACATGAAACTATTCAGCAAAACTTTTAATAATAATCTAAGGTATTGAGTTTTTGGGATAAAACTTGCATAAAAATCTTAAAATACCTTCAGGTTTCTAAAATATATATAATATGTGGTAAATTCAACAACACATTGTACTATACTGCTGAGAAAGGCTGTACAGACGTGAAACGATGTGCTGCAATGTCTGTGTATTTTTTTTAAATGCCAAGTAAAGGAAGAAAGTAGTAACTCACACTGAGTCTAAATACATTACTTTATTTCATTATGTTCCCCCTTCATTTGAGAAACACTATCCAATGATTTATTAGTTCTGTGTTACATATACACCATCACTGAATGAATTCTAAAACCAAGAATAACCTACATAAAAAAATAGGGAGCCCTGGCTCAAGGACGGACAAAACAAGGACACCAAACATGATTATTTTCCAATTACAGAATATTTATTTAAAGAGAGTAACTACATTGTGATATCAGTTTAATCAGTAATGTGTGTGGTGCATGGGTGTGTGATGTGTCAGTATATCAAGCAAAACAAAAGAAAGGCGCTGAGCTGCACCGTGCAGCGATCAGCTGATCCCGAGCAGAGAGAGAGAGAGAGAGAGAGACCTGCTAGACCCAACTCTTATTAATCCCCGTACCGGACAATTGTTATTTGTTCCAAATCGGAACCGGATTTCGGTTCCCGACCCTCATCACATCCCCAGCCACAGCCTTGGTCTTGACCGGTCTTGACATAAAATCTCAAGTCCTATAGGTCCGATACCGAGACAAGAACGAGATAAAATGCAGTCGATTCCGAGACAAGACCAGTGCTTGAATTGGAATAAAAAAGGTGCCAGTACTCTAAATCAGCAACTGTTTCAAGTCAATTTATTTATACAGCCCAAAAACAAGTATTTGGCTCAAAGTCATAGTATATCCTAATGCTGGTGGGTTTGTCTCTTTACTGTATATTTTAGAAAGGCTCACTGTACTTAAACAAAATGACTCAGGGTGCATCTGAGATTAGAGGGGGTGCAGTGGTAAAGTGCTATTTTTACAAGTGGGGAGTGGACCTGAGACCCTAGGGGGGTCCGGGGGCAATATTTTTTAAATATTGAAGTTAAATGCATCAATCTGCTGCACTTTGAGAGCAAAATGAAGAGATATATGGATACCTCTCAACATCCATATGAAACAGAACTGTAAACAGATTTACTTTTTCTTTATGGATATAGAGAGGCGAAGTCCCTCCCCTTCCGGTTGAGCTCCATGGGACCTAATTTCGGAAAAGTTATGCATTGAAGTCAATGGAGAGAGAAAGATTATCTTTCGATCCCGTTTGAATTGTGCCACGAATTACACATATGATGTTTGTCAATTTAAAAGAAAATGTTACAAGTCAAAAAAATAAGTAACACTTTTTTTGTGTGAAACCGCTCAATGAACTACATCTCCCGTCTCGCACCACACACCAAGACGGCCGTCACGTTGGCACATTTCACCTCTTTCTTTCAGAATTTCAACAGTTTTATGACAAACTGTGACTTTTTTGACATGGAAATTATTATTTAAGATTGACAAACATCATATGTGTAATTCGTGGCACAATTCAAACGGGATCGAAAGATAATCTTTCTCGCTCTATTCACTTCAATAAAAACTTTTTCCGAAATAAGGTCCCATGAGTCCCACCGGAAGGGGAGGGACTTCGCCTCTCTATAAAAGAAAGTAAAGCCTGACTCCTACTGGCGGCTGGTTAAATGACTCCTCGTCCCTGAGTACACTCACCATCTTTCAGCAGGAAAGGAGAGAGGGAATCGATGGAGCTGCCAGGGAGGACACAGGGGAATCCAGAGGGTGGTTTATGGGTGGGCATATTTGTTGTCATGCGTCATGACGTGCCGCCGGCGGCTGAGTACCGGCATTTTACTGAGTACCGGCACCTTGCAGATCACGGACCCGCACGGGTAGGCGTCTGAAATGAAGTGCTACATCATTCATGCACCGTCTGTTTTAACCGCAGAGCGAGTCACAATAGTCCGATATAAGCATGAAGAACAAACAAACACGGCCGAGTTCAAGTTATGTTTCCCGGATGAGCTGAGCAGGCAGAGTCCCTGTAGCAACACGGAGCTGCTAGCAGAGTGACAGGAAGCTAACAGCAGCAGTCACTGAATGTAACCACACCCTAATTTATGCATAACTTTAAAGGAGAGGTGTCATGGCCATTTCCACTGATCATAATTCCATTGTTGAGGTCTACTAGAATAGATTTATATTGTGCAATTTTCCAAACTCACATTGGTTTCTCATACAGCATCTCTGTAAACTATGTGTATTCACTGAATTTCACTCTCTGCCTTTAACGTCTTGTTGTAGCTCCAAAAGCTCCAGCCCCCACCCTCCCTGTGAGCACAGTGTGCTCTGATTGGTCGGGACGTTGTGAATTGCGCTGAGCTCCGTGGAGGTGTTGTTTCCTTGTTTAGGATACATAGCGAAACACAGCCAAACTCATCCTGAGCACACACAAACTCACAGCCGAAGTAAAAACAATAAGTGTGGCTTGATATTGAGTAAGAAAAAGGTTGATAAACACTGTGAGAATGGGTCTTAAGGGCTTTGTAGGCGAGAAGAAGAATTTTAAATGCTATCCTGTGTTCTATAGGGAGCCAGTGTAAGGCAGCCAGAACACTAACTCTGGTTAGTGCTGCTACACGTGCTGCAGCATTTTGAATCAGCTGAAGCGACTTAACCGACTTTTTGGTTACACCCTGATAATAAAGAGTTACAATAATCTAGCCTTGAAGTAACAAATGCATGGACTAGTTTCTTTGCATCGTTTGGAGGCAAGATATGCCTGATTTTTGCAATGTTACGTAGATGGGAGTAGGCGGTCCTTGAAATTGATTTTATGTGGGCGTTAAAGGATCAATCCTGATCAAATATAACACCAAGATTCCTTACAGTCTCACTGGAGGCGAAATGAATGCCATCCATAGTTAGTATATCTTTAGATAATTTGTTTCGTAGATTATTTAGGCCGAGTACAATAACTTCAGTTTTGGCCGTGTTTAACATCAAAAAGTTTAAAGTCATCCATGTTTTTAAGTCCTTGAGGCAGTCTTGAATTTTATTTAGATTATTAATTTCATCAGGCTTGATTGATAAATATAGTTGAGTATCATCCGCATAACAATGAAAATTGACAGAATGATTCCTTATAATATTGCCTAACGGAAGCATATATAATGTGAACAAAATAGGTCCAAGCACTGAGCCCTGTGGCACTCCATGGCTAACTTTGGTCTGCATGGAAGATTCATCGTTCACACATACAAACTGAGAGCGTTCAGATAGATAGGACCTAAAGCAGTTCCCTGTATGCCAACTAAGTGCTCTAGTCTTTGCAATAGGATATCATGGTCGATAGTATCAAATGCAGCACTGAGATCGAGCAAAACAAGAATAGAGACCTTTGTCCTAAAGTCCTTTGTCTGAGGCTATTAGAAGGTCATTTGTGACTTTAACCAGAGCTGTCTCTGTGCTATGATGTGTTGTAAAGCCAGACTGAAAATCTTCAAATAAATCATTGTTTTTTAAGTAATCACACAACTGTTTTGCGACTGCTTTTTCAAGAATGTTTGAGAGGAACGGAAGATTAGAAATAGGTCTATAGTTGGCTAAAACCTCTGGATCGAGGTTGTGCTTTTTAAGAAGCGGTTTTATCACTGCTACTTTGAATGATTGTGGAACATAGCCTGATAATAAAGACATATTCATAATATTTAATAAAGAAGTGCTAACTAATGGAAAAACGTCCTTTAAGCCCGAGAGACCCCGGTACCGGGGCACTGCCGCAACATCTTGCAGGAAACAGTGTCTGAGGGCATGTTCATTTAATAAAACTATGAATGTTTTATATCCATGTAACGGGAAGAAACTCATCTAACTGATAATTTTTATTTGTTTTTCAAAAGAAAACCCACAATGCTAACGCTGAGCCTCTGAATTAGCAACGAGCGAAAAATGCTAACAGATTACTGCACCGAAAATCACTCACAAAACCTTATTATTTATCTTTTCTCCACATCCATGACATCGTTTCACATCGTGAGGTGACACAGAATCGAAGGGTACTCTCATTATCACTCAATTATACGAAATGGCGACGTTATAAACAAAAACATTGTGAACATCAAAACATGTGGCGCTAGGTAGTTAAAAATGCTAACATGGTTACCTTGTCTCTGTAGTCTGCTCCAAAGTGGTCTTCAATGGCATTAAAACGATAAAAACGCTGCTGAAGTTAATCCATAGGTTAATCCAATGTGTCTGTATCCCTTTGAAATGGTTTCTGATAATCCATGAGCAATAAAACGGATAATCCAAGCTTTTCCGTTTCTAGATGTCAGAGCTAGAGTGTAGCTTCACTCTCATGCAAAACTACATGCGCAAAGCCCCCACCTTTTTGTTTTACAAAGAGTGTGTGTGGGGGAATTCCCCTTCGATTATATTGGCTCTAACGGTCAGAAAGAGGTGTCAACCTCCACCGGTGGAGTTTTTTTGGCTAAACCTCTCTAAAAAGGATACAGGGTACTTATTATATGTTGTACTTTGGATTAAAGCTTTTAGTCTACCTTACCATCATCCAAGTGTAGTTTTCACTATAAGTAAAAAATAATTGTTGGACGGACACTATAATTTACAGTTTTTTACTATGTTCAATCTGAATTATTCTTTAAAATAAAAAACATCTATATTGTTCTGACTTTTCTACGTCCAACTCACAGGTTTATCATTACTTTGAGAAAAATTATTATTAATTTAACCCTTTTAGAAGGGAAGATATGGTAATTTCTTCTGGGAATGTCATTTTCGAGCCTGAGACCTGAAAAACAGGCTCAGGGCTTAACAGGTTAACAGCTTAGTTGAAATCGGGTCTAAGATACACATTGATGGTTTAGAAGAGAGAATCATTGCATTTAATTGTTCAAGGTTTATGGCTGAAAAGCATTCTAATTTACTATCTAGTGTAATATTAGAACTTACGTTTCCGGGAGCTGTGGATAACACTATACTTGTCAAAGGCAAGAGGTCATTCATTTTGTTTCTTAGAGTAACAATTTTATCGTTAAAAAAGCACATAAAGTCATTACTACTGAGTGCTATGGGAATAGAAGGCTCAGTAGAGCTGTGGCTCTCTGTCAGCCTGGCTACAGTGCTGAAAATAAATCTTGCATTATTCTTATTCTCATCTATTAATGAAGAGTAGTAAGCTGCTCTCGCTTTACGCAGTGCTTTCTTATATTCATTGAGAGTAATATGCCAAATTAAACGAGATTCTTCAAGTTTAGTGAAACGCCATATCCTTTCAAGTTGTCTCGACTTTTGCTTTATTTTGCGGGTTTCGGCATTATGCCATGGAGCTAATCTATGTTTTATTTTCTTCTTTTTCAAAGGAGCAACAGAGTATAATTGTATTCGCAGCGCATCTGTAGCACTATCAACAACATGATCAATTTGGGGTGGTGTACATTTTGTATAAGTTTCCTCCCTTACATGCAGACATGCTATCGAGTTAAGTATTGGTGGAATCTCTTCCTTAAATTTAGCTATAGCATGTTGGAGTTGGACACTTATCTGCCCTCTCCGCGCCGTACGTTGAATGAGGCTGGTCTCTATTAAATCAGAAAGGAATTGAAAACACCGGAATCAAAGTTATAACAATTATCTGAGTTTACTGGTAGAAAATAGAACAAATATACAGGTTTTACAGAGTACTCCGGACTTCCTGGTTTGTGATGCGATGCGGATAAACGTGTCGGGATCCAACCAACTCACATACAAGAAGAGAGTGCCTTCAAGTTTGTAATGCGATGCGGACACAGATATCGGGATCCAACCAACTCACCAAACCAAAAAGACCCTTTTTCCTTCAAAAACAATAGTATTCATACTTAATTTTGGGGCGGAGATGTGTTGACTTGTTCCCTCCCCCTCTTATTCGACAGCGAACTAGAGAGCCCCTGGGGAGGAGGTGTGTAAACTGCTCACCTCCCCCAAGTGTTCTTACTGGTTGGATTCACATCTGGTCGGGTTCAATCAGAGTTCTACCAAGAAAGTGAGATCCTAACTTCCCCCAGGTCGAAAGTCAACGTTTATCTCTACCTTATCTTCACCACATTCCCTTCTCATGGGGGTTTTTCACATAAACTACCCCTTCTCCGACATTTTAACTTTAGTGCACCCATAAACTAAGGGGTCTATAATGACCTTAAAACCAACATCTGTATGTTGGGGTGAAGGGAAAATGTGTGTGTATAACACAAAATCTCTGGGTCAGTGAGTTTAAAAGTGAGAATAACATTCCTATTATCAAAACCCGTTGTGATTACCTAAAACAGTTCAAACAATACATGTTCACTTAAAATACAATTCAAAACAATACATGTTCACTAAAATACAATTCAAAACAATACATGTTTACTTCAATACAGTGTAGAATCATATATTTTTACTTCAAGCACTAACAGATAGGTTTCTGCTGCAGGAGCTTTTGACTAATGGTTTGTAGTCTAGTAACAGTACTTCAAAAGTTACTAAGAAATGGTCGGATAAAGCAGGATTATGCGGTTCGACCAATAGTTGCTCAATTTCAATACCATAAGTCAGAACAAGGTCAAGAGTGTGATTATAACAGTGGGTTGGTTTATTTACACTCTGACGGAAACCAACAGAATCTAATATAGAGTTAAATGCAACAGTAAGGCTATTTTTATCATCGTCAACATGAATATTAAAGTCACCTACGATAATGACTTTATCTGTTTTAAGTACCAAAGTTCATAAAAACTCAGAGAATTCTGATAATAATTCTGAATAAGGACTTGGTGCACGGTACACTGTAACAAATAAGATTGGCTGCAAACTTTTCCAGGTTGGATGCGTAAGACTAAAAACAAGACTTTCAAAGGAGGTATAATTTAATTTTGGTTTAGTATTGATAAGTACATTTGAGTCAAAGATGGCTGCAACTCCACCTCCTCGGCCTGTGCCTCGAGCAATATGAGTATTGATATGGCTGGGTGGAGTGGCCTCATTTATGCTTACATATTCTTCATGTCTCAACCAAGTTTCAGTGAGACAGCATATATCAATATTATAATCTGATATTAAATCATTTACCAATATTGCTTTAGATGCTAGAGATCTTATGTTTAAGAGACCACATTTAATCTTCCTGTTTTGTTGCACTGTAGTAGTTGTTACATTTACTTTTATTAGGTTATTATGTATGACACCTCTATTAGGTTTTACCTTAAATTGTCCTTGGGCAGACACACACACCGTTAATATTGGGTATTTTATTGGGTTCGGGATTCCTATGGATGACTGCCCAAGAGAGAGCGCAGAGAAGCGTGCATTCTGATTGGCGTAAAAGAACATCATTACCACCAACGTGAATAACAATCCTACTGTATTTACGTTTATTTTTAGCTAGCAGTTTAAGATGCGCCTCAACGTCGCCCGCTCTGGCCCCCGGAATGCATGTGACTGTGGAGGCTTCGGTCTCTAAGTTGACGTGTCTCATAATAGAGCTACCAATAACCAGAGTTGGCTTCTCAGCGGGTGCCTCGCTGAGTGGGGAATATCTGTTAGATACGTGAACGGGTTGGTGGGGACCTGCGGGTTTCGCGTTATGCCCCTTCTGAACAGTCACCCAGTCTCCCTGCTGCTTGGGAGTTGTCGGGGGACAGCTAGTAGGAGCTACCTTTTGCCGGTCCGCACAGACTAAGATGGGCTTTACTGTAGCTGAGTTACTTTCTAAAATGCGGAGCCGGGCTTCTATGACTATGATTCCCGCCTCCAACCTAACAACTACATTTAACACATGTATCGGTACTAGTAAAGGAGGTAGGGGAATAACCAAACATGAGACAGGTAGAGCAGGAAATAGCACCGGAGGGTGGGGAAAGAGCCATGGCTAGCTATCAAGCTAAAGTAGCTACCGTTAGCAAACCCGAAAAGAGTGTAGGCAACTGTGGAGTTACAGTCACTAAGAAAAGGAGAGTTGTGAGTGCTTAAGCTGTAGTAACATGTGATTACAATGTCAGGCAGTTGCCGTGAACAAAAGTTTTAAAACGAACAATTTAAGTTAAGATAATATAAACTATCAGCAGCAGAACAGGCACACAGGATACCCGGAGGTGACAACAACAACTGGAAGTTACAACACGCTTACTGCAATAGCGAGGGTCCGTAATTAAACAGATGAGTTGAGAACAAATTCAACCCCCACACAGTTGTCATGAAGGGGGAATCTAACTACTGTATACAGAGAATATGGTTTTTTGAAAACATGTTTATTTCTGCTGTAAAGTTGGTCATTTTAACATGGGGGTCTATGGAAATTGGCCACTAGATGAACTGCAGTTTGAGGCACTTCCTTATTGGCCTCCCGGCTCTGCCCCAGAGTTTGCCGCTTGAATCAAACACATGTTAATGGTCATGTGAAATTGTCAATAGGTTTTAAAAGTGAGTTACAAAGCTTGACATTATCCCATCATATCTTATACTGACACAAGAAGTTTGCAGTAATTTTCCACATATTTTAACCTGTTAAGCCCCAAGCCTGTTTTTCAGGTCACAGGCTCGAAAATAACATTCCCAGAACAAATGACAATAACTTCCCTTCTAAAAGGGGTAAATTAATAATCTTCTTTCTCAAAGTAATGATAAACCTGTGAGTTGGATGTAGAAAAGTCAGAATCAATATAGATTTTTTTTATTTTAAAGTAAATTCAGATTGAACATAGTGAAAAAAAAGAAATCATTACTTATAGTGAAAACCACCCTTGAATGATGTAGTAGACTAAAAGCTTTAGGAATCCAAACTATAACATATAATAAGTACCCTGTATCAAGATTGATGCAAAACAAGTGACATTTGACCTTTTTAGAGAGGTTTAGCAAAAATAAAACCACCTCTGGGGTCATTTGGGTGGAAATGGGTGTATTTGCCGTTTCTCTGGAACCCATTGGTCGATTTTGATGATTGACATCTCATTTGAACCGTTACAGCCAATAGAATTGAAGGGGAATTTCCACATACACACACACGTTACCATTGAGAAGTGAGAGCTATGCGCACGCAGTTTGCCCAAAGCAAAACCTATCTTACGCTCTGAAATCTGAAAACTGAAAACTAGGTTTATTACTGATGGATTATCAGAAATCATTTCAAAGTGACACAGACACATTGGATTAACCTATGAATTAACCTTCAGCAGCGTTTTTATCGTTGTAATGCCATTGAAGACAACTTTTGTTCAGAAAACAACAAAGGTAAGACATATTGCCGTGTTGGCTACCTAATGCTACGTGGTGTGATGTCTTTGTTAGCTTCTCATGTCGCGAGTTCGGATCGGTCAGTAATGATACTAATACCTGTAGAATCTGTGGAATCTCAGCTTGTTAATCGATATCTTGTTTGTGCAGATACGATAAGTAATAAGGGTATTTTAACGTGAGTTCTGTGCTAAGTGTGTCAGCATATTTTCGCTCAGGGCTAATTCAGAGCCTTTGTTATTACCCTTATGTTTCGTTTTGCTAAAAATGTTAATATGTGACCTGCTCTATCGAAATCAGTCGCATTGACCTGAAGACACATTTTGAGTTGTATACACTGTTGGCAAGAGGAGATTCCTAGCTTTCTAATGACATCAGGATTGTGGTTGTACTCCAAATATTAAGCAAAATATGTCACATTATATAATGACTGTCACCGCGTCGTCATTTTGAGAAAAAGGCCTTCAAAGTTTCCTCTTCTCTGCAATCCATCGATCTGATTGGTTATTAGCGGAGCAAATGATAAAAAATAATACGGAGGGGAAATATTTTCGTTTGGATTAATGGTCTGGGGGAAGCTCGCGAGTGTGTGTGTGTGTGTATGTATGTGTGTGTGTGTTTGTGTATTTTTGCGTTTGTGTGTATTGTGTTTGTTTCCCGGGGAAAACACTCACGAGGAACACCGGCTGTTGTTATGCCTGCTGTGACGTTAAGTTACTCTGTTCTCCGCTTGTAATTATGCTGTTACAAGCTTCATAGATGTATTTATCATCTGAATTTGCTGAAACAAGTTTAATATTCTGAAAGCCAAGACTTTGTTTATTTGAAATCAGATGAAAACAAACTGTAACGGACCCTGCCGTATTATCTATGATTACTATACGCCTTACATTCATAATTTCAGCCAGAGGGAGGGGGAGCTGCGCTGCGGAAGAGCTGGGTGCGAGTGAGAGGTGCCTGTCATCTTCCCTTTACAAGCTTCAAAAATGTATCTATCGTGTGATTTTGGAAATAAAAGTTTCATATTCTGAAAGCCAAGACTCTGTTTATTTAAAATCAAACAAAACACCCGAACCCCAAAAAACTATTTTTTTACGCAAATCCACGTTTAGTTTGAAATGAGCTGTTGCGACTTCCGACTGATTTCGATAGAGCGGGTCACATATTGTCTGATAGCTGAGTTTCTTCCCGTTAAGTGGGTATTACACATTAATAGGTTTTTAAATGTTATGAAGCCCTCAGACGCTGTTTCTTGCAGATGTTGCGATTTTTGGGGGAATGGGGCTTAACAGGTTAAAATGTATCAGGCCTTCCTTTAGTGGCAAAGTTTATATTATCTAAGGCAAGACAGAGAGAGAGGCATTTTTAGGGAAGAGTTTTTCTTGATTTTTCTAAAAGACAGAAATAATTTGTTAAGCTTGAAGAAAATAAAAATAACATATTTTTCTTGGTGTTTTTAAACCTTGGAATCTCAGAGAAAATACCAAAACATTTCAGGCTTTCAGTTAGTGTGGCTGAACATGTTTCTGATAATCGGTACAGAACATGTGAGCAGAATTCTTTGATGATCATAATCAGTGTTACCGCATCATTATTGCATTTCACACATGGATTATATCGTCATAAAGGTGTAATAGAGATGGAGTTATACTCTTTTTAGCGGATTAGTTCATTAACAAGGCCCACTTACTGTTTGACCGTCTGGAATAGGCTGCTTGTTAAAAATGAATTTATTCACAACTAATTCATATTTAGAATACAGCCAAATAAAATTGACCATTATTGTTGCAACAGGAGAGAAAATTATATTTCTATTCTATTTGTATAATCTCAATTAACTGTCCAACAATCTGACATCAGCCTTTTTCAGTTTTCAAATGAATCCACATATTGAACTCAGGACTTTTACCTGCATTGTAGTATTTTAAGACCATTATAGTAATACCTTTACTTAAGTAAAGGATCAGAGTACTTTTTCTAGCACTGCTTCTATGTAAAAAAAATACAGAAGGATATGCTATAAAAACCAAGGGCCAAAAGAAGTGACTACGTTTATCTGTTACCCCATTTTCCCACGTAATTTGAATTTTGTCACAGAGTTAATCAAAAATGATTTAAGTAGAATACAAAGCAGCTCTTCCCATGGATAAAATGAGGACTTGTATTTGTATTTACTAATGGGGGGTAGAGGTGGGAAGTAGTAAAGTACAAATACTTGAAAGTATCATGAACCTCACTCCATGGAGTATTGTGGTGGGAGAGGACGCTGGCACGGTTGCCGCTTCTCTTTTTTTACATGGATAATATGGATGTTTGTACCGACTCCTTCCCAGACAACAATCCACTGCCCTGCTAGCTGGTTTAGCGAGCGGCTGGCCAGGATCAGCGGACCACCATCGGGACACCCCGGGCCCCCTGCCACTGTGAGGCATATCCCGACAGCCTCTCAACTGTCCCGGTGAGATCAGGCCTGGCCCTGCCACCCTCCAGTCAGCGGGCTACTAACGTTAGCTAGGAGTGGCTGACTTCATGTGTCTTGAGACCTGGCATCAGCCAGAGTCCTATTCGGTCCTGAATGAAGCCTGTCCTCCTGGCTATAATTACCTGGAGAAAGCCTGCAGCCCCGTGGCGGCTTTAGAGGTAATGTACTGCAGTGACCTAAAATTGACCCCCTTGTCTCTTCCTGAACTATCCTCCTTTGAATGCCTCACATTTAACTGCAAACCCCCTTTCCCCATGTCTATTCTTCTCATTTACCGGCCACCCAAACCAAACCCAGCCTTCATCTCAGAGATAAATGAACTTCTCACTTCACTCTGTTCCACATTTGCAAATACTGTCATACTCGGGGATTTGAACATACGTTGACACCCCCTCCTGCCACCATGCAGCTGAGTTCCTATACTTACTGGATGTTCCCAACCTAAAACAGCTTGTTGATGTGCTCACACATTCCAGGGGGCACACGCTTGATGGATCACAAGGTCATTTCAATGGAGTGGAAATTGTCTCACCACACAAAGCCCATCCGCTAAATCCATTTCAATAAAACCTGAACAGCGTCCTGGATCTCCACGCCCCAGTGAAAACTCTCACGCTCAGGCCCCTGGTTCACTTCAGAGCTAGGGAACATGAAGGCAGCTGGGCGTGTTCTCGAGCGGCATCTCGCACAATCTGGACCCACTGTTCACAGATTAGCCTATTCGGAACATCAGAAGGCCTATTCAAAGTCTCTCAAGAAAGCACAGTCACAGTTCTACTCTCTCAACAGGAGGTTGAGGACATAATCCGCAGGATGAAACATTCAACCTGCACCCTGGACCCTCTATCCACAGCCCTGGTAAAATCCAACATCTGTGCTATAGGTCCCCTGATCCCCCACGTCATCAACCGCTCCCTCCAGGCTGCTGATGTTCCATCTGCTCTTAAAACTGCCGTCATCAGAACCCTTCTTAAAAAAACCACCCTAGACCCAGACGTCCTCACTAACTACAGGCCCATTTCCAACCTCCCATTCCTAGCCTAGGTGCTGGAAAAAGTATTTGTTGCCTGGATACAGAACCATCTCAAATTAAACTTTCTCTTTGAGAAATTCCAGTCCAGTTTCCGTTATGCCCAAAGCATGGAACAACTCTAGTCAGGGTCACAAACGACCTGCTGATGGCCGCTGACACTGGCTCCCGATCTCTCCTCATCTCTCCTCATCTCTCCTCGTCCTCCTGGATCTGACTGCAGCTTACGACACGGTCAACCATCATATCTTCCTTCAGCCCCTCCAATACACCATCCAACACTCTGACTCCCTGAGCTGGTTCCAGTCCTACCTGTCTTTCAGCTCAATAGCTCCAAAACAGAGGCTATTTGAACTGGCACACCAAACAAGGTCCAGTCACCCCCATAACCCACATCACCTGTTCTGGAAAAAACATACCCCTCTCCGCATCAGTTACCAACCTGGGTGTAATATTTGACCGTCATCTGACCTTTGACACCCACACCAAACACCTGTGCAAAACCTGCTTCTACCATCTCAGGAACATTGCAAAACTCTGTCCCACACTCTCCCTGTCAGATGCTGAAAAACTGATTTTGTCTCCTCAAGGCTCGACTACTGCAACGCTCTCCTCATAGAGACTCCTAGCAGGAGCCTTCAGAAGCTCCAACTCATACAGAAGAGTGCCGCTAGGATCCTGATGAGGGGGAGAAAATACAATCACATCACACCCGTTCTTCACTCGCTTCACTGAATCCTGTCTCATTCAGGATCAGATATAAAATATCACTACTCACTACTACTCAGTGCATCCATGGAAACTCTCCTTCCTACCTCAAGGAACTACTCTCACCACAAACCACCAAACGCAACTTCCGTTCCGCAACCAACCATCTGCTTCACCCCCCCCCCCCCCCCCCAGGACCGAGCTCCGCACCATGGGGGATCAGGCTTTCTGTTCAGCTGCTCCTCACCTGTGGAATCCTCCCAGACTTTGTATGCATGTCTTTTATACCCTACTGTAACCCTTTGGGATTGCTTTTATGAAAGGTGCTTTACAAATAACATTTATTATTATTATTATTATTATAACTTTGTTACTGTACTGAAATAGATTTTTCTGGTATCAGTTCAATATTCCACTATTTATTTTTTTGACACATTTTAACTTTTACCCCCTACATTTTTAACACAAACACTTGTATTTTGTACTGTTAAAGGTCCCATGTCATGGTTTTCCGGTTATTACCCGCCCGTTTTTATGCATGTAAACGGTCTGCAGAGTCAAAAACCCTCAAAGTACACCCTGTAGGGAGTAAAACTCTAACACAGAAAAGACCTCCCCAAAACACCTCGTTGGAGATTTCTCATGTTCTTCCTGGGCATCGTGACGTCTGGATACCCAGTAGCCACGCCCAGAGCTATGACGCGTACGGTCATGCGGTACCCGGAACCAAATGGACCAATCCGTGGAGCCGTTACGTTAAGCCCCCGCTGATTGGTCCAAATTGACCAATCCACGTACTTCCTCACACACACACACACACACACACTCAGTGCAGGCAGCTCTGCTGATTTCTCCTCCCTGGCTGCAGGCTGATAACAGACAGTTGGGATCGCAGTGAAATTCTCTCTGCAGACCCATTCTCTCTGCAGACCCATTCTCACAGCAGACCCATTCTCTCTGCAGACCCATTCTCTCTGCAGACCCATTCTCACTGCAGACCCATTCTCTCTGCAGACCCATTCTCTCTGCAGACCCATTCTCACTGCAGACCCATTCTCTCTGCAGACCCATTCTCACAGCGTTTATCAACCTTTTTCTTACTCAATATCAAGCCACGCTTATTGTTTTTACTTCTGCTGTGACTTTGTGTGTGCTCAGGATGAGTTTGGCTGTGTTTGGCTGTGTATCCTAAACAAGGAAACAACACCTCCACGGAGCTCAGCGCGATTCACAACGTCCCGACCAATCAGAGCACACTGTGCTCACAGGGAGGGTGGGGGCTGGAGCTATTGGAGCTCCAACCAGCCGTTAAAGGCAGAGAGTGAAATTCAGTGAATACACGTAGTTTACAGAGATGCTGTATGAGAAACCAATGTGAGTTTGGAAACATGCACAATATAAATCTATTCTAGTAGACCTCAACAATGGAATTATGATCAGTGGAAATGGCCATGACATGGGACCTTTAACAGGCTCGTTACTTTAGTTTTAATCTGCATTTGGTGGCGTGATCATTATTATTTAGAGTCATTGCGCGCCTATTTCAACCTAATGTCAAACAGAAAACAACAACATTTTGCAATAGTATTTTTGTATTGTTCTATTAATTATAAAGTGAGGTCCAGTTACTCTATAAAACTGTTGGTAGTTATGGCTAGATAACTGTAGGAGCTGACTGTAAGTTGCTCACACACACACACACACACACACACACACACACACTTTTATGATACTTTTGTGTTGTGTTCAGCAGGATAATCTCCACATATTAACACCACTTTATGATTTTTGAATGCGACGGTGATGTTGCGTTTAGCTTCCCTTCACGCAGCTAATGTCCAGCGTAATGATGTTTAGCACTCTTATTTAGTCACTTGTTAGCAATATGTCAATTAGCTGTTATTAGCTGACATATTTTATGTTGTAAAACAAAATTAGAATATATCTAAAGCTTGTTTGACTTAGAGAAAAGATAACCGGAACTACTAACATGTCATGTCCTGGATTTCCACATATGTACAGGTCACATCCAAAATATGGTTTACTACTGCCGCTGCTGTCTCTTTTATGTTTGTATTTTTCTTTACTACGCCACTGGTTCTATCAATAATGCCTAACATGTACTTTGTATTGGAAGATCTCTGAACTAGCTTCATGTAACCTCATATCACTTTGATTAAAACAAGATTATTCCAAATACAGTAACATATTTTATATATTAAGCACTGCAAATTCTCAACTAAAAAAGTACTTTATTAAAATCTATCTCTGCAGCAATGACAACAAACTCATAAAAAGTCCTGTGTAAATAATCCCTGTTTTGAAGTTGATTGGATTCACACATTTGCAAATCACTGCAGAAAGAGAAAAAAAGAAAGGATACTGATGGTCCCTCCCTTGCAATGGATTGGTAATAACACACAATATACTGTATGATTGAATATTGAATAATATATATATGTTTTTACCTGAAAGGGTGCTAACTCATTGGCTGTCAGTGTCACAGTGCAGTGAATACAGGTCCCAAATGCAGATACATCCGACAAAAGGAGGTTAGTGCTCTATTGCCAAAGTATGGGTATAAAGGCTTAGAGGCAGGTCCAGGCAGGCAGGCAGCCATCAAATCAAATCAAATCAAATCAAATCAAATCAAATCAAATCAGGTTTTATTTATATAGCACATTTAAAAGTGATTTTTGGTCGAGCCAGAGTGCTGTACATGTAATTAAAACACATTGCTACAATCACAGCTGTCACTCCCAGCATGCATCTGTGTTATTCAGCTGCCTGAGGAGCAATGGACGACCTTCACCAACTCAGGGTGTTTCTTAATGTCGAGGACGCTTCCTTGGTAGGACATGTCTTCCGAGTCAGTTCCTTCAGAGGCTAGGCAAGAATCCTTCCTGGCATTCGGAGCATGAAGAATGGAACAGGCTAGCAAGTGTGCCTTAAATTGAGCACGATTTGATTGAAGACTCATAGCTGATTTGCGAAGATCGAAGATGTACTTGAGTAACTGTATTTTGTAAAATGATCATCTCTCCAGGACAGAACCACTAAACTAACATAAAACGTTCTCCTTCTGTTTGCAGCCTTGAAAAAGTCCTGGAGGATAAGCAGCCATAATAAAATCATAAAATCACCATCACCAATCAATAATAAAATGTGTATTCATATATCATACTTGATGTCTGCAAACCTTTTTTACACATATTGGTGCACATTGTAGCATAAACCACAAATATCAACAAAAGAGGCAAAGTCAAAACAAGGTTCGTTTTTATTATTTATTTAGGTGCAAAACGCTCTGAGGTCTCATTCAAACCTAATAGTCCGCTTCTCTGGTGCGCACCAGACGACAGTTTGTTACATTGTTTCATTTTTCAGAAGGTTCGGTTTTCGTTCACACGGGCAAAACTCAAACGGACTATACATTTTAAACACAAGTCATGTGCACATTTACTACGCCCAGACCCGGCGCCATGGGCGGGCCCCATGGGGGCGGGCCCGCCCATCCAGGATTTGGGCCCGCTGTTTTAATCAGGGCTGAATACAACATTTTAATTGTTTTATTATTATGTTTATTGTTGTTATTTGTAGAGCTTTGTCCTAATATTTATTTTTGTATTAAACTATGTTGAAAGATTAGTTTAATATAATTTTTTTATTTTGCTAGGAAATTCTGAATGAAATGCTGCGCGCGAGACTGGTTTTTCGCTGGGTTGAGTCGTGTGTGTGTTTTTGAGTGAGATGCGGCACAGCAGCCTGTCAGTTTACTCTTGCTAGGTTAGTTTGGCTATTATCATTTATATTTATCTGCAACAATGGATATCAGGAAGTGGTTCACGAAAGGAATATGGCAACTCAGCGCCAGATGCAGGCACATTAGAAGAAATCAGTTATGTTACCAACGTGCTAGAAAGCCAGCCAGGGACAAGGGAGGCTGGCAATCAATTATATTTTGAAGATTAATTGACTCTCAAGCCGGCTCTCTCACAAACTCCTGCTCTGTGCGCAAGCAGACCGCTGCACACGCTCTCTGCCTTGCTCAATCTCTCTCTCTCTCTCTCCCTTTCTCTCCATCGCTCAACCTCACTCCACCTCTCCACCCTGTGTGCGCTCAAGTTTGCCTGTGCTTGCCCAAGTTGGCACAGCGTTACAAATGTGCCACAAAACCAACCAATGGATGCATAATAAGACCGTCAACAGCGTTATGGCAACCTAAAACCCCTCTCTTTCCGTAACAACAATTCACGAGCGCCTCCCTCCCCCCCCCCCCCCCCCCCCTGACAAATTTCGAGCGTCTAACAACCCCCCCCCCCCGTTGATAATTCAGATTTCCCGGGAAATGTAAGTCGGGGTGGGCCCGCCCTGGTAAATCAAATGCCTGCCCAGAGATGTATGTCTGCCGCCGGGTCTGACTACACCACTGAACATACTTACATTTAAATGTGTACTGCCTGGATTCTGCCATTTTCCGCCAAAGATTTTGGAAATTGGTCCGTGCGCAAAGCATTGTGGGGCTTTTAAGACCGCCGTGGATACACATGTGCATCCTCGAAATTTCCCGCAACGAAGGACTCGGTAGAATTGAAAGGATCCTGTACATTGGAACAGTCCTTCGGCGGGATTTGATGACGTAGCATCCTTGAAATAGTGGCTCTGAAGGATCCTTCCTTGACATTGAGAAACACCCTCAGTGTGACTGCTTGTCTGGTGTGTAATTGGTGTGAATATACCCTTATGTATCAGTTCTAACAATATTAGCATCAAAAGGAGCAATGTAAAAATGATGAATGAATTCTGTCTCATATATATTGTATGCACTTTAATTTCCTCAAAAAGTAGAGGAACTCTAGGCCAACAGTGACTGTTCACAACATTCTGCTCTAATGGACTCTTGCTGTACTGCAGCTGTTGAGTGTGTGCATGATGTGATCACTTCTTAGTTCAGAGGAGACACGCATAGCTGCATCACAATATCAGTAAACATTATGAGTATGAAAATATTTTTTTGGGGACATTGTGAGTAATACAGATCTCTGTACAGAGCTCTGATTGGGCCTCAACAGCAGTGGCGAGCCGTGACTTTTATACCTAGGCCCTCTGACCCCCCCCCTTCCCTCGAAAAAAAAGAAGAGTTATTATGTCTGAGCGTATACTTCAGCGGAATATCAAAACAGCAGCCTGGGGTGCAAAACGCATCAATGGCGACCCTCTACCACACAAAACAACACCATTTATCTAAACACCTATCATAACAGGGCACCCACAGCCAAGTAACAATTACAAATGAATGAAGTCGGCACGGCGGCCCACATTGAAAATGACTTAGGCCTACCTTTGATGATCAATTCACTTAAACACAAAGTCCATCCTCCTGTCCTTTTGGATGAAGCACTTGATGGCGGGGTCATGCGGCTGATCCTTTGCCACTCCAGTTTATCATTGTAACTCAATCTTGAAAATGACTCGGTTAATAATTTCGCAACGATGTCAACACTATCACTGAAATGAGCCATCATGAACGAACTTATGCTAATCATAAATCTATCGATCATAAATCTATCGATTAAATTTATGATTCGAAAATAATAAAAGTAGGGTAGACATGTGGATATTATCCGGCTGAACAAAACATGCATTTATCTAACAGGTTCGTTTTCCACAGACCTTATTTCGAGCTATTACATCCATGAGAAATCCCATTGCTTTTTTGTCGAGGGAACCCGAGCGCAGCTTACTTCCGGGTTTTAGGACACGTCACTGCACCACTTGCATAAACCTCACAGTGGGCGGAACTTGTCATAAAGTCCGCGAAAATAAAGCCCACCCATTTAGAGGGAAGATATGATTGGTCAATTGTACTGTCATTTGACATTACTCTCTCATTGAGTTACTATAGCGGGCCCTCTGTGAATGTACAGAGGGACCAACAAGCTCTCCCGTCTTCACAGTAACTCGCAGAGACGGCATTTAACCCTTCACATTCCAACAGAAACTGAACAGGCAGATTCGAAGGATTTATTTCTTTGGAAATGTTATTTTAAATACAATTAAATCAAGTTATTTTGGTAAAACTAATGAAAAATGTAACAAAAAATATATATAAAAAAAAATATTTAACCTGTTAAGCACCTAGCCTGTTTTTCATGTTTCAGGCTCGAAAATGACATGCCCAAAACAAATGACTACAACTTAACTTCTAAAAGGGTTATATGAATAATTTATTTTATCAAAGCAAGGTTACATCTGTGGGTTGGATGTAGACGTGTCAGAATCAATATAAATGTTTTTTATTTTAAAGAAAATTCAGATTTTAAATATTAAAAAACTGTAAATTATAGTGTCCGTCCAAAAATGTATTTTTACAGATAGTGAAAACTACCCTTGGATGATGGGTTAGTAGACTAAAAGCTTTAGGAATCCAAAGTACAACAGATAATAAGTACCCTGTATCAAGATTGATGCAAAACAAGTGACATTTGACCTTTTTAGAGAGGTTTAGCCAAAACCACCCCACCTCTGAAGGTGATTTGGGTGAAAATGTTTTTTTTTCTATATCTCTGGCCCCCCTTGCTCGATTTGGATGGTTGACACAGCTTTCTGACCGTTAGAGCCAATAGAATCGAAGGGGGAGGCTCACACACACACACATGGTAAAAAAAGGTGGGGGCTTCGCGCATGCAGTTTTGCATCAGAGCAAGCCTCTACTCTCTCTCTGGGATTTGGAAACTAAAAAGCAGTTTTATTGCTTATGGATTATCAGAAATAATTTCAAAGAAGGCACAGATACATTGGATGAACCTATGGATTAACTGCAGCATCGTTTTTGTTATCGTTTTAATGCCATTGAAGACCAGTTTTGACCAAGGTAAGCCATGTTAGAGTTTCTAGCTACTTAGCTCCACATGTTATGATGTACGCTTTCGTTTATAGCGTCGCAAATGTTTATCACGGAGTGTTGTGGAGGGCACCACTAGATTCAGTGTCTCCAGGACACCAAAAACGAGTGGTTCGCTGTGCATCTAGGATAAGTAATAAGGGAGTTAGAGTGAGTTTAAGTGCCGTTTTAGGTTACATTTTTTTCGCTTGTGGCTAATTCAGAGGCTGAGTGCTAGCATTGTGGGGGTTTTTTGGATTTTTTTTTTTAAAAGATCAGTTAGCTGAGTTTCTTCCCGTTACATGGATATAAAACATTCATAGTTTTATTAAATAGTAAGATTCCTTAGACGTTGTTTCCTGCAAATTACGCGTTTATCCGCCCGGTACTGGGTGGGCCGTGCGTAACAGGTTCAAAAGAAAAAAGTTTTATTTTTAATGTTTTCAAATATTATTTTTTCGAATATCTTAGGCCCTCACAGAGGGCCTAAAGGGCCCTGACGGCTCGCCACTGCTCAACAGTCTCCCTTGCTTTGAAAGGAGACTGTTGATGTGCTCTGGGGTTCTGATTTGAATTCATCCTTGAGACCTCTCTTCTGAGGTTTGACAGTTATTGTGGAGCCAAAAGTGAGTAGGAAAAGCCAGTAAATGCTCAAAACATGCTGGTAAGATTATACATTCCTTTTGGTCTGGGAACATCTGGTGATCCCCCAAAAGAGCTTGGTGGCACAAATATAATTGGAAACAATTGATGAACAGAATATACTCAGACATTCTCACTGTCTGCTTTTCGGGCAAAGACTTGCCGTCTTTGAATAACTTCTGGGTTCTGCCTCCGGACATTGTGACCAGCTCAGACTTCCAGAAAGAGCTGTGAGAAGGACTTTGTATTTGAGGAGCCAGCTGGTCGGAGACTCTGGACCACATACACAGTTTGGGGGAAATATATCCCACTTGTCCTGGAATAGTCTTGGAACCCAGGTGGAGAAGAGGACATGGCAAGGGAAAGGACTTTGGACTCTGTTTAGTCAGCTGCTGTGGTAGAAGGTTCCGCCATTTCTACTTCCTGTGTTTGACCTCTGCCAACAGGATCTCCCTGACACTTATACAATACTTTTGATTGATTGATCTTGAGTAGAACTAATTACATTTTAGAGGTGACATTTCTGATCTGGAATAAGACATGAGATGAGTCAAAATAATAACCTTAATAGGAATGATGGAACCGTTATAAGGGTGGGAAATTGTTGGCAGAATAGTTCCAAAGTTTCTAATGGGTTTCATATAAAGAGTTTATTATGATTCCAATCATAAATCTGCTACTGAGGATTCTGAAAATGAATATGAAAGAGTAAAAAAAAGTCAAATTGGAAAGAGAAACAATTAGATAGAGACGTCTCACTGTCCCTCACACTATCTCTGTCCATGCAGCTTATATTCTGAATGGAGCTCTTCTAATGAACTGATAGAGAGCAGTCTGGACACTGTCTGTCTGTCTGTCTGTCTGTCTGTCTGTCTGTCTGTCTGTCTG
>CALSBW010024732.1:207289-217446 GCA_943590975.1 Lindbergichthys nudifrons
TGCCGTTTGGACCATTTTCATAGGAGTAACAGCGACACCGTGTTTTACGGCGAGGGATGCGTTGCCATGGAAACGGCATACGATGAGATCTCAGATTTCACGTAGAGCTGTTGAGGGCCGGACCATTAGCCATCATCTGAAGTCTGGTGCCGTTTGGACCATTTTCATAGGAGTAACGGAAACATTGGTTTTTTTGGCGAGGGATGCGTTGCCATGGAAACGGCATATGATGACATCCCATAATTGGCGTAGAGCTGTTGAGGGCTGGACCATTAACTGTCATCTGAAGTGTGGTGCCGTTTGGATCATTTTCCATTGATTTAAGACAACATTGTGTTTTATGGCGAGGGATGTGTTGCCATGGCAACAGCTTTTGAGGAAAACTCACTATTGTCATATTGTGGTGTTGAGAGCCGGACCATTAACTGTCATCTGAAGTCTGGTGCAGTTTGGAACCTTTTCCATTGAGTTAAGACAACATTGTGTTTTTTGGCGAGGGATGCGTTGCCATGGAAACGGCATATGATGACATCCCATAATTGGCATAGAGCTGTTCAGGGCTGGACCATTCACCATTATCTGAGGTCTGGTGCCGTTTGGACGATTGAATTAAGACAACATCGTGTTTTATGGCGAGTGATTCGTTGCCATGGAAACGGCATATGATGAGATCTCAGATTTCACGTAGAGCTGTTGAGGCATGGACCAGTGACATAAAAGTGAAGGTTGGGGGACGATGGGACCGTGTCCATTGGAGTTACGGCGACACCGTGTTTTATGGCGAGGGATTCGTTGCCATGGTAACGCCATATTAAGTAACATCAAATTTAACGTAGAGCTGTTCAGGGCCGCAGTGTTAACCATCATGTGAAGTTTGGTGGCGTTCTGAGTATGTCAGTTGGCGTTATGACATCATCGTGTTCCAATGGCGAGGAATCGCCTAGCAATTTGGTGAGTTTTCACATATGTTGCGGGGGTCAAAGGTTTATCGGTCGCTGCGCGACCGATTTCAATAGGGTCTTCGCCGACCTAGGTCTCAGACCCTAATAACAATAACAATGGGACCTGCAAATAAAGAACAGACATCACATCAAAGACATCAACAATATTTAACTATGCAGGACCAGACTACATAGACTTATTCACATTCTGCTTCATATAGTCCCATCTTTAATTTATACAATTTCTTTAACTGAAAAATACAATTCTTTAGATCCTTTTGTTGAGAATTCCACAATGTACACCAACCACCGAAATACACATTTGCTTAAGAGTGGTCCTTGCATAAGGATGCTTACAATTTAATTTCCTTCTGTGGTCTTCCTTGTCTGATCCAAAAACAAACAACTGTTGTAAATATACTGGTAACATTCTGCTTTTTGCCTTGTGCATTACTAATAATGTCTGCAGCTCAGCTATGTCTTTGAGTTTCAAGAGTCCTGACTAAAAAACAGTCCGTTGGTGTGTTCTCTTGAATCAGCTTTATGAATTATTCTTACTGCCCTTTTCTGTAATATTGACAATGGCTTTATGTTGCTCATATACGTGTTGCCCCACACTTCTATACAATAAATGAAAAATTGTAAAATAAGTGAACAGTACAACATTCTCAATGCCTTGTAATATGGCAAATACTTTGCCTTGTTTAGAACAGAAATATTCCTAGACACTTTCGTTTTAACATGTGCTATGTGTGATTTCCATGTCAGGTTATCATCCAGCGTCACACCTAAGAATCGAAATTCAGAAACCCTTTCAATAAAAACTCCATCAATGGACAGTGAAATGTTTTCATCTTTTTTTCTATTAGCAAAAACCATAAACTTCGTTTTATTCAAATTTAGGGTTAACATATTTTCATCAAACCATCTTTTAAGTTTGACCATTTCATGTCCAATACACTTTGCTAAAATGTTTAAATCATCTCCTGAACAAAATAAATTGGTGTCGTCTGCAAACAACACAAATTGCAATAATGTTGACATTTCACATATGTCATTGATGTACAAAATAAAAAGTTTAGGCCCTAAAACCGAGCCCTGTGGGACACCACATTCTATGTTCATACACTCCGATGTACTACCAGCAAATTCTACAGATTGTTGTCTGTTATCTAAATAACTTTTTAACCAATCTAGAACTACTCCTCTCACACCGTATCTATGTAATTTCAAAATTAATAGGTAATGGTCTATGGTGTCAAATGCCTTTTTTAAGTCAATAAATACACCTATTGTGTATTTCTTTCTTTCTATAGCTGTTGTAATTTCTTCTGTTATTTTCATTAAAGCTAAAGCTGTAGATCGATCTTTCCTAAATCCATACTCACTCAATAACTCGTTTCTTTCAATAAAATTATCAAATATTTGGACAAACAATTTCTCAAGGACCTTTGAAAATTATGAAAGCAAGGACACTGGTCTGTAGTTAGTAAATTGGCTTTTGTCCCCTGTTTTAAAAAGTGGGATGACTAGCTATTTTCATGGAAAAATACCTGTCTGAAATGAAAGATTAAAGATGTAGCTTAGCGGTTTAATTATACAGTCAATAGTCGTTTTCACTATTGTCATGTCGATCCCATCACTATCAGTTGAAGTCTTATTTTTGCATTTGTCTACAATGGATTGTTGTAGCAAACACTGTGGTGGTGGCTTAAAGCCCACCTCCGCTACGCGCCGTTCGTTTGTGAGCCTGGTTATATTTAATAAAAGAAGGAATTCAAAACACCGGAATAAATGTTATAACAATAATCTGATTTTACTGGTAAAAAACAAAACACGTATACAAGTTTACAGAGTACTCTGGACTTTCAGTTCTACCGCCGTGCAATACAGGTATTCGGACCGGCCAGTCAGAAACAGGAAGCATTTTGCATGAATAAACAACAGTATTCATAGACATTTTTGGGGCGGAGATGTGTTGACTCTTCCTTCCCATTTTACTCCGAAGCGAATCAGAGAGTCCGTGGGGAGGAGCTGTGTGAGCTGCTCACTCCCCCAGGTGTTTTTACTGGTTGGATTCACTTCTGGTCGGGTCCAATACAGCGAATCAGAGTTCTGGGAAAAAGTATGTTTTCTTCTGAGATCTTCGGAAGTACACGAGGACAGAGTCAATCTTATCTCTGCACCTGTATTCACTCCTTTACTTTCCCAAGGAATATTTCACACAAACTATTCTTTCCCAGACAACCAAACATTGTCCACAGATATATTGATGCCCAGAAAGGACCTTGAAAAGAATATGTGTGTGTGCTGGTGGGAGGAGGTGTATGTGTGTGTAGGGATATCTGGGTCAGTGAGTTGTAAGTGAGAAGACAATATATATGGGATTACTTAAAACAGTTCAAACAATACATGTTTACTTCAATACAGTTTAGAACCATATCTGTTTACTTTAGGATCTAATTTCAATTTTGTTTATCTCTCCCAGAAACATTGACTGCAACACTTTACTTCCCCCAATTCTGCCATCCTCTTTTTGCCCAACGTGTTGTTTTGGAATAGTCTTTGCAAGATTAGGTCCGGCATTTACAAAAAAGGAGTAATTCATTCATTCATATTTTTTACAACCTTATTTTTGTCATCAATTAAGTGACTTGGCAGGCCAGTGGATACAGATTTATTTCCAAAAACATTATTTAAGATTTTCCATGTGCCCTTGATATCATTTTTTTTTCCTTTTAACATATTATTATAATATTCTCTTTTTGCTTGTCTCATTATAACTGTCTATTATATGCCTTGTATTGCTTTTCAACTGCCTTTGTCCTACATTTTATGAAGTCTTTATAAAGGTTATTTTTCTTCTTGCAAGCATTTTGTAAGCCCTTGGTTATCCAAGGCTTTTGATAATAAGTACCTTTATACGTACGGAGTACAGTGGGACAATGTTTGTCATACAGTGATATGTAGATGTTTAGGAAGGACTCATATGCAGCATTTACATCTTCACCATAAACCCCTCTCCACTCTTCTTTTAACCTGTTACGCACCGCCCCCCCGGTACCCGGCGGATAAACGCGTCATTTGCAGGAAACAACGTCTAAGGAATCTTAATATTTAATAAACTATGAATGTTTTATATCCATGTCACGGGAAGAAACTCAGCTAACTGATCTTTTTAAAAAAAAATGCACAATGCTAACACTCAGCCTTTGAATTAGCCACGAGCGAAAAAATGCTAACCTATCACTGCACCTAAACTCACTCATAACTCCCTTATTACTTATCCTAGATGCACAGCCAACCCATCGATTAGCATCGCCTGGAGACACAGAATCTGGGGGTGCCCACCTCAACACTCAGTGATAAACATTTGTGACGCTATAAACTAAAACGTACATCAAAACATGTGGCGCTAGGTAGCTACAAACGCTAATATGGCTTACCTTGGTCAAAAATGGTCTTCAATGGCATTACAACGATAAAAAACGATGCTGCAGTTAAGCCATAGGTTAATCCAATGTGTCTGTGTCCTCTTTGAAATGATTTCTGATAATCCATAAGCAATAAAACTGCTTTTTCGTTTCCAGATGTCAGAGCGAGAGATCGCTTCACTCTGGTGCAAACCTGCATGCGCGAAGCCCCCACCGTTTGTTTTCACAAGGAGTGTATGTGGGGGCATCCCCCTTCGATTCCATTGGCTCTAACGGTCAGAAAGAGGTGTCAACCATCAACATTGACCAAGGGGGGCCAGAGATATGAAAAAAAAACAAATCACCTCAGAGGTGGAGTGGTTTTGGCAAAACCTCTCTAAAAAGGTCAAATGTCACTTGTTTTGCATCAATCTTGATACAGGGTACTTATTATATGTTGTACTTTGGATTCCTAAAGCTTTTAGTCTACTAACCCATCATCCAAGGGTAGTTTTCACTATAAGTAAAAGATACGTTTTGGACGGACACTATAATTTACAGTTATTTACTATGTAAAATCTGAATTTTCTTTAAAATAAAAAACATCTACATTGATTCTGACTTTTCTACATCCAACTCACAGGTTTATCATTACTTTGAGAAAAAAGATTATTAATTTAACCCTTTTAGAAGGGAAGATATGGTCATTTGTTCTGGGAATGTCATTTTCGAGCCTGAGACCTGAAAAACAGGCTCAGAGCTTAACAGGTTAAGAGGTCACTCCTAAATGTGTCTTTTGCTTCAGCAGTCCTTACCCTGACATATCTACTGCGAGTCTCTTTCTTTTTTTTCTTTAATTGCCAATCATATGCTACAAATACAGGTAAATGATCACTTATGTCATTTATTATTAGCCCACTCTGAGCACTGTTTTCCATGACATTTGTAAAGATATTGTCGATCAATGTTGCACAAGTTGATGTTATTCTACTGGCCTTGGTGATTAGGGGATTAAGCCCCCTGCTGTACAATGCATCTAGGAAATCAGAAGTTGTTTTGTGTTTAGATACATTTAGAAGGTCAATGTTAAAATCCCCACAAATAATACATGTTTTATTTTCATTTAGGCCATCCATTAATACTCCTAAACTATCTTTAAAAAGCTCTACATTTGATCCGTTTGAGATGATGAGGCTTCATTCAAATTAAACCTCTTTTTAGTGAATTACTGAGTTTGGGCAAGTTAATAACGTTTTAAATAGCACAAAAAAAATGTCAGGGTGAACAGATAAAAACAGTAGGAGAAAACTATCTAGAAATCCCTTTTAAATGGGTGTCGTTGTAGTAGTTCTGAATGGGTCCAGGAGGTGATGAGGTAGCTGGTGAGGAGTGATTAGTCTTCTGTGTGCACACAATTTTGGTTTGAAGGAGGTACTCGCTAAGCTACAGGAGGACAAAGGAAGGGCCACAAAGTCCTAATGTTCTTCGCAGACCCCAAACTGTATCCAATGAGCCAGAAATCAGGCTATTCCAATGAACCGAAGGGCTAGCTGGATAGCTAAGGGAGGCCCGGCAGGGGCCGCAACGTCCTGTAGTTTTCCGTGGTTTGAAGGAGAGTCCCAAAAAATATATAGGGCAGCTAGCAAGGAGGCTAAGCAGGTGGGCTGGCTAGGCTGGATACAGGCATTCGAAATGTTTGTTTAAAACCATGTGCTATAAAAACAGATATACTCCTTAACCTGTTAAGCCCTGAGCCTGTTTTTCAGGTCTCAGGCTCGAAAATGACATTCCCAGAACAAATGACCATATCTTCCCTTCTAAAAGGGTTAAATTAATAATCTTTTTTCTCAAAGTAATGATAAACCTGTGAGTTCGATGTAGAAAAGTCAGAATCAATATAGATGTTTTTTATTTTAATGAAAATTCAGATTTTACACAGTAAAAAACTGTAAATTATAGTGTCCGTCCAAAAATTCTTTTTTACTTATAGTGAAAACTACCCTTGGATGATGGTAAGGTAGACTAAAAGCTTTAAGAATCCAAAGTACAACATATAATAAGTACCCTGTATCAAGATTGATGCAAAACAAGGGACATTTGACCTTTTTAGAGAGATTTAGCAAAAAGAAACCACTTCTGGGGTGGATTTTCCATATCTCTGGCTTCCCTTGCTCAACCCTGTCTCCTAAAAATTACGTTCCCACAGAACTAAACTGCATTCTCAATTACGTTTAGCTAGGAACGTATTTTCTCCCACGTTACGTTTGGTACGAACGTATCTCAAATACGTTTATTTTCTACATATCTTCTAGAAACATATTTTCTCCCACGTTACGTTTGTTATGAACGTATCTCAAATACGTTTATTTTCTACATATCTTTGCCATTTATTGTCTTGCTTATAATAATGATAATAGTAATTTATAAATATCATTTTAGAGCACACATTTGAAATCGACGATCGGGCTCGATATCCTATGGTTAAATTAAAATCAGCAGACGAGGCTGTAATTTCGCCAGCTGCGAGGCAAAAAGCTGCTGTGTCGTTTATTGCACCTCAAACACCTCAAACTTCCTCTAAGAAGAAAGGACAGTAAGAAGAGCTCTGTGGCTTCAGGCTTGATCGCCGTTCAAATGACAGCGTTGGTTTCCCCAAAAGTGGGTGGGGCTGTAAAGTGACGTAGATTTTACTCTCATCTATTATTCAAAACCATTCTATTTATTCTAACGTAAATTACATGCCAGTGTTTTATCTTTTTATTTAGCGATTTGTTTCTGTTGTTTAACTGGGAATGTTTTCACATTGAACCGGAAGTACGTCACTTCACTTTGTCTTCTTCGTCCCTTTTACGTTCCAGACAATGCATGGCTCAGCGTAACAGACTGAACAGCGACCCCAGGTGTGTCTACATTGGAATTACATCTTCATTACTGAAGGAAAAATACTTGACCTAGTGTTTGTTAACTGGGTTTTTAATGCAGTTGGCTTTTCTTAATGGTTACAATATTGCTATGAGTTATATCTGAAGCAAATTATGTTTCTGAAGATGTGTAGTCAATTCCACCCTTCAATGTAGCATAAATGTGAACTCTCATTACATGAACAATACCGGAAACAGACGTAGGAAAGATCCTCAGCTCGCTGATTGGATGTTTTAGCCGCAATGCATGTTGGGATATGGTGTTTATGCGATGTGAAATCCGAAAACATTTAAAAAATAAATAATAATAATTTATTCAGAGTGTTCTTGCTTTTCTCTTTGAAAGTCATCACATAACGGCATTGTAATACACGGTTCGGCTGCATTAAATATTACACATCTGCCGTAGTTCTGTATTTATAGAGCCCTGATGAGAAGACTTCTGGACAAACAGGAAGAACTGCCGCCGAAACTGAATACGTGACGTGGATCATAAATATATCAACAATTAAACAACATCTTACATTTCTTTTCACAAAATACGTCTCCTTGCAGTATCAATACTAATTCGGCTGACTTTTATATTTGATCCAATTGGTAGATAGGCTGTATTTACACCATAACGTTGCACAGCTGATAGAAAAGGACTTGTTGTTTTTAAAGATATTACTGATTTTCTTTGAATATAAGAATGTAAATACTGAGTTGAGAGAATAGTCAGGGGATTTGGGTGATGGGAGACACATCTATGGAATCACAATTTCAATAGCTTACCATTAAATGACGGATATACCTTTCTGTCTGTGATGTTTTACAAATCAGATATTAATGTGTAGAAGTAAAACATGAGAAATAATATAGCAATATCCTGTGCAATTATGTAAAAACATGAATAAAACTACACATCTTCAGATGTTATACATACATAAGTGTCCTACACTAATAATACAAAGTTATTATTAGTATACTGTGTGTACCTTGTGTGCACCGCCTAGTGGTTAAACCACGTTATTTAATTATTTTTGTTGAATAATGTTATTTTTGTTGAATAATGTTATTTGATGAAAAAAATATTAAGAGTACATACTTTCATAGGGGGAAAGTAGAAGGTCAATGATAGAAATATAGAATATAAAAAATCAAGAAGATACTGTAAGTGATCTCTACAATAAAACAGTTTAGTGCCGGATGTAGGAGGATGTGCAAAACAGACAAACTAATTAACCTTTATTAACACATTAAAGAATACTTTAGGTTAAGGTCTTCTTTCAAATAAGAAAAAAGCTTGGGGGGTATCTACACATAAATATTAAGCCTGACAAAGTACTTAACGTCTAATATATTGCTTTCCTGCAATGTTAACTATGTTGAAGCACTTATTTTAACTGATATTATACATATGAATTATACTCTTATGTATGTAGATAGCATAATAAATGTGCAGAATATGACAGTTTAATGGTGGAGGTATACACACATATTGATAGATGTCTTGTAATGCACTGTTGAGGAACCTGTGACCCAAGTTTTTCATTAATTGCATAACGTCAACATAGTTGTGTATATGATATGTCAATAAACCTTAGAAAATCTTGAAAGGGATGTGCAAAATAGCTATTATATACAGATTTTAATTAACTATTAGTAGAGAATAACGAGTAATGAATATACTTTATAGAGATCTGCAGATAAATGTTTAGTCTTCTCAAGCACCAACTAATATCTCGCCTGATTGTTGGCACTTGACAATCACCGTAACTAAAGTCTGCTTTAAGGGTTGTTTATATTTCACATCATTAATCAGAATCTGCAAAGTAACTAAAATAAATGTAATGGAGTAAAAATACCAGGTTAACCTCTGAATTGTAGTGGAGTAGAATTACAAAGTAACAATGAGCTGGCATGTGGGTATATATTAATGCTGCCCATTATGGACACAAGCGATTTTCACCCATTTATTAATTACATGTTTTACATTTGTACACACCAATTTGTTTCCTATCCCCTAAACCTCCAGGGCTGTACACAGTTTAATACTGTCAACTTCTAATTTTGGGAAAAACGAAAACGTCTTTTAAAACTACAATTCCCAGTAGAGACGTGCCAGAGAACATGTTGCGAAACACAATAGCCAGCATGTGTAGTTCTGGGGGGGCGTTCGAGTCCAGTTTTGGAAAGTCTGCCGTGGTTTCGTTCCATTTCAAATAGCTGTTTGGCGCTCGGCGTAACCTTGGTGCACTGCCACTCCAACATCCAATCCCAGAGCTTGAAGATTAATCACGGGGTTTGTCAACGGGACTGTAGTCCCAAACGATAGCTGGGGATTATGGGTAGTGTAGTGTCTTCGGCCATCCTAAACTCAGATTTTTTTTTCACATCGCATTAACACCATATCCCGACATGCATTGCGGCTAAAACATCCAATCAGCGAGCTGAGGATCTTTCCTACGTCACTTTACAGCCCCGGCCACTTTTGGGGAAACCAGCTGTCATTTGAACGGCGATCAAGCCTGAAGCCACAGAGCTCTTCTGTTACTGTCCTTTCTTCTTAGAGGAAGTACAGAAACACGTAACTCTGGATTTGTTTTAATGTTTGAGGTGCAATAAACAACACAGCAGCTTTTTGGCATGTTAAAACTATTATTTTCTGCCTCGCAGCTGGCGAAATTACAGCCTCGCCTACTGATTTTAATTTAACCATAGGATATCGAGCCCGATCGTCGATTTCAAATGTGTGCTCTAAAATGATATTTACAAATAACTATTATCATTATTATAAGCAAGACAATAAATGGCAAAGATATGTAGAAAATAAACGTATTTAAGATACGTTCATAACAAACGTAACGTGGGAGAAAATATGTTTCTAGAAGATATGTAGA
>CALSBW010024732.1:232039-261686 GCA_943590975.1 Lindbergichthys nudifrons
TTAAATCCTTGTCCTCAGACCAGTGCTTTTGAGGAATTTGAAGATCAGCTTGTTTGCTTCATTTCTTGATTTACTTTCATATATTGACTTGAAATCCATGTCCTTGATGTTGAGTTGTTCCAGTGTAGTTTTCAGAATGAGTCTTTGTCTGTTATAATCCGGGCAGCTAAAAAATACATGATGTATTGTCTCTGGTTGTTGGCAACCATCACAATTGCCATTTGGATGTTTTCCAATCAGATGCAGTGATGAGTTTAATCCAGAGTGACCCAATTGTATCCTGCTGTTAATGCTCTGTTCTCTTCTACTACTCCCCCAAGTGCTTCCCGTTCCTACTTCCCTTTGTATCTGGTATAAATGTCTTCCTTTGGTGTTACTGTCCCATAGTTTTTGCCATTGTTGCTTGATAACAACTTTTGTAACAGATTTGATTTCTGCTCTACTGATGGGTACCATAATATCAATCTGGTTTGCTTTCAAACCACATTTTGCCAGTTGATCCACTACCTCATTCCCTCTAATACCCACATGCGCTGGAACCCACACAAATTGAACAACAATTCCCAGATGAACTAACCTAAACATGATGTGTAAAATTTCATGTAAAATATCCTGACGACATTCTGAAGAGAAGTTGTTTATACTCTCCAGAGCTGCACTGGAGTCAGAGCAAATGACCACTCGCATTGGCTGTATTTCTTCTACCCACTGAAGTGCTAGTGAGATAGCCATCATTTCTACTGTATATACTGCGATGTGATCACTCGTCCGCTTTCCCACTTTTACTTTTAATTCAGGAACATAAAATGCACAACTAGTTTGCCCATTTTCTGGATTTTTGGATCCATCAGTAAATATTTGTATAAACTGCCCATATTGTTCATGTAGAACAGTATTCACATAAGCCTGTACATTCATTTTGTTTTTCATTGAATGTAACCGTTTCAATAAAGATAAATCTACTATAGGTTGAGGTAGCAACCATGGTGGAACAGCTGATAACAACACCGTCGGACTAATATTCCATTCTTTAACTTTGAATTCCTTACATAATTCCGAAACACAAACACAAAAACTTTCTTTTTTAATTTTGTTACTTTCCCAACTTGTTTTTACAGTTTGTTTAGTAGGGTGAGTATCTTTATGGCCCTGTAGATTTGCCCAGTAATTAACAATTAACTGTTTTCTCCTCAAAACAATTGGTATTTCTCCGACCTCTACCTGAAGTGCCGACACTGGTGTAGATCTGACTGCCCCACAGCATATCCTTAGTGCTTGTGCCTGGACTCTGTCTAATTTTTGAAGAGAAGAGTATGCAGCTGAACCATACACTATTAGTCCGTATTCTATGGCTGATCTAATTAATGCTGTGTATACGTTCCTCAAAGCAGCTTTATCAGCCCCCCACTTAGTGCCTGCCAAGCACCTCATAACATTTAAAACCCTTTTACATTTATCTACTACTTTATCAATGTGAGTACTCCATGTGACTCTCTCGTCCAACCATATTCCCAGAAATGTAAATGTCTTCACTTTCTTTAGTTCTTGTCCATAAAGACTTACCGATATCAGATCCTACTTGTATATATATATATAATTTATCATGATAGAAAACAAAAGAGGACTAATTACACTCCCCTGTGGGGTTCCATTTTCAACTTCATGCCTTCGAGAATAAGAATTGCCAACTCGGACTCTGATGGCACGGCCAAACAAAAAATCCATAATCCAATTATATACATTACCTCCCAGACCCATAATGTCCAGTTTTATTAATAATCCTTCCTTCCACATCATATCGTAAGCTTTTTCCACATCAAAGAATACAGCTACAACACACTCCTTATTCGCTTGGGCTTTCCTAACTTCAGATTCCAGGCACAGCAGTGGATCTAAAGTACTCCGCCCTCTTCTAAACCCACTCTGATAAGGAGTCATTAGTTCTCAACGTAGTATGTCAGCCTTTCTGTTATCATTCTTTCCATAACTTTACACAAGTGCGATGTCAGAGCTATAGGTCTATAACTGCCTGGACTGGTTGGATCTTTCCCAGGTTTTCTAATAGGAATAATGACAGACTCTTTCCATATTATTGGCAGCTTCCCTTTCTCCCAGATCTTATTGTACATCTCCAGCAGCTTTCCTAATGCAAAATCACTTAATTTGGTCAACATTATATAACATACATTATCTTTCCCAGGGGCAGTCATTTTACACTTACTTAATGCTCTTCTCAACTCTTGAATAGAAAAAGGTACATTTACAACACTCTGCGACAAATGTCTTTCTTCATATACATTAGGATGTTCATCTAACACTTCCTGCCTCCTGATCTTACCTTCCTCTGTCAAATTTTCCGAAGAATGAACTTTCACAAAATTTGTAGCTAGAATTTCTGCCTTCTCCATAGGATCAGTGGCAATTTCCCCTCCATGCTCTAACACTGGCAGGTTACTCTGCTGTCTAATTCCCCTCATCTTCTTAATCATTCCCCATACTTTATCTAATGGCGTAGTTCTCCCAATACTTGAACAGAATCCTCTCCAACACTCCCTTTTTGCTCTTTTAACAGTTTTCCTTACCTGAGCCTGTGCCTTCTTATATTCTAATAAATTGTGTAATGAATGTGTCTTTCTTAGCTTTCCAAACAGCCTGATTTTGTTTCGGATTGCATCATTACATTCTTTGTTCCACCACGGTACCATCTTAACACATTTACTAAGTTTACCAGTTTTATTCCCAATAGATTGATTAGCGCTTTTAATTATATTTGATGTAAATTGCTCATTTATATCATCAATACTTCCTGCCATATCAATATGATCAAATTCATTATCACACAATTTAGCAAACATCTCCCAATTTGCTTTAGAAAAAGTCCATCTCATGATACCGTCTAGCTCAACCACATGACTTATATCAAACTTGATTATAATCGGAAGATGATCACTCCCAATACTGTTATTTGCCAATACTTCCCAACTGCTACCAGAAGCTAATTCACTTGTTACCAGAGTTAGATCGATCGCAGACTCTGTTCCATCTCTAAAATTGAGTCTTGTACCTTGCCCATTATTTAAACAAACTAATTCATTTGCCTCCATTAAGTCCTCCACCACCTGTCCGTTGTAATCTGTTGATCTCCCTCCCCACATTGTATTATGTGCATTAAAATCACCACACCATATTATTTCATTTCCTTGGCAAAGACTGTCTAATTCCTCTATTTTGAGTTTATTACATGGATTATAAAAATTCAGGACACTCATTTTCCTTTTATTAATCCAAACTTCTACACCCACTATTTCTAAATCATGACTGTTCTTAAATGTTAGCCTACTATAAGACATTATTTCTCTGATAAAGATTGCACATCCCCCTCCCTGACCATCATTTATATCTTGTCTTATAGCACTATATCCCCCAATAATGAAGTCCAAATGAGTCATGTTTCTTGAATACAAATAACGTCTGGTTTTTCTTTTAACTGATATATATAGTTCTTGAATTCTTGTCCATTTGCAATAAGGCTTCTAGCATTCCACTGCAGAATGAGAAAAACCATCAATCTATTAACTAATCTGCGAATCATCATTATTGGGGGCTAGCATATCATGTATCATTTCAACCGTTATATCCTTTATCCCCAAAAATTCACCTGCTGCTTCCACTATTGTTTTCAGTCTTGACCTCTTTTTTGTTTGTTGCAAAGCAACATTCACCACTTTTCCAATAAAGGCCACAAATTTGTACTTATTAACAATCAATGCATCCTCTCCTATCACACACTTATGTGAACACTTTGTGGAGCTTTCCTTTGCTTGTGGGAGTTTGGGAAACTCTTTTGAAGAGAATATACTTGCTGCTACTTGGGATTTCCTAGCTATGTTTAGTGATACCTTTTCTGTTGCTTCAGCATATGAGACTTTATTTTGCACTTTGTATCTCTGCACCTCCTTGGCCTTTTTCTGCACTTCGCAGCCCTGATACGCAGCACTATGTTCCCCACCACAGTTACAACATTTCACCTTAGCACCTGCAGCACAACTACCATATTCATGTTCCCCCGCGCATGTTGGACACCTGGGCTTAGTTGCTTTGCACTTGTCTGCCACATGCCCAAACCTTTGGCATTTAAAACACCGCAAAGGTTTAGGGATAAATTCTCTTACTGGAAAGCTCATGCAACCGATCATTATCTTCTGTTGAATTGTTTCTTCAAACTGAAGAAGAACAGACAAACTATCCACTATCTTACCCTGATACCTAGTAGGAAGACGCTTAACTACAGACACTTTTCCCCCTTTAATTTCTTTCTTGAGTTCTTCTATGCCGATTTCTATCGGAACTCCACTGATCACTCCAAGTATTTTCCGATTTGCTCCAGGAACATGGCATTTAATTCGAACTTCATTCAGGGTCTTCATTTTCAGTAACTTTTCCTGTTGTTTTGCATTCGTCATTTCAACCAACATCCGTCCTTTGCTCAGAAATCTTGCTTGTTTTATCGATCCAATTTCTTTGTGAATCGCTTTAGTCAGGGCCACTGGATGTATCTTAGCTGCGGATTGCTCACCAAACTCCACAATCACTTTCCACTCTTCATTCTCAATCCTTTTCTTTACTTTCTTCAATTCACTCTGCGAATCCGATTCACTAAGACTGTCACTTGACATGTCTATCTTCTTTCTTGAAGTCTTTTTCCTTACTTCATTCCATCCTCCATCTCCTTCAGATGCACTTTCCATACCCTCCTCTCCAGGGCTCAAAGACGCCATTCCACCAGCTGCTCTCTGCTAGCTGAGCTCTGCTCACTTCCTCCAAAACAAGCTCTGTCATTCACCTCTGCCTCGACTTCCTAAAAAGCGCGTTTAGCTATTGGTCGTAACTTAAACTAAACCCCAAATCACTTGTGGCCAGAGTTTTATATATGTTAAGCCCCTCCCCATAGGACAATCAACTATTTATACACTTAATTACTGTTATTCTTATCATCTACAAACGTATTCAAAATGTAGTTCAAACTAACTAAACACAATAAATCAAATAGGTCAACATATTCTACATTTCTGACCACAGAAGCCTTAGACAATAACACTTTTAACCCTTGGAAGAAAATTGTCACCCGTGCCCATGCACTACATGGTATGCTCCAATTGAGCACAGGTGTTTCCACTGATTGAGCTTCTACTTAAGGCTGCAGTTTTCTGTTGCTCTGTTTGGACTTCACAACCTTGAAGGAGACGGTAAGCAGGTTACTTTGGCACAGCATTGTTATGTACGACTTAAAATAAAGCTATCTTGAACAAATAATTAGTGATGGCGAGATGAAGCCTTATGAAGCTTTCCAGCCAATTGGTTCGCAAAAGGGTTCATCTCATGAGGCTTCATCATGGGCTTCATTTGAACACAAACCCCCTGTTGGTCAAAGTGTGTAAAACAGGCAGATTGGACATCTCAACAGTGTGCTCTATCTCATACCGAGTTCCCAATGAGTAAAGCCTTAGAATAACTCTAAACAACGAACATTAAATCATATGTTCATGTTAACAATATTGTTTTTATTCCAGTTGAATGATTATGATTGAAAAGCCTAAGGAGGCTCGTAAACATTGCAAAGAGGGATTTGTATTCCTTAATAATATTCATAAACTTAACCATGTTGTAGCCTGAGAAAGGCTGAACCATATCAAAGAATACATTTATTAACTACATTATCTCATTTAGCTGTAGCTTTTATAAACAACAACAAATATGTATTGTTCAGTCGTTGAACCAGGGACCCTGCGGTCGTGAGTCAACTTCTTTCCAGCTGAGCCACAGCACACACACTGAATCTCCCTGAAAACACTACAGCATATTTATTCATTTATTTATTCATGTTTTTATTCCTACATTTATTTATGCTTGTATCTATTTATACTTATGACATGTTCCGACCTCTATATAAGTGAGGGTCTGAGCTCTCTTAATTCCATCGTGTCACCAGCGGACCCGGGTACAGGAGGGGTAAATGGTTCTTATTATACATCCATGGGTATTATGAGCGTTGTGGTTCAACGGTTCAACCGATCTGAATCGCTTCCTGAAGCAGTCACGTGGTATCGACAGGCAGCGAGGCTTCGTTTGTCATCGATGACGTCACTGGCCCAAAACGATACAAGCCTCGATACATGCTTCACAAAAAGCTTCGGGGATTACTCGACACACGCTCCGAAGCCTCGGCGCAATATGTAACATCACTACAAATAATGACTTGGGTTTTATTTTACCAATGTCCAGCAAAATTATTAATGTGTTTCCCTCAGTGTGCCTTTTACCATGCCCTTATGCCAACTGGGATGAAGGCGTTTTATTCACAGTGGCTTAGTAAGATTTAAAGATACAGAGCACACTTGTTCACGAGTACATGTGTATTGGCAGTATCACATGTCTGTCTGCAGTCAGACCAGCTGTGCACAGGAAATGAGGGATCACAAAATCGGGAAAACAACAGACTCAGCCAGCTTCCAAACAAGGTTGAATAAAATATGTTTCAAGGCAATTGTGTCTAACATTTTCACCTGTAGTTAAGTAATGTGTCCTTATTCATCAAAATAGCTGCAATCCTCCTCATTACTAATGATTAGCTCACTATTTAGCTTCCTTCTATTGATTAAAACACAACCAACAGACAAAAGCGGTCAATGTTTATTTAATCAGCAAGAATGCACACAGAGAAAAATCTTTATCTGCCGTATTTCTACTGTTCACTGCTGCTGACTCCCAAATGCAGAGACTGGTTGTAATAGAGTGGCGAAGTCCCTCCCCTTCCGGTTGAGCCCCATGGGACCTTATTTCGGAAAACTTATGCATTGAAGTCAATGGAGAGAGAAAGATTATCTTTCGATCCCGTTTGAATTGTGCCACGAATTACACATATGATGTTTGTCAATTTAAAAGATAATTTTGTAAGTTAAAAAAAAAAAATGTCGTAAAACTGTGAAGTAACACATTTGTTTGTGTGAAACGCTCAATGAACTACATCTCTGGTCAACAACACACGTCACCAAGATGGCCGTCACTACTGTCAACAACAAAACGATTGACTACCCTCAACACAATGAAACACGTCCAGAAGAATGTCATGCAAAGCTGCCTGCCTTCCTTTGATTCTCTCTGAACTGCCTGGTCGTTTTAATGTTTAATGTCAACCATTTGTGCAGATAGCATGAAGTAGAAAAGATCGCAGAGGCTAGCGTTAGCATTTCTCCCCCGGTCTTAAAGTGTGTATTATAGAATGATCACACCGGTGACAGTACTCTTCAAAGGGTTCACGAAATATGACTACTACTCTTACTGTTTAACATGTTGGGTTACTTAATGTTACTTCATGTTAAGGCTAATAAAAATGACATGGCTGTAATGCTAACTAACGTGCTAGCTACTAGCTAGGTAGCTAACTTGATCAAGCTACTCCTGGTCCTTTCATCAGACGGGAAGCAAAAGAACGAGCAAGACCCATTGCTGGTATAATAACAACCTGGTACTAAGCACACAGGCATCTTGTTAAAGTTATCTTATCTTAGCCAGCGCCATATAGATAGATGATCTCTATATTGCGCTGATTTTAGGTATCTGAATGGTGGAGGAAAACAATTGTGACATCACTTACGCGACTCTGGGATTTGTAGTCTTTCTAGTTACGTATTTTTCATAGTCTTATATTTCAACAGTTTTACGACAAACTGTGACTTTTTTGACATGGAAATGATTTTTTAAGATTGACAAACATCATATGTGTAATTCATGGCACAATTCAAACGGTATCGAAAGATACGTTTTCTCTCCCCATTGACTTCAATGCATAATTTTTCCGAAATAAGGTCCCATTACCCGGAAGTAAGTGGGCGTGACTTCGCCACTCTATTGAAAGTGAATTTATTTGATGTGGGTCGCTGTGATTAGATAAGGAACACCCACTACACTGGGGAAATATTTAGACACATTTAAACATAGGAACTAAACACACACACACAATCTACTGCTGCTATGCCATTTCTTATCACACACACACACACACACACACACACACACACACAGCTGGTTTTGCGAGTCACGGAGCTTTTTCATCCACATTGGGGAGTGCTGAAAATGACTTCCACATGTACACACCTTGTTATGGAAGGGACTTTTTGTAAAACTTATTTTGGTCAAAGTGCACCACTATCTCCTGTTCTAAGTAAGACTATATTTGTGTAATAGGTGATTTAAACCTTGCTCTTCCACCTCTTTTGACCTGAAATGATTATGATTTTGGATATTACAAAATACAACACTTAGAAAATGTTTAAAATTCATTTAGATTGAAAGACTTGAATTAGCTGTAACCAGACCAACCTATTGAACAGTGTGTTGTAAGGCACTCCACAAGCTCCACCAGTAATAGTGTATTGTAACACTACAATTACATCTGATGAAGGATAACATTACATTTGGACACGATGTTCAGTCGGAGAATGTTAAATTGTTAAATGTTTGACAGACGGATAGTTTTGAGAATTACTTATATCAGAAAAGTATTTTAAAATTATTTAAACTGCTTTGATGTCTCTAAAAAGTCGACTATTCTTCAAAAACACAATATTTATGATTGATGAAAGTGTTAGTTGGTCAGCTTTTACCCCAACACGACAGGAGGGTTAAACAATAACGTTAATACGAGCTTTAGTTAAACCGTGATCCCAGAATGCAACATGAATCAAGAGGCTTATCATCGTCAGCCCATTATGACTCAAATAACCCATATGTTTTATACCTGTTCTTATAAAATAAATATGTACAGAGCAAGAATTCCATCACCACAGCTTAATCTCAACAAACAGGCAAGCTGGCTCCTTTATGACTATATAATGGTTAAATGTCTATATAAACTGCATAGATCCTTGACTGTGCAAACATATTTCTGAAACGTTTAGGCTTTTAATGTGAAAAATCTGTGCTGGAAGCATTGAGCATCATTTGTAGCTTTAGCACGGCAAAGATTGTCTGTGAAACATGGTCTAGTCAGCTTTTATTTCAGAAGTTTTAGGAGACTTACTCCTGCAAACCAATCTTGATCTCTCCTTACATCCATCTCACGGATGGATCTGCGGCACTTGAGTGAAGCAATATTTTGTGTTCACTGTGACAACACACACACTTCATGTTTCTCTGAGCGTTAGGGTGAATTCCCATGTTGCTCTGGGGTCTGTGAAGTGCTCTTGGCAGGGATGATGAGATGCTGTGACCTTTCACCAGCCCTGGCTCCTGGGAGTTGGATAAAGCAGCTGTCAATGGTTTTATATGACTCACAACATTGACATCTGTGTAACTTGCAGCAGCTCATCAGGCAGTGTTTGGCGGTATGCAAATAAATATTGTCTTATCACAACAGGAGTAGATACAGAGAGGGTATATACACAGTACAGTTTAGTTTATAAAAGCTGTCTACGTTTTTGTGCAAAACATGTATTTAAAGACAAAAATGTACACTTTGAAGTCAATTAAATGATAAGTGAAATGGTGCACATGTGAGTGGAAGCTCATCTGTGCAAAAGCACGATTACCCCATGATGCACTGCAAAGTATATCGGCGTAATTCTTGGAGGAATAGGAGAATAACTAATTCATTAAAGGAGAGGTGTCATGGCCATTTCCATTTCATAATTCCATTGTTGAGGTCTACTAAAATAGATTTATACTGTGCATTTTTCCAAACTCACATTGGTTTCTCATACAGCATCTCTAAACTACGTGTATTCACTGAATTTCACTCTCTGCCTTTAACAGCTCGTTGTAGCTCCAATAGCTCCAATAGCTCCAGCCCCCACCCTCCCTGTGAGCACAGTGTGCTCTGATTGGTCGGGACGTTGTGAATCGCTCTGAGCTCCGTGGAGGTGTTGTTTCCTTGTTTAGGATACATAGCGAAACACAGCCAAACTCATCCTGAGCACACACAAAGTCACAGCCGAAGTAAAAACAATAAGTGTGGCTTGATATTGAGTAAGAAAAAGGTTGATAAACGCTGTGAGAATGGGTCTGCAGAGAGAATGGGTCTGCAGAGAGAATGGGTCTGCAGTGAGAATGGGTCTGCAGAGAGAATCTCACCGCGATCCCAACTGTCTGTTATCAGCCTGCAGCCAGGGAGGAGAAATCAGCTGAGCTGCCTGCTCCCTGCACACAGATGTGTGTGTGAGGAAGTCCGTGGATTGGTCAATTTGCACCAATCAGCGGGGGCTTAACGTAACGGCTCCACGCATTGGTCTATTTCGTTCCGGGTACGGCTTGACATCATGCCGTCCCGGAAGAATCAAATGGACAATGACGTATCTCCAACGAGGCGTTTTGGGGAGGTCTTTTCTGTGTTAGAGTTTTACTCCCTACAGGGTGTACTTTGAGGGTTTTGACTCTGCACACCGTTTACATGCATAAAAACCTTCATAACACACAAGGGGACGGGTAATAACCGGAAAAGCATGACACCTCTCCTTTAACATGATTTGCAGAATATTGTGATTAAAGCCTTAATCCTCCAGAGAAGGATTAGTTTGAGTCTGTGGTCAATCCTGTTTGCAGACATAATATTTCCTCTCTTTCTCTGCAGGTCAGAGGTCAGTGAAGGTACCATTGGGTGGAGATGATGTCCATGCAAAGTAAGTGCTCTGTCACCACTGCAGCCAGATATTTTCTAGTTTATAGATGTGTGCTGTATACATCTGAGGCACATACAAATAGTCACCAATGTATATCATCTAATGTTACTCTCATAAGGCAAACTGTGTTCGGTGAGCTAATTATGAATGGGTTAGTGTTATTGATTTTAATTGTTACCTTCCCATCTTTGGTCTGGCTAGAGCTGTTACTACAGCACCTTCCTCAAATAATGAGAGTTTGGAGAGTAGAAACCATCATGACATTATCAGTACATTTAATTAGGTTCTTTTAGACACATTGCATTGCATTATCATTGACAGTTATTGTGATGTTTGTAATATTTAACATATCTGGTATTTAACTGCTCTGATGATATGTTTCTGTAAATAGAAACAATGCAGTTAAGTGTTCAGGATGTGTGCCCAGGATGTGTTCAGCCTTGTGGCTATGGCTCCATTATATTTAAAAGTTTAACCAGAATAATATTATAATAATATTTCCTATCAAAAGCAAAAACAGATTACTTCTGACTCTTTAATATTAATCGGTTTGATTACTTTCAGATGATAACAGGATCAAGACTGTATTTAAGAACAGTTCATATTGTGCACATTACTGTGATTCAATGCAGACCACAAATCCTAATTAACCAATGCAGAGTAATTGGTAGTGTTATACTTATTAACCAACCCATTGTAGTTGACTACAATGGGTTTTTAACCCAGGAGACATTCAATGCATTGAAAACAGCTTTACACACAGTTTACTGTGGTAATTAGATTAACAACATACACCTGCATGATCTTGAAGTAGTTGCTTTAACCCAGGGGTGGGGAACCTTTTTCCTCTCAAGGGCCATTTCAATTTACAACAATTACAACATCCTTCGAGGGCCGTACAAATGATTGACCTCTGCTTAAAAAAACTAAAATCACAGCCCATTCATTTCACCTTTCTTTCATGCTGTGCAAAGAAAAAGCAACCTCTTAATCCAGATATCTTGCCATGACTCGCGCATGCATTCACGTGCACGGTTGTGGCATGACCACCAAAACAGAAAGATATGGACACAAGATGTGTGCAAATGTATTTAGTTTCCTATCCATGTGAACATGATTTAAGTGGGGGGGGACCTAACCTCCGCTAGGGGGGTCCGGGGGAAGTTGGAAGTTAAAAGCATCAATCTGGTGCACTTTGAGAGCAACATTAGGAGATCTATGGAAACATCTCTCAACACCCATATGAAACAGAACTGTAAACAGATTGACTTTTTCTTTATGGATATTTTACAAATCACTCCCCTTTTAAACTGTATTCTTGTTTATTAATAACAACTTTTTTTACTGTCATATAGTATTTTATACCCGTTTACTTTATTCTCCTGTTTTTTTATAACTATAATGATCATATAAAGATGCGCCTTTACCTCACTGGTTGTAGAAAAAGCTTCTTATATTCTTATAGTCAGAGTGGAGAGGCTGCCAATGGTTGGCGTCATAGAGCGGTGAGGGTTTGCTGCCTTGCTTAAGGACACCTCGGCAAGGACTGGCACCTCTTCAGCTACCAGTCCACACTCTATATTTTGGTCGTTTGCCGACCCTTTGGTTCCAGGGCCAAGTCCCTACAGATTGAGCTATTCCGTCCCATTAGTAGGTTAGCTATAGCAGCAGTAGTATAAGTAGCAATAGAGTAGTAGTTGTATTAGTACTAATGAGAGTCACGTGTTGTTCCCTGCAGTGACCGAGGCGGACAGTGTGGTGAAGGTGGCAGAATGGCAGCAGACCTACTACGCTTCAGACTCAGGAATCCAGTCAGGAGCCACCACAGTCCTGGACGACGAGAGCAGCACTGAGTACAGCGGCCGGAAGAAGTACACTGGTACTGCAAACAGTACTACCACTGCTACTGCCCCTCCCGGGGGAGGAGGAGACACTGCAGCCGGGGGACTAGAAAGCCCTACTGGTGAGAATGTTATTCAGCAGGGGTCCAAAATCATTTGGCTTTAGTAGTTGGGGTGTTTCCATGTATTTCTCTCATTCCTTTTCACCCTTTATCTTTGTTTATTTTGCTAACACTGGCTTTCATCGCTTCATTCTTCTCTTATCATCATCACTAGATGTGTAGTCTTGTTGTTATGCCCCTGTTGCTTTTGTTTTACTGGGTTCATGGTTCTTGTTTGTGCTAGAGCAAAGTATTTTATACTGTATGATATTTGATAGTCCGTTTGTCCATTGGCCAAGACATTCATCGGCTGGTTTAGAATTTGCGCATTTATTGTTTGCTCACCATTCTGTCCAACACACATTTGGATTTTTGCACTGAAGAGTCGCTTGATCTAGTCTTAATTTATGATGTACTGAAAATATAAGTAGAGGGCATTATGTTTACTGTGAGTAAATGCAGGTAAGATTATCTTTTTTCCCTTCAGAAGAAACCTTTTTTCTGCCATTCATCTGTCTTCTAAATATAGAGAAACTCTGTTTTATCCTCTTATCATCTGTTACAATCTGCTTCTCACCAATCACTCAGCTAAAAAAAAAGTTTCCTCCACAAAGTAATCCCTCAATACATGTTGCCTTGCAAACTTTTCGGTCCCATCTGTGCGATTAGGTTAGACAGCTGGCCCTTTCAAGAACAGGGATGCTTGTACTTTCAAAGCAAATACATGTTGAGAATTCTCATTACAAACAGAGAATATAGAAAACGTTCAACTTAATGTAGAGAGGAATGTGTAAGCTATACAACCTTGTTATGGGCTATAATTCTTACATCTCATGAAGTACTTTCAATCCCTAGTACTGTCAGTGTCCTCTTTACCAGGGGTAGAATGTAATCAGGTACATTTACTCAATTACTATGTTTATGTACACTTTTAACCTGTTAAGCCCCATAGTCCCGGCCGGCGGGGGCTACGTATGAAGGTAGATATGGTGCAAAATGCGAGAGCTTGTAAAACCTGATGTGAGCACTTGCAGAAAATAAATCTGAGCTTGTGTGCATACACACTTGTATAAAATATCCACGTATCTGTGAACCAAATTTGAAGTCAGAGAAGAAAAAGTTTTGTAGCTTGTAGAAAAAAAATGAATTTAGTCATGAAATGTTCACTTGCAGAAAAATATAGATTTTTTAAATATATTTTCCATTACAACTGCAACTTGGTTATTACAATCAGTAATCAGTAGGGATGTAACGATATATCAAATATCACAGTAAATAAATGTCTCAACACCGTCGTGAGACTGACAAAATCTACAGCGATAAAAAAAAAAAAAAATTATAAATCTTTTTTTTTAAACACATTTTTTTTTTTAAACCTTTATTTAACCAGGTGGTCCCATTGTAGTGTTGCACGGTGTACCGATACTTGAAAGGTACCGCGATACCCTGCCGTTATGATTCCTCCATTTCATTAGTATCGGTGCTTTAAGAATGACGGGTGAGAAAGCGCTGTTTTAATAAGAGACGTGTGTGTTCAGCACTCTGCTTCCACTCCCTGCACAACCCTGTCTCCTAAAAATTACGCTCCCACAGAACTAAACTGCATTCTCAATTACGTTTAGCTGGAAACGTATTTTCTCCCACGTTACGTTTGTTATGAACGTATCTCAAATACGTTTATTTTCTACATATCTTCTAGAAACATATTTTCTCCCATGTTACGTTTGTTATGAACGCATCTCAAATACGTTTATTTTCTACATATCTTCTAGAAACATATTTTGTCCCACGTTACGTTTGTTATGAACGTATCTCAAATTATTATGAATTTGGTTATTTTCTACATATCTTTGCCATTTATTGTCTTGCTTATAATAATGATAATAGTCATTTATAAATATCATTTTAGAGCACACATTTGAAATCGACGATCGGGCTCGATATATGGTTAAATTAAAATCAGTAGGCGATAGGGATGTGCATCTCCATCACTGAGGCCAATACGATGCGCATCTCGATACGCTACCAACGATACGATACATTAACGATACCTTTGAAACACCAGGTGATGCGATACGATACGATTCACCCCTGTTGCGATACAGTTCGATATGATTTGATTCAACATTATGCGATACGTGGCGATACGTGGCGATACGATGCAAAATAATCAGAGTTGGGTGTAACACGATGCAAAATAATCAGAGTTGGGTGTACTGTAATAATATTACTTTTGTCGGTAATGGAGTAGTGTAACGCATTACTTTTATAATTCAGTAATCACACTACAGTTACTAACATTGCCCCGACACGCGTTACTTCGTTACTTTTATAAAATCAGTCATAATCACACTGACAGACAAGAGGGGTTTCCGCCGCAGGTTTATATGTACGTAATCTGCGCGACTTGCGCGTCCACATCTCCACGTGCAGTGCTGCATAAACATGGCAGAGTCAGCGATAACTTTCGAGGGGTGGAGGTATGCCCATTATTTTGAGTTCGTCCGAAGAATAGACAGGAATGTGACGGTGAGGTGCAAACTGTGTCCAGGCCAGAAGCTGTTATCCACTGCTGCAAACACCACGTCAAACCTCAACAAACACCTGCAAAGAACACATGCTAAGGTGAAGCTAATAGCTAAGGACCGCCGAACCCAGAGTGAGGATGTTGTGAGTGCGCCGCCGCCGACTCCGAAGCGGCACAAATTAGAATTTGGAGGACCGGTAACCAAAGCAGAGATGGACAGGCTTGTAGCATCCTTCATAGTAGAGGTAATGTTGCCCATTTGCACAGTGGAATCACCATCGCGTCATTCAGAGATATACTGCGCAAAATATAGATAGCAGTAGACAGAGGACAGCCATAGTCAGAGCTATCTGGATCAGTCTTATGCGACAATGGAAACTGAACTAAAGAGAACATTTGAAACTTTAGCAGTCTGCGTGATCTGCCTGCAGGGAGGGGCGGGCCGGCCCTGCGAGTAAAGTAACGAGTAAAGTAACGAGTTACTTTATGTAGAGAGTAACGAAGTAGTGTAATATATTACTTTTTTTTAAAGTAATATGTAATATATTACTTTTTTTTAGTAACGACCCCATCTCTGAAAAATAATGATACAATTCAATATGGTACGACAGAGGATTTTGTTTTATTCCTTATATGCAGCAAATCATACATTAACAAAAAAGTGCTTCACATATTTGCTTCTCTCTACTAGTACTGCACATCCCATCATGCTGTTTATTTTTTACCTCGACTTCCATGTGTGTTGATAACTGAGACTCTCGGCCTCCGTAGTGGCGAAGCAAAGATCAAAGATCGTCTCTGCTGAGTGCTGACAGGATGAGAGGATATTATATGAATGAATCGTTTTTTTACCGATGCAAAGACGCTACAATCGATGCATCGCGAGTTCAACCCAAACTGTAGCCGATGTGCACTCTTTCAACCGGTACACTCGCATCTTGAACGTTTATGCCGGTGCACCGATGCGAATCGGTGAATCTTAACATCCCTAGTAGACGAGGGTGTAATTTCAACACAGTCTCAAAGGCAATGTGAGCGTCCATTCCCATTGGATAACGGAGGATTTTACACCCGGAAGTAAGTATTCTCTTTACTGTCGATTGATTTTACAGTGATATCTGCACTACTCATCAACTCAAAAACACCAGATTATCCTTGTTAATTACACAACATTGATTGATTTAAATTGTGTACAATACTTTTGTATTTTTCCCCTTCGATTCGGAGAAACAAATATTTTTTCGGAGTTTAGGATGGCAGAAGACATTACACTACCCAGAATCCTCAGCTATCGTTTGGGACTACACCATGTGCTTTGCTTGACAAACCCCGTGATTAGTCTTCAAGCGCTGTGATTGGATGTTGGAGTGGCAGTGTGCGAAGTTTACACCGAGCGTCAAACAGCAGTTTGAAATGGAATGAAACCCATCGACGGCACACTATTCAAAACAGGAATCGAACGTGTCCTACCCCCCCCCACACATGAAAGGGATGTGCTATTTTGCACATCCCTTTCAAGATTTCAAGATTTTCAAAGGTTTATTGACATATCATATACACAACTACGGTGTAGTTATGCAATGAATGAAAAACTTGGGTCACAGGTTCCTCAACAGTGCATTACAAGACATCTATCAATATGTGTGTATACTTCCACCATTAAACTGTCATATTCTGCACATTTATTATACTATCTACATACATAAGAGTATAATTAATGTGTATAATATCAGTTAAAATAAGTGCTTCAACATAGTTAACATTGCAGGAAAGCAATATATTAGACGTTAAGTACTTTGTCAGGCTTAATATTTATGTGTAGATACCCCCAAAGCTGTTTTCTTATTTAAAAGAAGACCTTCACCTAAAGCATTCTTTAATGTGTTAATGAAGTTTAATTAGTTTGTCTGTTTTTCACATCCTCCTATTAATATCTTTATACATCCGGCACTAAACTGTTTTATTGTAGAGATCACTTACAGTATCTTCTTGATTTTTTATATTCTGTATTTCTATCATTGACCTTCTACTTTCCCCCTATGAAAGTATGTACTGTTGGTAGCAAAACACCTAGGTGGTGGCCGAAAGCCCCCCCCTCTGCTACGCGCCGTTCGTTAGATGAGGCTGACTCTTATTTAATAAAGAAAGGAATTGAAAACACCGGAATCAAAAGTTATAACAATTATCTGAGTTTACTGGTAGGAAACAAAACACGTATACAAGTTATTACAGAGTACTCCGGACTTCAGGTTTCTACTGCTGTGCGATACAGGTATCGGACCAGCCAGTCAGCAAACAAGAAGCATTTTACATACAAAAACAACAGAATTCATATCCATATTTTGGGGCGGAGATGTGTCGACTTCTTCCTTCCCATTTTACTCCGAAGCGAATCAGAGAGTCCGTGGGGAGGAGCTGTGTGAGCTGCTCACTCCCCCAGGTGTTTCTACTGGTTGGAAACACCTCTGGCCGGATCTAATACAGCGAATCAGAGTTCTGGGAAAAAGTATGTTTTCTTCTTGGATTTAAAAGTTCACAAGGGCAGAGTGACTCTTATCTCTACACTGATATTCACTCCCTTATTTTCCCAACAGGTTTTCACATAAACTATTCTTTCTCAGACAATTAAACGTTTTGCACAGATATAATGAGCCCAGAAAGGACCTTGAAAAGAATATGTGTGTGTGCTGGTGGGAGGAGGTGTATGTGTGTGTAGGGATATCTGGGTCAGTGAGTTGTAAGTGAGAAGACAATATATATGGGATTACTTAAAACAGTTCAAACAATACATGTTTACTTCAATACAGTTTAGAACCATATCTGTTTACTTTAGGATCTAATTTCAATTTTGTTTATCTCTCCCAGAAACATTGACTGCAACACTTTACTTCCCCCAATTCTGCCATCCTCTTTTTGCCCAACGTGTTGTTTTGGAATAGTCTTTGCAAGATTAGGTCCGGCATTTACAAAAAAGGAGTAATTCATTCATTCATATTTTTTACAACCTTATTTTTGTCATCAATGAAGTGACTTGGCAGGCCAGTGGATACAGATTTATTTCCAAAAACATTATTTAAGATTTTCCATGTGCCCTTGATATCATTTTTTTTTCCTTTTAACATATTATTATAATATTCTCTTTTTGCTTGTCTCATTATAACTGTCTATTATATGCCTTGTATTGCTTTTCAACTGTGTGCTCTTAGTAGAATGAGGTGTATGTGTGTGTAACAGGACCTCTGGGTCAGTGAGTTGCAAGTGAGAACACAATAGCTATATATGTGATTACTTAAAACAGTTCAAACAATACATGTTTACTAAAATACAATTCAAAATAATACATGTTTACTTCAATACAGTTTAGAATAATACATGTTTACTTCAATACAGTTTAGAACCATATCTGTTTACTTCAATCCCTCTTTTGATCTCACCTCACGAGATCAACATATAGCATTTGAAACATAACCACTGTCATTCTTTTCTACTGTGTCTGTCCCATCATTTATATAAATCCATCAGAAGCTGGGATTTAGAGCACTTTAAACCTTTAGGAACAGTCCACTACAACAACTTCTTATGACAGTGGAGGGAGACTAAAATATGTTTAAAAAAGTTCAACAACCACATGTCACTAAAATGGCAATAAAAGTAGCCACAGAAATTAGAAGAGACATTATCAAACTTTTCCCTCTTTTGGTAACACATAGTTCTGTAGAATAAAAAAAAAATATACAAATCCCTTAAATTATGGGATATAAAAATAAAGTTGAACGTTCCTCAAAAAAAAATGGATTGTTAAAACAAAGTTCCACACCGGCTATCTCAACCTGTTTCAGCGGGAAGTGGAGTTCCCTGTGCCGTCTTGGTTTGCCATGTCTTCGTCCCCCCAGCCCGCTGACGGCGGCTTCTGGGCTGCCTGCTAGATAGATGTCTTCTGGATTCTCCTCCTCCGGCCCGCTGATGGCGGCTTCCGGGTCGATGCTGGAGAGATGTCCCGATCCTCCTCCTCCGGCCCGCTGATGGCGGCTTCCGGGTCGATGCTGGAGAGATGTCCCGATCCTCCTCCTCCGGTCCGCTGATGGTGCCTCCTGGGTCGACTGCTGGAGAGATGTCTTCCCGATCCTCCTCCTCTGGTCCGCTGATGGTGCCTCCTGGGTCGACTTCCTTGACGAGGGCCAGATCTGTCCTGATGTCGTCTAGGGTCCTCGCAGGTGTTTTCCCGACCGCACACTGGCTCCAGTGGTACCAGTTGTCTCCCTTTCCTTCTAGGCGGACGGCATGGGAGGTCCTTTGGGTCACTCGGTAGGGGCCGGAAAACCTGGGGTTGAGCCACTTAGGCCTGATGACTTTCAGCCAGACGAACTCTGCTGTGTTGGCCTCGTGTTTCTCGGGTCCCCCCTTGGCGTCAGTAACCTGTGTGGAGAAATCTGATACCAGGCCCTTAAGTTGCCGGTAATACGGTTTTGAACACATGACCTCTACTTCCTTTCCTACGCTCAAGGCTCCTGGGCCCGGGAATTGGTGGCCATGTGTCAGCTCAAATGGGGAGAAACCTGTCCCTCTGTTAATGGAGCTTCTGATTGACATGAGGGCTAGAGGCAAGGCATCTAGCCAGTTCATGTCTGTCTCCTCACATGCTTTGCTGAGTTTCTGTTTGATGTTCTGGTTCATTCTTTCTACCTTTCCCTGTGACTGTGGATGGTAGACTGCTCCAAAACTGTGTCTTAGTCCTAAGGACTGTTCTACTGTGCGTAGGTCATGGTTCTTGAAATGGCTGCCATTGTCTGACCTCACTTTCCTAGGAAACCCATGTAGTGGAATGTAATGCGTGACTAGGAATCATTGTGAATGCACTTTAGTTCACAAAAGAAACAATACTATGTGTTGTCAGTACTGTCAAAGGGTGGCTCATCACAATGTGTGAAATCTTGTTTAAGATACGTGCTGTACCTGCTGCATGTCTCGTGCATGGAGGTTCTCTGTTCTCCACTCTGTCCAGTATGATACTAATGTACATCAGTATTGACCTACATCCCCCCTTTTTCTGAAATAGAATACCATTTACTGTGTTTTCACTTTCAGAAATGTCAAGGAAAAATGGCAATGCATAGGATGCAGCGGCGAGAGAGGTGACCTGAGACATGGATTGTTTGAGAGAAATGAACGCAGCTTCTGCAGCCTGTGTCCAGTTCAGTGTGGCAGTGAGATTGCGCATGCCTTTCTCATTGATCAGTGTTCTGAGTTCAACTGTTCTTGGGTTATACTCTGGGATGTAGTGTCTGCTGTAGCCTGTGAGACCCAGAAAAGATAGCATGTCTTTGACTGTCTTGGGTTTGGGGTGATTTAAAATGTGTTCCTGATGTGCTGCTATCTGAGTTGGTTCCCAATCTTTGACTTCTAGCAGTGTTTTTACCATTGGACCAAGTTCTTTAGCTTCATAGCCCTTTCTGATAGCTAATGAAATGTGTGGTGTAGCTTCAGCTGACATACGGTACCAATATAGTTGTTCATCAGTGAGGTCAACAGACGCAGCCACCCCCGCTTCTCCCACAAATAAATTGGTTGTGTTTACTTCCCAAACGGACATAGACACCTCTTTTTCATACGCATATTCATAACTTTGGTCGTCTTGTCTGTCATAATTTAGCGTCAGATGGGGAGGATCTGGAGGAGAACCATAAGGCCTGAGGAGGTTAATCCACGGCTTCCATTGTTGAAAAATGGAAAACAGTCCTGGTTTATTATCCTGGGGCCGGTCGAGCAACCCCCAGAATATAGTGGCATACTGATTAGTCCATCGGGGGAACAGAGGATGGAGGCATTAGCTTTAACAAGAACATCCCTTCCCATTAGGTTAGCCGGGCTTTGGAGTGCCAGAATGTACTGATGGAAAAATATCTGGCCTGCTATTCTGGTGTTTAATGGCGTCCGCTAAGCCCATACATTCAGCTCTGGGCGACCTCATTGTGGTGGGTTATAGTCTTGTTCGTTCTGGACAAACTGGCCATAGGGGGCGGCCATCGCGTTGGGTGCAATGTGACCTTGGTCTTGGTGTTGGGCCTGTGGGGCTGCCTCATGTTACATTTCTCGTCGGTTCCCTTGTCCACGCCCTTTCGGTCCCTGTGGGCACTGCTGGTACCAGTGGTCGGCCTGTCCACAGGTGAAACACACCTGCGGCTGATTCCCTCCTGCAGCTGTTTCAAACCCTCCTCTACCTCCAGTTGTGCCTCTAAACCCGCCCCTCTGTTGCTGAAAACCATTATTGTAGTCATATTGGGCCTGGTTATATGACGGACCTGGGTGGGGAAAACCCCCTTGTGGGTTTTGCGGCCCCGGTGCTTGCTCTGCTGGCGCCACTGGATGAACAATCAGCTGTTTGACACTCTTTTTCTCATTTTGGATTGTTTTACGGGCTATATCTAACTGAGTACGGAGTAGTTGCACTCTCAACTCTTCTTCCTCGGTTTTCTTCTTTATTTATATCCTTAAAATATTCGAGGCATTTGGCAATAAAGTCAAATATGTCTTTGTCCGTAGGTGGAACTGTTGACACTGGTGTTTCTTTAATGTCCTGAGGGCACAGGAGAGTGCCAACATCACTAGAGCGTTGAAACTCCCCTCCTTGTGTTTGGGCTGCTCTCATAATTTTAGGTTTTTTTGCAGGGAGGAGAATAGCAGCTCCCTTTATGGCAAGCGCTGCGTTATGGCAAATCCTCCTTAATTTATCTACCTTGTCTTTGTTTAGTTTCTTACGGCCAAAATATCCAGGCTTTTGCCCGTTCATGTCTCCAAGTTTCTTTACAAGCTGTCGCTCATAAACATTTAGGGCTGAGCTTAAACTTCCCAAACTCTCATCTGGTCCCACTCTGTCCTCCTCCATCATTTTATTTTTTAGGAATCTCAGATCTGCCCCAGCCTTTTTTTGGTGTCCCTGTTTGATTCCACTGAAAATCAATTTCTCCGCCTGTTCCCATTGCTCGCGGAAGCTTCCGGAAATTGGAGCTCCCATTTCATTTTTTTTCAAAATCTCCTTCCATGATTGACCTCGTTTATATTATCTGACTATGTTGATATGTGTTCGTTTTGTATTTATTTAATATACTGGACAATTCTTGTCTTTACTCTTAACGTCCTTATTGTATTTATTTGAATGCCCTGTCCTTAATTCCCAAAAAAAATATTTCAGTGTGTTATATTTTTGAATATTGTAACACTCCCTGTTCGCCACCAGAGGGCGGCAGCTGACCACGAATGAACTGCTCCTCTCTCACTGTGTTTCTACAAATTTGCCTGACAGGTTTACTTATATGCTTTTATCTAAGTATTATACAGATTTGACTTAAAAAATCACACAGAGTTTATTCCCTTATACAGACTTTGTACTATCTGAATTCTATCTCCGTGTACTACTTCTTTTCTAAGTATGTACTGCAGTTTTACACACATTTATCCCCATACAGTCAGGCAGATTTTTATTGTGCGATGTATATTTCAACAGATAGCGTGACTTCCTGAAGCAAGCTTCTACAACCCCCTTACGGTGATTGCGGCTTCAGGCAAGGAGTCGGAACCCAGTCAACAAAATCTCTTTATCGTCATGTTTAATGAGCCTGATTAACCCCACAGCAAGAGTTGTGATGAGATTCGGTCGTTCCAAATAGTTAGTTGGAGGTCGCGTCTCTCTCCTCAAATCACCCACAATATAACAATTACAGTATGTTTATGCAGTTAAAGCGTCTGCGAAAATAACCATATTAATCACTCTTATCATGATCTATGGGGAATTTAACCCTTCTGTTTTTTACATCAACGCAGTCTTTAATAAAAGCCCTGCAAGCCAACCACATTGATCAATCAATCTTGACCTGTGGGGAATTTAACCCATACATCTTTTACAGCCTTGCAGTCTTCGTTTTTTAGTGAGTTGTAGGACGGGACTGTATCTACCCGCCTCTTACAAGCACTTTTGTGCGTTAGGTACAGGACTGAAATACCTGACTCTAAGCACTAATCCCCCTATCACCGTTATGGTGTAAATACAGCCTATCTACCAATTGGATCAAATATAAAAGTCAGCCGAATTAGTGTTGATACTGCAAGGAGATGTATTTTGTGAAAAGAAATGTAAGATGTTTAATTGTTGATATATTTATGATCCACGTCACGTATTCAGTTTCGGCGGCACTTCTTCCCGTTTGTCCAGAAGTCTTCTCATCAGGGCTCTATAAATACAGAACTACGGCAGATGTGTCATATTTAATGCAGCCGAACCGTGTATTACAATGCCGTTATGTGATGACTTCCAAAGAGAAAAGCAAGAACACTCGGAATAAAGTATTTTATTTTGAAATGTTTTCGGATTTCACATCGCATAAACACCATCTCCCAACGTGCATTGCGGCTAAAACATCCAATCAGCGAGCTGAGGATCTTTCCTACATCTGTTTCCGGTATTGTTCCTGTAATGAGCACATTTATGCTACATTGAAGGGTGGAATCGACTACACATCTTCAGAAACATAATTTGCTTCAGATGTAACTCATAGCAATATTGTAACCATTAAGAAAAGCCAACTGCATTAAAAACCCAGTTATCAAACACTAGGTAAAGTATTTTTCCTTCAGTAATGAAGATGTAATTCCAATGTAGACACACCTGGGGTCGCTGTTCAGTCTGTTACGCTGAGCCATGCATTGTCTGGAACGTAAAAGGGACGAAGAAGACAAAGTGAAGTGACGTACTTCCGGTTCCACATGAAAACATTCCCAGTTAAACAACAAAAACAAATCGCTTAATAAAAAGATAAAACACTGGCATGTAATCTACGTTAGAATAAATAGAATGGTTTTGAATAATAGATGAGAGTAAAATCTACGTCACTTTACAGCCCCACCCACTTTTGGGGAAACCAACGCTGTCATTTGAACGGCGATCAAGCCTGAAGTAGAGATGGCAAATCCGGATCCTTTTACGGACTCAGGGTCTTCTGAGTCAGTCATTGAAGAGATCCGGATCATAAGAGTCATTTGAGTCATATGAGTCAGCATCACCAAGACCGTAGAAATCCTATAAAACGTGTTGCATTTCACGAGCATATTAAACTGACGTTATATTAACCTCCGCTACACAGTGTATTTTGCTTTAATAAAAAATGTTGATCACAAAAAAAAGGGTTATTTTGCGATTTGGCAAAGCTCAGTCTGCTGTTGACTCGTGCATGAGGACGAGTCTGCTGGATCTCTGGATCTGCTGCTATATGGTTACGGCTCTGAGTCCGCACGAGTCTGCTGTGTTTTGCACAGCGAGTCAGGATTTGCGAATCTGAGTCTGTGAAGTTTCGCTGACTAACTCGTAGGCTACTGGTCTCTCTCGATCATTGACCTGGATTCACGGATCCCGCGATTTTGATTAAGTCCATTATGTTTCCGGCTCTAAATGAAGTTTCAGTGTAGACTTCTAACAAAATGGTCATGTTGTGCAACAGTCTCCTGCGTGTAATAGCTGCATTTCCAATAAGGATCTTACTTGGCAAAATGTTTATTTTGAACATAGCACACAAAAAGAAACAAACAATGACAATGATTGCAAAACAGTTAGAATATATAAAATGTCTTAATTATACAATTATTATTATTATTATTAAACGTATAATTATATCTAATCATATGCCCCCCATATTTTCTCATGAACTGCGTAATCATTGCAATACTGGTGTTTGTATGTGTTAAATGTGTGTAAAGTGGTGTCTTTTGCTTTAATAAAACATATTGATCACAAAAAAAAGGGTAATTTTGCGATTTAGCGAATCTGAGTCTGCTGTTGAATCGTGCATGATGACGAGTCTGCTGGATCTCTGGATCTACACTGTAAAAACTGTTGCTTTGGTAAAACTTAAAAAATATGTGTCAAGTGATTCCAAGCAATTTTAAGAGTTTAGTCAACTTTTGCAATTTTTGAGTTGGTGAAATGTACTTTTTTTAGTTTTCCTCTACTCAAGAATGTGTTACTTTGCCAAAACTTAAAAGATATGTGTCAAGTGATTCCAAGCAATTATAGGAGTTGGGTAAACTCACTAATGTGATTTTTTTCTGCATATGAAAAGATGAGATGACCCTACAATTAAAAGCCCAGATATTAAGTGTAACCAATGCAAATAACAATTTGCTAAGAACCACACGAGAATAAAGTAAATTATAAAACACAATTGAGTTGCCGGAACCTATATACGACAAACTCTTCCTGATTTCAATCCAACCATTTAAATATTTGATAGCATTGAAACATTGCAGATTAAACAAATAAATTAAAAAAGGGAACGTTATGGACATGTTAATACATTTTATTAAAATTTGATTATTACAAAACAGTTGTCATAAAAGAGTAAGAAGTTTGTTTAAAAGCACAACACATTAACATACATGGAGACACATGGTTATTACTTGATGGTTATTCCAACTGCATCTGGCTCGTGGGCAACGTATCACTTCATGCTGTGCATCACGAGCCTGTTGCACTTCGACCTGCACTCTGTTCCCTGTAAATACAAATAAAACACTAAATTGAGTACAAATCAGGACACACCATGTGTTTTCCTCAAAACAAAAATCAAATCCGTCTTGAAAACATAACGAGCCAGTTTACATTAGCTGTTAACAGACGGTAACAGAGGTGGTATTCACATGCATTACAAGGGGTTTAAGCCATCAAAAAAAGGCTGGTTTGCAAGAAAATGAACCAAATAGTCATGATATTGATATAGTTCATAAAATGTCCAACTACTTCTTTTTAACCCCACCTCATGCTCAGAGATGTATATAAAGTGGCACATGGGTCCTAGAATAAAAAGAACAGACGATTATTTCAACTTTTATCTTGATAAGTGAGAGCGCATGCCAGTCTACATGAATGCAGGGCAAGGCACGTTTCTGTCCAAAGGTTCCATGATGGAGTCGATAATGTTTTAAAATATCACTTTGAGTGGTGACACTAGTGCTGCATAGTTTACATCTCCATCCCATCTGTGATTCAAAAAATAGAAATGGGTACGTTTACCTGATGCTCATTATATTAGTATGTAAACATAACACGCCTTGAATTAACCTCTGAAACAACAACTAGTCTGACACACTCAAGGGCTTACCTAATGTGAACCTGAAGTCCATAGCAGGAGGCAAAATGTCTTCAAGAGGAGGTGTGACTGTTTTCTGGTGAGGCAAATGAAAGAACAAAATAGTTACATGATGACAATGTAACAATCATTTCAGTAGAATTCATTAAAACATATTTAATTCAATTAATGGAATCAAACATTAAAACACAAGTATCATTTAAAACGGTATTGTATTTATATACATTTATAAGGATGGCATTTATTAAGGATGGTATTGTTAGATACCAGTACAATTCCATGATTCTCTACACAGCAGATCCTAATTACTTCAATATACACTCCTTTATCTCGTTTGCATACTGTCTAACATCTACTTTATGTTGTAGTGAAACATCTCCTTAATAAAACTGTATTTATTGATATTTCTCGCTAAAGAATGCATTTTACTGTACTACATTGAACACATCTTGCTGACGTTATACATGCATCCTCGCCCAATAAACACTTTTACTGAATTGCGCCTGAATGCACCTTAACTGAAGTCACCTCCGTCACTTTCTACTGAGAGCTAACGTTAACTCTCCTGCAGATTCCAACATGGATTTGCATCTATAGCGTTGCATAAGCATGACAAATATAGTTTGCACTTAATTTTGTATAATAACAACTCGATGCTGTAACTGCAGACTATGAGTTTAAATTGGGTACACTAAGATTGTAGAAAGATAATTCATTGCTCACAGTAAAACAAACGGTGAAATACATACAGAGGAATTCATATCAAATAGGCGCATTGGTAACTTACCCCGACATAACCGCTGGGTTATAAAGTAGTAGGGAATAGTTTTAACGGAGGTATTTTACCGCACAACATGCACGGCAGGAGAGCCTGTGAGCCCCGCGGCCGCATCACGGTGCCCGGGCCAACGCTTAGAGCGGCATAGGGGAACCGTTTGCGGAGTTGATTATTAATACGCACTCTTAACTTAACCACTTTTAACAGAATTGCGTCGGTAAGCACTTGATGCAAACTTTGCCCAACAACTTTGCGCGAAGAAATAGACTACATGAGCACGACAGGGCTGAGTCTAACTTTAACAGCAGTAATGGCGCTGGCATGCATTAAAATGTCGATGTTTCGTTCAAAACAGTGAATACAAGAAAAGTAAATAACACTTGCTAGTTAAAAAGCAGTAATTAATAACTCAGGTGGCATGCTTACTTGTTTTACGATGGTTTGAGGAGGATCCAACGCAAACACGTGTCCAACTGCTGAAGAACCGCTGGACAGGAAGTCTCACACCGCGGTATTCTCGTTTGAGGGTGTGGCATGACCGTGGCGTTGACAAAAGCATTTTTATTATGTTTTCCAAAACGTATTTTGAAAGAAAGTTCAGAAAATGTGATATTAATTTACAAATTAATGAGTTCTTAAAACATGTTCTCATTGTTGCTTACGTGTTACTTATTTAAACGCACATTGAAAAAAAACTAATTTAGGGCAAGTAAATTACATTAAAAAATTGAGTTTTATTGACTTCACCATCGGAACTGTTTTTACAGTGTACTGCTATACGGTTACGGCTCTGAGTCTGCACGAGTCTGCTATATTTTGCACAGTGAGTCAGGATTTGCGAATCTCTGAGTCTGCTGTTGACTCGTGCATAATATAGCCGCGGGAGCCGGGTGCTGGAGGAGGGGCTATGCTCGTGCACATGACGAGTATGGATCTCTGGATCTGCTATGCTATTACGGTTAGGAGCCGTCGGCTCTGAGTCCCCACGAGTCTGCAGGAAGTTTCACTGATCCCCCTCCCCTGAGCCAAACGATCACTTCTGGCAGCTATCCTACTTGCTAAAGGGCAGATGGACTGGGGTACGTCGTAATGTGATTTTACATGTTATTAAGAGAGTAGCGAGTGACGCAATTTATAGTTTTAATTTGTACGTCACACCAAGTGTGGGACTCAAAGGACTCGGGTTAATGGAGAGGGGAGACTCGTCACGACCAGCTCATTTCTAGGATCCGGGTTAATGATCTGGATGAATCAGGACTTGCCCATCTCTAGCCTGAAGCCACAGAGCTCTTCTGCTGTCCTTTCTTACAGAAACACGTAATTCTGGATTTGTTTTAATGTTTGAGGTGCAATAAACGACACAGCAGCTTTTTGGCATGTTTGGCATGAGCCTCGCTCATGAGAGTAACAGCTGGCGAAATTACAGCCTCGTCTACTGATTTTTATTCAACCATATGTCGAGCCCGATCGTCGATTTCAAATGTGTGCTCTAAAATGATATTTATAAATGACTATCATCATTATTATAAGCAAGACAATAAATGGCAAAGATATGTAGAAAATAATTGTATTTAAGATACGTTCATAACAAACGTAACGTGGGAGAAAATATGTTTCTAGAAGATATGTAGAAAATAAACGTATTTGAGATACGTTCATAACAAACGTAACGTGGGAGAAAATACGTTTCTTGCTAAACGTAATTGAGAATGCAGTTTAGTTCTGTGGTAACGTAATTTTTAGGAGACAGGGTTGCCCTGCACTGTAGCCGTGCCTACAGCCCCTCCCCTCTCAAGCACACGCTAGCTGCCAGAGCATGTGAGAAAACGAGAAGCTGCAAGTGGGAGTGCAACTGCCGCTGCGCCTCGGCTTGTTGACAAAAAAGACGCCAGAAGCTATATTTGGAAGTATTTGAGCTATATCTCTGACAGTGAGGGCAAGCCTACGGACACCACGAGGCCTGTCTGTCAGAAATGTTTTAGATCCCTGCAAACCAAGGGAGCCAACACATCAAACTTGGCTAAGCACCTCGCCGACCGGCATCCAGAGCTGTTTAAAGAATTTAAAGACAGACAGGTTAGCGAATGTGACAGATAACATAATTACATCATGCTCAAGCCCATGCCCTCAAATCTAAGTCAAAGAAGTGTCATTTATTTTGTGACAAACTAATGTTTTCGTAGTTTGACGAGGCAATTAATGGCAATGATAACTGTCTAATGTGGCTATCTTTTTAGCTAATTTACCAATGTGGCTAACATCTGCAATGTACATTTTGTCAATTATTTATATTACTGTACTATTACATGTTAATAAAATATAAAGTTAACTATCAAAGAAATCACATAAACTCAAGTATAAAGAAGAGACCATGTTGTAAGAAAACACTTAACGGATAAACTACAATTTTATTGATCATGAAAATAATAAAAGAAAAGTATCGAAAAAGAATCGGAATCGCAATTCTTGACTTGGTATCGGTATCGAAACCAAAATGTTGGTATCGTGACAACACTATCCCATTGAGATCATCGATCTCTTTTTCAAGAGAGACCTGTCCAACATGGCAGCAAGTAGGTTACAACATGAACATAA
>CALSBW010024736.1:0-15061 GCA_943590975.1 Lindbergichthys nudifrons
ATACATGTTTACTTCAATACAGTTTAGAACCATATCTGTTTACTTCAGGCCATGCAGTTTGAGCAGGAGAAGTTGGAGTTGAGGTTGGAGCAGAGGAAATTGCAGTTGGAGTTGATGTTACGGCAGCAGGAGGTAGAGAAGCGTTTAGAGGTGGAGAAGGTGCTGGAGACAAAAATGCTTTGGACTATGCTAGAGTAAAATCAGCAGTGTTAAAATCATACGAACTGGTTCCTGAAGCGTATCGTCAAAAGTTCAGAAGTTGGGTCAAGGGGGATAAGCAGACACATGTGGAGTGTATCCGTGAGTTGACTTCTCATTTTCAGCAGTGGTGCGCGGCAGCAAAGGTTGCCAGTTTTGACGGTCTTTGTGAACTCATTGTATTGGAACAGTTTAAAGATGTTATCCCTCAGCGTGTGGCCACTTATGTAAATATGCAGAAACCTTCCACCGCGCTTAGAGCTGCTGAATTAGCGGACGATTTTGTGTTGACGCATTAGGGCAGTTTTACTGAGAAGTGTTCTAGGGGTGATTGGAGACGTGGAGAAGATGGTGGCTATTCCCGCGGTGGTGCTAAGTTTTCACCAGGCTCCTCCCATAGATTTGCAGGTCCGGGGCGATCCGAGGGCGCCAGAGTGGGCCAATGTCATTATTGCCGAGAAGAGGGTCATTGGAAGGAGCAGTGTCCGTTGCTGGAACCTGAGGGGAAGCCTCGTTTTTCAACACATGCTCCAGCCATGTGTTGTTCTGCCGTTTGGTTAAAAAGCCGCAGGGTGTAGGATCGGGCATGGTGCCTGATAAGAAGCCGGTTTGAGCCGACTTGAATGTGGGTTCTGTTTTCGAGCCATTTATAACGGAAGCCGTTGTATCAGTAGTTGGTAGTGACAAGTATGTTCCGATTAAGGTGTTGCGTGACACAGCAGCTAGATACTAATTTATTGTTGAGTCAGTGTTGCCTTTTTCGTCAGAGACAGAGACGGGGGATTTTGGGCTGATGAGGGGCATGGAGATGGGCTTGATCCCTGTGCCACGGCATACAATAGTGCTGGATTGTGAGCTGGTGCGGGGAGTTGTGTCTATCGGCGTGCGTCCCGCGTTGCCACTTGATGGGATACATATGATTTTGGGCAACAATCTCGCTGGTAGTGCTGTGTGGGCTGTTGTGCCACCGCCTGTGGTGGTTTCCAGGCCGGTGGCATCTGGGGAGCCAGATGAGAGCGGTTTGCAGTTTGCAAGCATTTTTCCGGTTTGTGCTGTGACGCGTGCGCAGACCTGTAGAATGTCTGCTTACCAGCCTGTTTCGGAGTGTAGCAAAAGTAATGTTGTACATGTGGTCTCACTGCCTGATCTCCCTTCGTCGGTGTCAAAGGAGGACTGGGTGAGGAGTCAGAAGGACGATTTATCTCTTTCTGCTCTGTGGACTGAGTTGTTGCCGGAAGAGAAGGTCAGAGACATAGCCCAGGGTTACTTTGATCAGGAGGGTCTTCCAAGGCTCATGTTGGCGTCCAGGAAAGTCGTTCAGGAAAGTACAAGGTTCAGCCCTAGTGATTTGGTCTTTGGGCATACGGTGCGTGGTCCGTGAGCTGTTCTCCAGGATGGGTTGGTTGAGAGTGAGCCACATAAAAACTTAGTGGACTATGTACATGGTTTTTGTCATCGTCTGTATGTAGCGGTGGAAATGGCAAGGAAAAATGCAGCTGGTGCTCAGGCAAATATGAAGAGACTCTTTAAAGCAGAGTATCGTGAATTCAGCCCAGGGGATCAGGTGTTAGCTCTAATGCCACTGCAGATTTTCTCTTAGCCGGCTAACTTCAGGGAAAACTCGGGCTTTCCGGTCCTACGACGCTGGTTCTCTTTTTAGCGGGCTAGATCTCCATGGTAACTTATGCTGAGCGGCTAACCTCCTCGGGAGGAGGTTAGGTTGCAGGCTAAGAGATCAACTCAGTGAAAGCACCGCCTGCTGACCAATCAGAGCTCCGTGTGCGGAGTTTAAAGCTATCAAGTCATATTACAGGATAGAGGAAATACAGAAAAACTGCCGTTGCAGGAAAGACGGCCGGCAAAAATCAACTGACTGTGTGAACGTGAAAATTAATAGAATATCCCCTCCCATCTTCAGAGCAATCTGACTATTATAACATTAGCGTTAAGAAAGCTTACTTAAATATCTGCCACAACATAAGTAACCGGATCAGAGTAACATTAAGTACAGTCCGCGGCACTGTGAGTGCAGACGTCGATGTGTCCCATTATCATTCATATCATATCACATCATAATATATCATATATTTCCTTATTTGAGTCAGCTTCTTGAGCCGTACCTGGCCGTGCAACACTCACAGTGTCACATACTGTATGCAGAAGTATTATTTTAAGCAACACATTAAGTTGACGAAACACTCGAGTCAAATGTAATTAAAGTCAGATCCACTCGTGTCTTGGACGGGGCAGTGATTTCATAAACCTGTTAATGTACGCATTCAAACGCTTTTTCTTTTACCAGCTGTATTCACCTTGCAGGTGCAGCTATGTGGCTTTGATCCTGGATAAAGTGTTTAAGTCATGGATGTGTAAAGTTTAACTTCTTCATATTTGACTAATATTAAAGTTCACTTTTCATTCAGGAAGTATGACGCTGCGCTGTCAGTACGCTTGTCCGTGTTTGAGATTGGTCGAATGCTCCAAATACCACCCCTTTCATGTGAAGGCGCACCTAACTAGATAGGACACGGCTAGCTTGAGCGATCCACTTGATAACCAGCGTCGTAGTACAGCTTAGCGAGAGCGCGTATGTTTTGGATTGGGCCAACCGGCTAACTCAAACATATCCAGGTTAGGAAAATCCGGCTTCGTAGTACAGGCCTCTGGTCTCACCATTTCAAGTTAAGTCCAGGGTTGGGGTTGGCTGATGAGTGTGACGTTAAGGCGCCAGATGAAGAGAGCCGAGTTGGCGGATGCTCTCTCTCGTGCCCCGGTGGGGTAGTAAGTCTCCTGGTTCTGGCTAACTAGGGGACTGTCGGATTTTTACTTGCATTAAGGTTATGGTACCTTTTGTTGTTTTTGTTTTTTTTGGGGACCCCTTTGGGGTCTTAACCTGTTAAGCACCAAGCCTGTTTTTCATGTTTCAGGCTCGAAAATGACATGCCCAAAACAAATGACTACAACTTAACTTCTAAAAGGGTTATATGAATAATTTATTTTATCAAAGCAAGGTTACATCTGTGAGTTGGATGTAGAAGTGTCAGAATCAATATAGATGTTTTTTATTTTAAAGAAAATTCAGATTTTACATAGTAAAAAACTGTAAATGATAGTGTCCGTCCAAAAATTCTTTTTTACAGATAGTAAAAACTACCCTTGGATGATGGGTTAGTAGACTAAAAGCTTTAGGAATCCAAAGTACAACATATAATAAGTACCCTGTATCAAGATTGATGCAAAACAAGTGACATTTGACCTTTTTAGAGAGGTTTAGCCAAAACCACCCCACCTCTGAGGTGATTTGGGTGAAAATGTTTTTTTTTTCTATATCTCTGGCCCCCCTTGGTCGATTTGGATGGTTGACACCTCTTTCTGACCGTTAGAGCCAATAGAATCGAAGGGGGAGGCTCACACACACCCACACATGGTAAAAAGAAAAGGTGGGGGCTTCGCGCATGCAGTTTTGCATCAGAGCGAGCCTCTACTCTCTCTGGGATTTGGAAACTAAAAAGCAGTTTTATTGCTTATGGATTATCAGAAATCATTTCAAAGAAGGCACAGATACATTGGATGAACCTATGGATTAACTGCAGCATCGTTTTTTTATCGTTTTAATGCCATTGAAGACCAGTTTTGACCAAGGTAAGCCATGTTAGAGTTTCTAGCTACTTAGCTCCACATGTTATGATGTACGCTTTCGTTTATAGCGTCGCAAATGTTTATCACTGAGTATTGAGGAGGGCACCACTAGATTCAGTGTCTCCAGGACACCAAAAACGAGTGGTTGGCTGTGCATCTAGGATAAGTAATAAGGGAGTTAGAGTGAGTTTAAGTGCCGTTTTAGGTTACATTGTTTTCGCTCGTGGCTAATTCAGAGGCTGAGTGCTAGCATTGTGTTTTTTTTTTTGAATAAAAAAAAATAATAATCAGTTAGCTGAGTTTCTTCCCGTTACATGGATATAAAACATTCATAGTTTTATTAAATATTAAGATTCCTTAGACGTTGTTTCCTGCAAATGACGCGTTTATCCGCCCGGTACCGGGTGGGCCGTGCATAACAGGTTAAGGGGGGGGTTGTGATGCCCCTGTGGGTTCATCATTGGAGAGGGTGTGGCTGTCCTGTCTGTGCTGTGTTGATTGCATTGATTGCAGTAACTCAGGGCACCTGGGTCTAGTGCCCTACAGCTATTTAAAGCCTCTCTGCTCCTCTCTGTGCCCTCTCTGCTTTTTCCTGCAGGCACCTGGCTCTGTTGAGTACAACCCGAACCCCACCAACCTCTTCTTCCAGTCGTCCACTCTACCCTGTGCAAATGCTGTAAAAAAGTTTTTTATTTTTATTTAAAATAACACATTTATTAAATGTCATCAGCAAACACATTTTGTTTTTTAAATAGATAATCACGTGTCATCAGCAAAGAATATCTTACCTCCCATAATGAGTGCATATAGGCCTTTAGCATTGGCTCGCTTGACGTGTTCAATGCTAAAAAACACATTCTTTGGCCTCTTGGTGGAGTCTAGGTACCGTACGTACACGATTTCTTGTTCCATTGCCCCATCTATCATGACTGAGAAGAATCGGGCACTCTTCACCTCAGCCAGAATAGGGTCATAAATGAACTGGTAGATGTCCACAAAAAATCTAAAAGTAAAAATATCAATTAATTTAATACATTTGCATGTGGCAGTTGCATTTATTTCACCTCAAAATGTTACAAGTACCGGTACCAGTAATTCTAAAAAAAAAATACTTTTGAAGACAATATTTACTTGTGAAGAAAAAATATTTGCTTTTCAAGAAAATATTTACTTGTGAAGAAAATATTTACTTGTGAAGACATTTTTTTTAACTTTTGAAGAAAATATTTACCGTGCTTTGTCGTGGTGCTAACACAGGGGCATCTTGGCACCGGTCCTCCTGTTCAGGTCCACCAAGACAGGAAAATCTGTAAAGGGCCTCTCACTCTTGACCACAAAGTAGGCCACATGGAAAAGGTTGATCATGCCAGCACGAAGTTCATCCTGCATCTTAGAGAGGCCACGCAGTATAGGGGCCACCACAGTATTCTCACCATCAATCTTTGCTTGGGCAGCTGCAGCACACATCTCATGCTTCTTGCTTGGATCATTACAATCCAGTAATGTTTTGCGGAACGTACTGTTGCCCTTGTACAGACTGCATGTCCTGAAATTAGGGAAAAATAAAAAAATAAAAAAAGTGCCCTTGCCCTCTCCTTCTCCTCATAGTCTCTGGCCTTCTGGATTCTCTCTTCTTCTGACTGGGATTCTTTTTTTGATTCTCTTTTTTAGGGGGGGGGGACTGCAGCTCAGTCTTTCTCTTCTTCTTTCCAGGTTGTTCACCTTGCTTTGGTGGACTAAGAAACATTGTAATACACTGACTTTAAATGATTTGATCGTTAGGTATTCAGCATCAGAATCCGTAACAAATTGAAATTCTCGCGAAAATGTGGTTGCATTCGATTTATTGTCCGGGTAGTATTCATTGTATAGAAATCGAATTGACCGGGCCAGCCCGAACATCGTGAAGTTGGTCGAACGAATGCCTCCTCATCCGCAAGCTGACCGAACAGACCCGAGCAGCAGTCGAGAGGAGCCGAGCGCATCCGCGAAGCACACAAAATGGCAACGTCCATGAAGAAAGACGGGTTGACCGACTTTTGGCAACTTTTCCATCGTTTTCCAACCGATTTGACCGCTGTCAGGCACTGACACGTCTCCACAATTGCCATAATAGATTGCCCGATCGGGCAACCAGCAGGTGAGGCTTCATTGCCCGAGCTAAATACTAGATTGCCTCGGGCCATCGGGCAGTCGTTAATGTCGAGCCCTGAGCATTTTCTTATCAAGCTCCACTTTTGTGGAATCAGCTTCCAGTTTGTGTTCGGGCGGCAGACAGCCTATCCGTTTTTTGGAGTGCGCTTGGGACCTTCCTTTTGATGAAGCTTATAGTTGATGGAATAATCTAGTGGGAGTGCATTGACGTGGACACGCTGTGCTTCTTCACCTACATTTTGGTTCTTGCTCTTTCACTTACACCTAAAAGCTTGGATCTTATATTTAAAACTAAGGTTATTACTACTTCTCATTATTCTAAATCTGTTCTCTCTCTACTTCTCATACTCTCTACTCCTGTAATCTATTCATTCTATTTTCTCTTTATCCAAAACCTTTCCCCTCTCTGACCTCTTGAGGTTCTATTAGAGGGTAACAGGTTGCAGAGAGGCCTATTCCGGCCGGGGAGTGTATGACCGTAGTCACAGCTTACCTCCTTACCTCTCACCAATTCCAATTAAGGTTTCCAGTGGGGACCTTGTTCCCTGCGTGTGCCTCTCCACCTCTGTTCCTTACTTCTTACTTTCTACCCCTTATCCCTCAACCTATCCTAAGGGAATGCATGTACGTAGGAACGTTGTGCCTCTCCACCTCTGTTCCTTACTTCTTACTTTCTACCCCTTATCCCTCAACCTATCCTAAAGGAATGCATGTACGTAGACACGTTAGTGCTATATAAATAAAACTTGATTTGATTTGATTTGATTTGTGTCACTCAGCTTCAGGTAGTGACGGAGAATTTTATCCAGTAGTGGGGAGATGCCGCCGGCTTCTTTACCCTCGTGGAGGCCGGCTAGGATGAGATTATTTCTCCGACTTCTGGCTTCCAGATCCAGCATTTTACCCTGGGGGGCCTTGACATCTTTGGACAGATCCCCCATTGTCTTCCCTTGGGAATTGGCTTGATCCTCTATCGCGCTAATACGCTTCTCTGCGTTTTTTATTCTTTGAGAAGTGGCCTTAGAGTCTTTCTTCAACTGAACAATAGCCTTGTCCAGATTGTCTAACCTTACGTTACAGGTTTCTTTAACGCTTTGTATTTCAGAAAGCAATTGACAAGCCCACTTGGGGACGTGTTCCTCTTTTCCGCCATGAGGCCGCTGTCTTTCTTTGCTCTTGCTCTGGTCAAACTACTGCCGGGCATTTAAACGCAGATGTTTTTACACACTAATAGAACTGACTGCGCATTAAACTTTGAGACTTTCAGTTTGGTTAAATCACAGTTAAGTCTGATTACCGCCTGCACCCGACTACTCCGCTCAGCTCACCGGTGTCATCACGTGGTCTTGGTCCTACTACTTGGTCACATGCAGCTCTTGACGAAGTGTCTCAATGGTACGCACGAAGCCCTCCTTCTCCATTATAACAGAATTTCTCTGTTTCACGCTTGTCAATGTTGATCATTGAGATGATGTTTTTGGAGTCATTGTCCATGGCAGTGTATGTGCATTATTGCGCACAGAATCCAGGACTGTCCATCCGAGCATCTCCTTTGAATAGAAATGAGAACAAAGAGAGTGCAAAAAAGGATAACTACATAGTTCAATATTGCGATAAACATTCCATTTCATGCTGCTCAAAATGCATGTAACAACACTGAGCAACCTTAGGTCAGGCTAGCGTTTTGTATCTCACACAAAAACAACAACATTGAAAATATTGATTCACATCTATTCAAAAGCAAAAGTTGCCTGGTATAGGCTCACACTCAACATGAAGAGTCTAAATTAAGCTCAACCCCAATAAAAGAAGTACTGACATTTTGAGCAGGTTTGATTGCATTATATTTCTACTTTCACAAAATTATTTTTGAGGTCTTTACTGAAGTTTCTTTTAAATTATGTTTGTTGTGTTTGGTCTTTGAATCCCCATGCATTGCCCTGCTAATACTGTTTCTGGGGAACAAATACAGTTATATACCATGGTGTATAGTTTGTGCTAGTGTGTGTTTCTCAAACTTACCCAAGATCACAACAGGCCCTTTAGGGTGAAGCTGGGTGATGAGTTTTGCCCTATTCTCGTTCCAGAAGTCATTTATACTGTCCACATAGTAGGAGTCCTGGATTCTGAAGAAGGAGGACCTCTCCACCATCCCCATTTTCATGAACTGGAAAGTAGTGAAATCTTGGCATAGCTGTTGCCAGAGAGCAGTATGTTACTGGCCAACATGAAGTCCCCAACCAGCATCCCATACTTTAAAGTGGGCTCGGAACTCCATTTCCATACAGTGTGACCATGAAGACACATCTAAAAAAAGATGGCACAGTACTTTAACAACAATTACTACTGCTTGTATGACACGTATGCAGAAATCAGTCCAAAAATGGTAATGCCAAATGATGCCAAACAAATTCAACGATAGCTGCTGTGCCCCTGGACTTGACACTGATTTCGAATGGCCTAGGAGCACGGCACTCAACATTGGTTTTTGGGTCCATAGCGGTGCACATGTTCACAGGCAGAACCAGATATTTGGCCAGTTGGTGGAGACTGTCATGATACATGATGGATGCAGGATGGCCGATTATGTCATCCTTAACCAGGACTTTAGCTGTCTCTGGAAATGTATCTGTTGTAGTTGTAGGATCTTGGGTGTCATCTATACTGTTGTACACAGAGTCCTCCATGCTTATAGCTGGCAGTGCATTCAAGTAAATCTGTGTCTGTAGAGCACCACCAGTCCTGTTACAAAAGAAATAGCTATGAAAAACAAAACAGAAAAAACTTGACTATAAGCTGTTCCAAAGGGTGTTGAACCTACCGCTCACAAATACGAGGCACGTAATCTTCATCCCCACTGTCATCAGTGTTTGAGTCCACTTCCCTGGTTTCATCTTCCTCTAATGATGACACAGACTCTGTCTCCTTGTCAGGACACCATGAGTCATCTTCCCAGTCAATACTGGGGGGAAATAATAATTTCAGAGATTTATCTAGACAATAAATTCCCCCAAAAAGAAAAGTTAAAACATTGGGCTGAAGTGCAGCAGGGGAACTGGCAGTAGCTGAGATGTTAGTGGGCACAGCCCATACGAAGTATAACTTACGTCGAGTTTTGAATGTGTTTGAATTCATCACCATTGATGAGGCCAATGTTTAGGTCTTGTGAGGACATACTAAACAGACAAAAAAAAATACAATGGACAGGATGTCACATGACCACATCTCACTAAAGTAAAGCAGGGACCAAGACTTTATTTCAAATTTGTGCAAAACCACGCCCCGTTTAACTCTGATTTTTTTTTTGGAGCGGCCATTGTATTTGCTGGCATTATTAGCCCAGCGCACCAACGAGAGTACTTTTGTGAAAGCAGTTATTATGGCAACAATAAGAATACGAAAATCATCGGAATAAACTGATCTTGTATCTTGCTTATTTCACCTTAGGAAAGTGGGCACGGGATGACAGCTTCCTTGACACCATCATGGCGATGGACCGCCGTCAGCAAGGAGAATGAGGACCTGCGTGCCAAGGAGATGCACGACGAACGGCTGCTGCATTCACACAAGGCCCAGGAATCGGACGACCAGCTGCTCATGGTGATGCCGCGCCATGCTGACTCGGCGGCGCGCCAGGTGGAGCAACAAAATACCTTTCAGGCTGGGCTTCTGGCAGTGCAAAGCGAGCTGATTAAATCCAACAGGCCTTCAATAAAAAAATAAAGAAAAACTTGTCGTCGTTGATAAACTGTACAATTACTTGTTAGGAGGCGTGTGGTGCAGTGGTCTGGTGCGTTGGTGTTCAGATCAGGGGAGCACAGGTTCAAACCCCATTGCAGTCAGCATGTCGTTGTGTCCCTGGGCAAGACACTTCACCCCAAATTGCCTACACCTGGGACAGTTAATTTTGTATTATTGTGATTATATATATATGCCACTGTTATTAATACTGACACCTAACTTTGCACTAAGGTGTGTCTGCTGCTGAGCCTACCTATTGTTATTATATATATATATTGCCACTGTTATTATATTGTTTTGATACTACTGACACTTATTGATCTGCTGCTGATAAATAAAAGAGAACCTACATGGCGATTAAACAGATAATGTATCTTGCTTATTTCTCCTCTGACACTTTATCTTTACAGTGACCTGTGTAGCATCCTATACATCACATGTAAGTGATTATACTGATACCATTATGTTTTCATTGGTTATAAACTGGCGAAGCTTTATTTATTGTGTCCCACCCCAAATATGTGGCTTTGAAAAAGATCATTTCATTGTATTTCAAAATGGCGTCCATCAACACAAACACTATTTATAGAAAGAGAAATGGTTAAGTTTGTAATTACCAGTGTTGTGAGTTCAATCTTTTAATTAATTATAGTAAGGGAACATCTTAGGAGTTAGTGTACTGAGTTCCTCTCAGGAGGATATATAATAAAGGTGTGTTAACTGCTGAGCCTATTTACTGTGCAATACTTTTTTCCATAATTACAGTTTTATTCATTTAGATTATGGACCTCTAAAACACATCTGCCTCATCATTTGAGTTTTGACATACCACAACCAGCCAGCCAGTCTTAACTTTCATTGTTATCCTAACCCTCATAGAGAAAGAGATACAGACATGTGGTGTGTTGTCTTTTTTCACCTGTATGGTGCGGTTCTGGGCGACAACACACAGTGAAGATGATCTGCTGCACGGCACTAGCATCATGACTGTCTTTGTTTAAACCAGCAGCAGTGCAGCGGTACACAGACTAACCTGTGTGTGTGTGTAACGTAGTTCTTCAGGTGTGTATGCTTAACATGTATGTATTTATCACAGTAAAGATGGTATACAAAAGCTTTTTAAAGAGCTTTCAACCTCATCCCATTGTCTTTAACACACATTTAACATAATAATATACTCATATTAATATACAGTATGAGTACTGTTTTGATACTGACATTTTATCTTTGCACTTTGACTGTGGTAAATAAAAGAGAGAACCAAATGCACTGTACAAAAGATCAGCTTTATTGTCAATTTACAATTTCCATGCTGTTCAGATGCCTCATAAGGGCTGTGTGCGTAACTTGCCCCCCGGCGATTTTTTAGGCACGGGTACACACTCCCGGTAGTTGGTGTTGCGTCTCCCCAACGTTGCTTCCAGGCGAATACAGAGGAGTTGAAAAGAGCCCTTGGACATTCGGAAATCTTTGATCCACTGCACATTGGTGTACGTTGGCACCACCTTCTCCCACCAGGCCGATGTTCTATTGTTCACCCAGAGAGAGCGCGGGACACGACGCGTTCCGTAGTATTCGCATATCTGAAACACATACAAAGACACAAATTAGCCCTACATAACTCCATAAATCCTACATTAGATAGTATTAATGTGATTTAATGAACGTACCATTGCTGTTCTTTGGGCGTGATAACGGTCATCATGCTCAGCTGTCCTACGGCGAAACATGTCCATAGCGTGTGCTTTTCGTGGTCCAATCCTTTTGTTAAGGCTTCTTAACCGCCTTCGCCTCCGACTCAGCATTTCTATTGCATTTGAATGGTCGATCTGTATTTGTATTTGTGGCTGAGTTATTGGCTTAAATAACTCAGTTAGGAAGCTGTATAACACGAGCACCAAAACGTCAACTCCATACCGTGTCTGAGGTCGGAAGGTAAACAGAAGCATACAGCGGAAGCAGAAGTTTTTTTTTCTTCTTCTTTACTTCAAGGTGCATACCGCCACCTACTGTACTCGCCGTGAAGTTGTTTGCGGCCTGCCAGTAAACCCAAAGCAGAAGAAGAAGTGACGTCAGCGGCTCATTTGCCTAATCCACCCCCAGGAACTCATTTTGGTGTGAACGCGATCTGCTTTAGTTCATCAGAACTAAAAGAGCTCTCATGAACTATTGTGGGAAAATTACTTGGTGTGAACGCGCCTATAGGACTGTTGCTAAATAGATAGAATACCAGTCTTTGGTTAGTTTAATAAAAAATGTATGTTTCACATGGTTGATGCTCATTCTTTAAAGAGCAGTGACAACGCATGTTGAACATAATTCGGGTTCATTTTGTAGGACTGAACCACAAGCATCTCCAAATTTAGCCATATTTACATTGACACCTATGAACTAGGCTTCAAATGCAATCAGGTCTGCCGACTTTCTATTGTTCTCTATGATAATTAGTTTATCTGACCCTTTGCCTGAGATGGTTCTTAACCTGTTAAGCCCGAGAGACCCCGGTACCAGGGCACTGCCGCAACATCTTGCAGGAAACAGTGTCTGAGGGCATGTTCATTTAATAAACTATGAATGTTTTATATCCATGTAACGGGAAGAAACTCATCTAACTGATAATAAAAAAAAAAAAATCAAAATAAAACCCACAATGCTAACACTGAGCCTCTGAATTAGCAACGAGCGAAAAATGCTAACACCTTACTGCACCAAAAATCACTCACAAAACCTTATTATTTATCTCTTCTCTACATCCATGACATCGTTTCACATCGTGAGGTGACACAGAATCGTTGGACACCCACATTATCACTAAATTATACGAAATGGCGACGTTATAAGCAAAAACGGACATCAAAACAGGTGACGCTAAGTAGCTAAAAATGCTAACGTGTTTACCTTGGCTCTGTAGTCTCTCCAAAGTGGTCTTCAATGGCATTAAAACGATAAAAACGCTGCTGAAGTTAATCCATAGGTTAATCCAATCTGTCTGTGTCCCTTTGAAATGATTTCTGATAATCCATAAGCAATAAAACTGCTTTTCCGTTTCCAGATGTCAAAGCTAGAGATAGGTTCACACTGATGGAAAATTACATGCGCAAAGCCCCCACCTTTTCTCTTCACAATGAGTGTGTGTGGGGGACTGCCCCTTCGATTATATTGGCTCTAACGGTCAGAAAGAGGTGTCAACCATCAAAATCGACCAAGGGGGGCCAGAGATATGGAAAATCCACCCAAATGACCCCAGAAGTGGTTTATTTTTGCTAAATTTCTCTAAAAAGGTCAAATGTCACTTGTTTTGCATCAATCTTGATACAGGGTACTTATTATATGTTGTACTTTGGATTCCTAAAGCTTTTAGTCTACCTTACCATCATCCAAGGGTAGTTTTCACTATAAGTACAAAATAATTTTTGGACGGACACTATAATTTATAATGTAAAATCTGAATTTTTTTTAAAATAAAAAACATCTATATTGATTCTGACTTTTCTACATCCAACTCACAGGTTTATCATTACTTTGAGAAAAAAGATTATTCATTTAACCCTTTTAGAAGGGAAGATATGGTCATTTGTTCTGGGAATGTCATTTTCGAGCCTGAGACCTGAAAAACAGGCTCAGGGCTTAACAGGTTAATGGCCTACCCCCATTCCCATACTACAATTGGTTGCTCACACCTTGGTTTTACTTGTTGACCCCAGGTGTCTGAGCAATGCCATGATGTGGAGCTGTGAAAATGTGTTTTTTCCTAATGTATCTGTGCCAAGGAGCACCGCCATGTATGTAAACAAACGAGCTAGACACAAAAAAGATGCAAATATTTACATATTGTCCATCAATGAAAACAGTTAGCCTTACCGGTCAGAAAGTTCCTCCGACAGAATTGTGGAAACGCCAGGGGGTGGGGGTCTCGGCAATCCAGGTTTCACAGGTGTGGAACTTGATAAATCGTTCTCGTAACTACAGAAAGGCACAGAAAACCTACATTACCACACGTCCTGTTCAAAGCTGATAAAGACGAGCATTTCGTCATATACATTCACACACTACTGGCTGTTACTTACATGTTCACTTATTTTTTTATGTATAACAAACAAACGTTATATTTCTATGCGAGAAGCAAGGCGAGGCAAGCCAAGTGTATTTAAAAATAGCAAAATTCATACTCGTTGGCAATTTAAAGTGTTTTACAAATGAGCTGCTAAAACTTAAGTTGGCTATATAGTTCAGGGACATTATAAACCATACAAAACAGATAATTATCTGTCCAATAGAAAAAGGGCGACAATGGCGTCAGATTTCAGCTCGGAGTGCTCTATCAGTATTCGCCATCATTGAAAAGCAACTCCGATATTGACTCTGGTTTGACTTCTCCTAGTTTCCACCGGTAGACGATGTTGAACTTAACTCTGCCATGATGAAAGTGTCCACTACCTGTTGCTGGCGACTGATTGAAGTACTGCTGCCCGGTGACATAAATGGGACACGCCCAATGACGGCACGCACAATGAGGGCACGAGATAAGTTTGTGCACGAGATGGAAGGCTGACAGGCAGGTAGGCCATCCAGTTATTTTAGCCGGGCCGGCTAAAATGATTGGTCGTGCTTTTTACAGCACCACGGATTCCACAGATGAATTTTTTTAATGTATTTATTGTCAAAGCATTTAATATATTCATTGCTATCGGGATGTTAAGAGCATTCCATGGAATATAACAAAAAGTGTTTCTGAAGTAAATTACCTACCCCACCTTTAACGGGAAGAAACTCAGCTAACTGATGATACGAACCATTTTTACTGAAACAAAACACAAGTCTCACAAGAAGCGTCTAAATGAGCCCTGAGCAAAAAAATGCTAACGCACTTAGCACAGAACTCACGGTATAAATACTTTATTACATATCAGATCTGCACAAACAATATACAATAATAGCTAGCAAGCTGAGATTCCACAGATTGTAGAAATATAAGTATCATCACTGTGCGATCAAAACTCGCGACAGGGGAAACAAACCCAGACATCACACGACGTAGCTTTATGGCGCAAGATCGGAAAAAAGTCTTACCTTTGCTGTTTTCTGTTCAAAAGTTGTGTTCAATGGCATTAAAACGATGAAAATGCTGCTGAAGGTTAATCCAATGGTTAATCCAATGTGTCTGTGTCACCAGTGGCGGCTGGTGGAAAATATATTAGGTGGGGCTGTGGAAATGGTGACCAAACAATACTAGTGGGGTCCGGGGGGATGCTCCCCCGGTACGTTTTTTTGAGAAAAGACCGCCTAAATGATGACTTCTGGTGATGTTAGAGGGGGGGGGGGGGGGGGG
>CALSBW010024737.1:625-24462 GCA_943590975.1 Lindbergichthys nudifrons
CTTGTATGTGAGTTGGTTGGATCCCGACACCTTTATCCGCATCGCATAACAAACCAGGAAGTCCGGAGTACTCTGTAAAACCTGTATATTTGTTCTATTTTCTACCAGTAAACTCAGATAATTGTTATAACTTTGATTCCGGTGTTTTCAATTCCTTTCTGATTTAATAGAGACCAGCCTCATTCAACGAACGGCGCGGAGAGGGGGTTATCAGCCACCAGATAAGTGTTCAACTCCAACAGTGTGTGTGTTTTCCAGTGTTAGGAGATGTGGTGAAAACAATTTCTGAACTAATACATATTTTACTGTTATATCTCACACAGGCTCCGCCCTCTACTGGACTCTATGGGTACTACTCTCTATCATGCTGTGCGTGCTTTCACCTACTGAATTTACGTAAACGTAGCCGGCCAATCGGGGTGAGCCTACCTGAATGCGCGCGCAGGCCCACAGTATATAAGGCGGCTACACCCGCCGCCCCACTATCCTTTTTCTCTTCAGACGAGCTGACAACCGAAGAGTTAAACGTACGAAGATTAGAAGATTAGAAGAAACGAAAAATGGACTCACCATTACTGGAATCTCGGCCATGCCCCACCTGCCTTGGTTTGATCGCGGGCACCGATCTCATCCACCTCTGTTAGAGTGTTTGGGGGACCATGATATGGCCGAGGCGGTGCCATTCACGTTCGCCATTCCAGCGGGGCGAATGGCTCCGTTTGCCGTTGTCAGGCACTTCCGGGTTCGGTCCATGGAGGTCCACCGCCCTGCGGGCAGCAGGCTGGGCAGGGAGCTGAAAAGAGCTCTGCCACGCTACCGCGTGACAGGGCGACTGCAGATAAACACGGGTGTGTTGGGCATCTCGCTCATTGCTGGAGATGCCCCCACCTCACCAGATCAGAGCGATTATTTGTAGCTTGATCGTGGCCGCCGCCATTGTCTGCCGTGTGATATCCCGGTGAGGGATCAAGCCGCATGGCACTTTTCAAAAAGGACCGTGTTGATCTCCTGGGAGCCCCCGTGTTTACGGAAGGGCTCTTTGGATCGATCTCCTTGGTCACGTGGGTGAGGAGTAGGCTGCTTCTTGCGCATCCCCAGAGGAAAGAACACTGTCCCACACTCCCCGCCCCCTCTGTAAACTCCAGTATAGGAGCCAGCAGGTGGGCGCGTGCACGTGAGTGGAATAAACCGTAGTCCTGTCAAAGCACTGTGCGGGTTCAAGAGAGTGATGTGTGTGTGAGAAATGCATTCAGTGAAAACGATTGCATTTATCCCAGAGTAAGAGTCATCTCTCTCCACATTTCCACTTTTCACCATAATGTCCGTTTCAAAGAGATGGCATTTGACAGAGCCGCGGCCCCACGGGAGCTGCCGCGGTGCGTTCAAGAACCTCAGTAGAAAATCGGCCCTTTTTCTGTGTCAGCCCCCATGCCAAAACTCCCTTTTATGGAAGGTTTGGCAGCGGAGTAGGCCACCAGAGAATACTACAGCTTCTTAGCTGTGGCTCCAAAGTTGAAAAGAGGCCCTGTTGCAAGAACGGTGGGTTACGTATATAGTAACCCTAGTTCTAGAGTGATGTGTGTGTGAAAAATGCATTTAGTAAAAACGATTGCATTTATCCCAGAGTAAGAGTCATATCTCTCCACAATTCCACATTTTCCCATAATGTCTCGTTGAGATCGGCAAGGCCGTTTTCATACGATGTTAATTGGACACCCATTATGAGGCGCGGCCCCCGTGAGAGTGGCCGCGGTGCGTTGAGGGACCTCCGCAGAAGAACAGTACGTTACGTAGTGTAACTCTAGTTCTAGAGTGATATGTGTGTGTAAAATGCATTCAGTAAAAACGATTGCATTTATCCCAGAGTAAGAGTCATCTCTCTCCACATTCCACATTTTCCACATTTCCCCATAATGTCCGTTTCAAGAGACGGCATTATGACGACGCGCGGCCCCCCCCCGAGAGCGGGCCGCGGTGCGTTCATGGACAGAAGAAGCTCAGATTAATGCTTATTTCTCTCTAAGAGATAACAGCATTATGGTGGAGCGCGCGTTCTCACGGGAGCGTGCCGTGGTGCGTTCAGGGACCTCAGTTAAAAATCGGCCGTTTTTTTCTCTGAGTGGAAACTACATTATAGAAAAACGGCCCTTTCTGTGTCAGCCCCCCATGGGTCAAACTTCCTTTTATTGAGGGTTTGACGGCGGAGTGGGCCACCAGAGAGTACCACAGCTTCATAGCTGCGGCTTCGCAGCTGATTGCACATCCCCTAACACAATGTTATGGGGAATGGAAAATCAGTGGTGTATTAACAGAGTGCATGGACAGGACACTGAGACTGGGTTATTCACTCCAGTTTTGCAGAATCCCTCCTCCGTTCAGAGGCAGGAGAGAGGCACATCTGTCATCCCAGGAGGAGGTTTCCTCTCAGCATGTGCACTCTCAAGTCAGAGAGAAGGGGCACTATTCCCTGTACTTCCTGGTTCCCAAGAAGACAGGAGAATTCAGGCCCATTCTGGATCTTCAATGCCTGAACCAGCACATTGCATGCAAGAAGTTCCATATGTTAACTATGAAACAGTTACTGAGACTGGTGCAGCCAGGCGATTGGTTCACAACCATCGACCTGAAGAACGCTTACTTTCATGGCGAAATTGCTCCAAGAGCACAGAAAGTATTTGCGTTTTGCCTTCCAGGGGGTAGCCTACGAGTACAACAGACTGCCGTTCGGCTACTCCCTATCCCCACGCACGTTCAGCCACGACGCTGCAACCGCTGCGAGACCATGGCATGAGGGACGACCTCATAGTTATGGCCAGGTCCAGGGAATGGGCAATACTGCACACAGCCCAATTGATCCTACACCTAACCAAGTTGGGTTGAAAAATAAGTTGTGGTCAATTGGAAGAAGAGCTCCCCCATACCTCACCAGCAGGTAGAATATCTGGGGGTGATGCTCGATGCAGGCAGACTACGTGTCACCCTGACAGAAAGCAGACAGGCATCCCTGCTGCGGGCAGTCTGTAGGCCGCGTCAGGGGGCGACGGTGACAGCTTTGATCATCATGCAGACTTTGTGGTCTCATGACGGCTGCTCATTCCGTAGTGCCACTCGGACTGCTGCATGCACGTCGCATGCAGAGGTGGTTTACCGGCCTTCGTTTAGATCTTAAGACACAAACGACGTCTGGTGGCCATCCCCCCCCTCAGTAGAGAGCAACCTCTGATTCTGGGGGTCACCAGAGAATCTGCGGAGGGGAGCTCCACTGGGGCAGGTAACCTCCTATATCACAGTCTCCACAGACGCTTCAAAGAAAAAGAAAGTGACAGGATGGGGGGGGACGTGTCTAGAGAGGGCTGTGGGTGGTTGCTGGCCTCTGGCGGCACAGCAACCTCCTGGAGCTGCAAGCAGTGATGTTGGTCCTGCAGCACTGCAAACCCTTAATACAGGGCAAACATGTGCTAGTAAGGAGCGACAACCGCACCACAGTGGCGTGCATCAACAGACAGGGCGGAGTCCGCTCAATAGCCTGGTTGACCGCAGCAGAGAACCTGTGGCTGTGGGTTTCACAGATTGTGTTGTCTCTAGGGGCCCTGCACATCCCGGGACGGGAGAACAGGGGGGCCGACCTCATGTCAAGAGGCGGACCCCTGCCAGACGAGTGGAGGCTTCACCCGGAGGTGGCGAAGCAGGTCTGGACTCAGTTCGGTAGAGCAGAGGTGGACCTGTTCGCCAATCGGCGCAACAGCCACTGTGCCCTGTGGTTCTCCCTGGCTCGGTGGGACAACCCGCCCTTGGGGGTCGACACATTTGCACAAGAGCCATGGCCAAGAAAGCTGCTTTACGCCTTTCCACCGCTGCACCTTATCCCCCCCCTCCTGTAGAGGGTGAGGCGGGAACAGCTGTCAATCATCCTGGTGGCCCCAGATCGCCGCCTGGCGCCGTGGTAACGCGGGGGTAACACAGATGATGGTGGGCCAGCCCTGGGCGATTCCTCAGGTCTGAGGAGCGTTGTCTCAGGAAGCAGGTGCAATAGGGGCGTTACCCACTCTGGGCCAACCTCTCCAGGCTTGGCTCCTGAGAGGGACAGGCTGAGACAGGTGGGGCTGTCTGATAACGTTATTCAGACTATCCAAGCAGCAAGAGCAGAATCCACCACAGCTTGTTACAGGCCAAAGTGGGCGGGATTCCGGCGATGTTGTGAAGGAAGGAGTCTAGAGCCTCTGTCGTGCACGCTGGGCTCTATTCTTACCTACTTACAGATACTGGTGGACAGGGGGCTGGCTCATTCCACAATTAAGGTGTATGCAGCAGCCATTTCGTTCTGCCATGAGGGATTTGGAGGCAGGTCAGCCTTCAGTCAGCCGCTTATGGCGCGGTTTTTGCAGGGGGTCAGGAGGCAGCGCCCAGTAGTGCACGCCTCGCCCCGCAGTGGGACCTGCCGTTGGTGCTCGAGGCTCTGGTCACAGAACCATTTGAGCCTCTGGAGCTCTCCTCCCTGAAAGCACTGTCATGGAAGACAGCATTGCTACTTGCCTTGACTTCGGCTAAAAGAGTGTCCGAGCTGACCGCTCTGTCGGTACACCCAAGTTGTCTTTTGATCCGGGGTGACCGTAGCAGGGCGACACTCAGGCCGACACTCAGGCCGAACCCCTCCTTTACTCCTAAGAGTATCAGAAGTTCATTCATATCAAGGGCTATTCAGTTAGGTGGCTTTAATCTTCCACCCCATATTGGGGCCAGGGAGGCTAAATTGCACTGCCTCTGCCCAGTGCGTGCGCTAGCATGCTAGGTAGAGCGCACGGCTGCCATTAGGCACACTGAACAACTGTTTGTGTGCTTTGGGGATGGTGTGGCTGGAAAAGCCCTCTCAAAGAAGCACCTAACAGGATGGCTATGCAGGTGCATTACACATGCCTATGGACGGGCGGGGAGAGCCCTCCCCACTGGGGTCCGTGCACATTCTACACGGGCTGTGGCTGTGTCAACAGCCTTATTCAGCGGCGGGAGTGTAGAAGATGTATGCACGGCGGCGTCTTGGTCTACGCCAGGCCCCTTCATAAAATGTTATCTCCTGGACATGTTTGGCTCCTTCTCGTCGTCGGTGCTTGCCGAGGCAACGCATGATTGGTGAGAGGGGGCTGGCTGTGGGTCAGCAGGTATCTGACCCCCCCCTGGACATAAAGCACTTGTGTTTTTTCCCATGCTCCTGAGGGACTCGGGAGACATGGTGCGCAGTCAGCCCCATACAGGGCTGGAGGACTCTCCCCGTCTGCCTATGGGCAGGCTGGGAGAGCCTTCCCCACTATTGTCCATGCCCACTCTCCCAACGGAGCGTGTGTGAGTGTGGGGGATGTGGTGCACTTATGTTTTCCCGTGCTCCTGAGGGACCTGGGGAACATGGTGCGCAGTAGGCTCCAGACGGAGTCTCCGCACAGTTTTTTTCCATGCACACTCTACACGAGGTAAGCGTGTGTGAGTGTGCCTTATCCAAGTTGCGGCCCCGACTTCTCCACGGTTACAACCGGATGGGAGGAAGTGGGGATGCAGTGGATGTTAGCCAAAAGCCGGTCAGGGACGGTGTGGTGGGTCGATGTTGTTGGACGACAGGGCGTTTATACATCGGGGCTCCGCCCACTGTACCCATAGAGTCCATTAGAGGGCGGAGCCTGTGTGAGATATAACGGGGGGTTACGTATTGTAACCCTAGTTATATAAACACAGGCGGAGCCCTCTACCTGGGGCCCTGTCTTTCCTAGTCCGCTCGCTGAAGAGTGTATAGGATAGTGGGGCGGCGGGTGTAGCCGCCTTATATACTGTGGGCCTGCACGTGCATTCAGGTAGGCTCGCCCCGATTGTCCGGCTACGTTTACGTACATTCAGTAGGTGAAAGCACGCACAGCATGATAGAGAGTAGTACCCATAGAGTCCAGTAGAGGGCTCCGCCTGTGTTTATATAACTAGGGTTACAATACGTAACCCCCCGTTCTAGATTGCACCCTGTGCCGGCAAAAGGAAGCGCTGTGAGGTCTGTGGACCCTCAAAGGACTCCAAGACACAGACTGCATGCAGCAACTGCAACAAGTACATCTGTGCTATACACACGAAGAAGTTCTGTACATCATGTGTTTCCTAAACGGACTTGCCCATTGACTCACATGATGTTCTGCAGCGTCTCTTCATCAATATATTTGTGCATGTTGAATTTAGTTCTGTATTTTCTTTAAACCCTGAAATATGTCCCGGGTCAATTTGACCCGAACATTACCAAAGAGTGCGAAATGTGAACATAACACAAGGGTTAAGGGAAAAACTAAACAAATTGGAAACAGAATTAACATTGATTTATTGTATGTATAGTTTGGATTATGGGCTGCTAGCACACATGACATACCTGCAGTGGTGGTAGTAACTAAGTAGATGTACTCAAGTACTGTACTTATTTGAGGTACTTCCACTTTTGCTTCTTTGTAATTCTGCTCCTCTACAGTCCAGAGGTAAATGGTGTACTTTTACTCCACTACATGTATTTAATACCTTTAGTTACTTTACAGATCTGGAATAATGATGTGAAATATAAGCAACTCTTAATTCAGACTTTAGTTACACCTGGAGTAAATTCACAAGCTACCCTGCAGTATACTACTTTTACTTAAAGGTGGGGTATGTAATTTATTTCAGAAACACTTTTTGTTATATTCCATGGAATGCTCTTAACTATGGAGGACTGAACATGACTTAAGTATAAATAAATAAATGTGTAAATAAATGTATGAAGAAATACAGGAATAAATAAATACAGGAATAAATAAATGATGAAATAAATACATAAATAAATAAATATTGAAATAAATACACAAATAAATAAATAAAATAATAAATAAATGCATAAATAAATATGGAAATAAATACACCAATGTATAAATAAATAAATAAAAGTCGAAAATAAAACAGAACACACGTTATTATATATCTTTCATATATTTCTACATTTACGCGACATACATTTATTTATGTATTTATTTATGTGTCCGTATGCTAATGAGGTGGGCGGTCCTAACCTCAGTCTGAAGCAGGATTCGCCAATTGTTGGAGCCAGGCAGAAGCAAGAGATTCGTGGCCAGTGTTGCCAACTTGGCGACTTTCTCGTTAAATTCGGCGGCTTTCCAAACCCTCCGGCTACTTATTTTTGTCAAAAGCGACGAACGACTAATTTAACGACTTGTAATGGTGTTATTAAGGACTTTTCTGGTGTTTGGTGTTCAGCAGTTAACGAGCCGCGGGTGCTGCCGTGAGCCCCTCTGCGCTCCCATAGTACTCACAGGCGCTCAGACTCACAGTTGCCTCCCGCAGCAGCTCAGCTGCAGTCAGAGCAGAGAGGAGACAGCCACACTCTCCCGCGTCGAGACGGCAAATCGTCAATCGTGTTGTTGACAAGACAGTAGTGACGGCCATCTTGGTGACGTGTGTTGTTGACCAGAGATGTAGTTCATTGAGCGTTTCACACAAACAAATGTGTTACTTCACAGTTTTACGACACATCTTTTTTTTTTTTACTTGCAAAATTATCTTTTAAATTGACAAACATCATATGTGTAATTCGTGGCACAATTCAAACGGAATCGAAAGATAATCTTTCTCTCTCCATTGACTTCAATACATAATTTTTCCGAAATAAGGTCCCATGGAGGTCCACCGGAAGGGGAGGGACTTCGCCACTCTATAGCCCTCTGCCAGAAATGATCACACACTCCTGTAACCAATCCTGCTTCAGACTGAGGTTAGGACCGCCCACCTCATTAGCATACGGACACATAAATAAATAAATAAATGTATGTCGAGTAAATGTAGAAATATATGAAAGATATATAATAACGTGTGTTCTGTTTTATTTATTTATACATTGGTGTATTTATTTCCATATTTATTTATGCATTTATTTATTCTTTTATTTGTGTATTTATTTCAACATTTATTTATTTGTGTATTTATTTCAACATTTATTTATTTCTGTATTTATTTCGTCATTTATTTATTCCTGTATTTATTTACGTATTTATTTATTTATTCCTGTATTTCTTCATACATTTATTTACACATTTATTTATTTATTTATTTATACTTAAGTCATGTTCAGTCCTCCATACTTAACATCCCGATAGCAATGAATATCTTAAGTGCTTTGACAAAAAATCCATACCAAAATGTCATCTGTGGAAGCCGTAGTTCTGTAAAAATCACGACCAATCATTTTAGCCGGCCCGGCTAAAATAACTGGATGGCCTACCTGCCTGTCAGCCTTCCATCTGTGCACAAACTTATCTCGTTGGAGGAGGGGCTCTATAAGGAAGTCTGAAGGAAGAGGCAGATTTTTTTCGGCTGCGTAGTTTCAAATTCTAGCGCACTCGAGCTGGTTTCTCCAAAATTACATACCCCACCACCCACATACTTGATCTGAGTACTTCTCCCACCTTACACGTAATAATTGGGGCAACAGAACTCAGAGTTAAGGAAGTTGAAAATGGTGCATTTCTCCGTATGAATATGATGCCTTTTGGCCAACTGATGGACAGACTGCTCGTGTTTATGCGTTTATGCGAAAATACTTATGGCAAACGAGCATTGACCACATCGAGCCTTGTAAATTGACACTTTTGAACACTCTGTTCTCCACCGGCAGATCTCTATGTGTACAGTGCTGCAGCGCGTCTGTGAGCCAGTCCACCTGGCTGAGCGCATGGTGACAGTTTAGCCAAGATTCTGTCACGTGTGTTTGTGTTTCTATGTCCGTGCCAGAGAGGAAGAGTGACAGGAAGTTGCGACAATGACCAGACACCACTTATCAATTTGCACAACACACATGGCCACAATAGAGGTATGTAGAGTTGTTTCCACATCTCTTTTTAGATTCTGCCAAATACTCATGTCCTAGAAAGTCTCTTTGGTGTGTGTATGTGTGTTTTAGGAAGATGAATCAATGTGTGCCCTCTCAGCGGTACAGTATGTCTATAATATAATGTGTGTTCATTACAATGCTTTAAAGCTGTTTGTGTTCCTGAGAACTCAGCACAAGTACCTGCTTGTTCTATGTAATTGCCTGTCGTTTAGTTTTCTCTGCTGTTGTTTAGAATGAAGTACAGGGTCTGAGGGCACAGCAAGACACAGTTAAAAAAAATACTTCACTTTACAATATCTACCTTTGTGGAAAAGTGGTTTGACAAGACAATTACAACCATAACCTGTTTTTGTCCCGGCAAATTTTTGTAGGTGGACTTGAAGTTAGGAATCGAAAGGGATTCTTCAACAAAAAGCAATGGGATTTCCCGATTGGATTTTGGTATATTGCAAAAATTAAGCTTTGTGGCCAACACACGTTCATGATAGTTAAAATGTTTGTACAGCAGGATCATTTCCAAATTTTAACACTACTTTGTGATTTTTGAAAGGTTAAAGTAATGCTATTAACAAACTATACTGCAGTGTGCGTCACCAACGCTAAGTAAAAGGCAGACTCGTATCGGCATGATGATGTTTGCCACTTTATTTAGTCACTTGTGCTTGTCATTTCAGGGTTGTAGGAATCATAATTACATCACTCTATTCATTTCCGTGGGCTGAGACCTACGGTGACACAGGTAATCAGAGGTGAGACTTGAGGAAAAAGCAAATGTGCATGCTCTGTTCGCCCCATGGATTCGGAAGATCGCCAAAAGATCGATGGATGATCCAGGTATTGTTATTCTTGAGTGTCATGTCCTTTCAGCTTCATGCGCCGCTGAGCAACCATCATTGGAATAAACCGGACCCCGCCTCAGACGCGTTATCAAGTTCTATTTATGGATCAATGTTTACCAGAAAGGGAAGGTATGAGATTTAGGTGGAGGACATTCGGGTAAGGGGGGTGATTTTGAAGACAACAAAATTCACAGAAATTGTTAACATTTTGATTTGGCCAATATTAAAACAGAACCTTTCTCAAGGTACAAAGAAGTTGCCACCAAACGGAGATACCAATGTCACAAAGACATGCACAAACATTACAACACATATGCACTTAAACCTGTTTTCCTACATTTACAAAAACACGAAGTGTCCACACCCTCACACATTCACCTGAGATTTAGACACAATTATATGCACACACACATCAGCCCACACTGTGAGTAGTGGGGTGCTTCATTAGTCCTGGTTAATAAAGTGTAAAGGATTTTCATTAGTGCTGACGAGCCAGCTGGCTGAGGACCGAGCTGACTGACAAGAGGTCAGGGATGAGGAGGAGGAGGAGGGATGATAGGGGGAGGGAGGAGAGGAGAAATAAGAGACACAAGAGTCAAGTGTATTTATAGAGCACTTAAAGAAGGAAGCAAAACAAAAAGTGACAGAAAAGCATGGAAACAGGATAGTGATGAGAATAAATTAAAGAACGAATGAGGGAGAGAGATGATTTGCATGTGCAAGTAGGAAATTAAATAAACTTCTGAAGAAGAGAGAAAGAGGAAATAATGAGATGAAAATTCAAATATATAAAGAGATATGTCAGTTTTAAATCTGCTAGCTGCTGGGTTCAGCTCACATCTTCACCTTGCCCAAACTGCTCAATGTAGCAAAAAGCTGTTTAGCCACAGTGTGAGAAATTCAAAATGTGTTTCAGAGAGCAGTGGTGCCGTTGTTGTATTGAATATGAAAGGGCCATGTCGTATGACAGAAACTGAGGGAAGGAGGATGGATGATTAATGGGGAAGGGGCGAGAAAAGTTGTGATCAGTTAAGTGTGTGAAGGGTAAGGAGAGTAAGAAGGGAAGGTAAGAAAGGATGTTTGAGGAATGGGTTGTAGAAAAGAAGAAACCTTTGTCACATCGACATGCTGACTGCAGGGGCTGGCTGGGGATCGAACCACCAGTCTTGCGATTGTTAGACAACAATCTACATCCTGAGCCTAATTTGATTAGTTGACGAGTTGCTCATGGGGTGAGTCAGTAGTAGTAGTTGGGCTGGAAGATCTTTTTGACATAGCACTGTAGCTTTAGAGATGATAATATATAATAGTGGCAAAGTCCATAGGGACTTGGCTTGGGAACCGGAAGGTCACCAGCTCAACTCCCCGAAAGACTAAGTGCTACAGAGGTGTCCCTGAGCAAGGCATCGTTCCCTACACTGCTCTCCAGGCGGTGTACATAATTGCAGCCCATTGCTCCTAACACTAGGACATTTCCCCTCTGGGACTATTAAGCGGATATATAAAAAAATAGATAACTATTGCAAAGGTTCAACACTAAATTCCAGATGCATGCTACACTGCAAAAACTGAAATCTTACTAAGATTAAATATCTTAAATCAAGACAAAATATGCTTATATTTTGTCTGCCAAGATATTTCCTCTTACAAAGAAGTTTTTGCAGTAGTGAATTTCACTTCTATTAAGTGTTTTTTTACTTCATTATCTTAATGAGGTTTTATTACTTGTTCTTGAGATTTTAATACTGATTCTGAGTAAATTAATGTTTAAATTGAGAAATACCATAATTCTAAAGGTATTAGATCAACACTGATAAGTAGAAAACTGCTTTTTCAAAGTCAGAATATCTTATTGCAAGCATCCTATCCTTTTTCATCTCTTAACATATTAAAAACAGATAATGACCAAATGAAATTCATTGTTTTATTGTCAGTGGTTAGGCTTTAAATGCTTCAACATCATCATATCAAAGAAACACACTATGAGTCATTTGAACTGTTGTGCAATTCCATTACATCCCCAAGATAGTATTTCACTTGTACATAGGTTTGGCCCTTTCTGCTGATTGTGTAATAAGAGGTAAAATCAACCAGTTTTTCGGCATCCACTAACTCAGTGGCCTGTGCAAGGTGTGGGACCTCAACTTGATAAGCCATAACATTTCTATCAAAGCATATGGACTGAAAAGGCTGATATTCCAAACAATAAAGCTTAGAATCAACAAGAAATATGCTTTTGACAAGTCCAAATTCTGGTGTATTACCATTTAGTACATTGGCAAGGATCAAGGACTTCTCAGTAATGTATTTATTACCATTTATCACAAGCCATTTCACTGATACCGCGTGGTTTCACTGAAACCTAGGAAGTCCCTAAATTTTCCATGTAAATATTGTAGATCTCTAACCTCAGATACAGGACCCATCTCCTTTTCATTTGAAAAAATTGGGTGCTTGGAAGGGTCAACATTTTGGGTGCTTGGAAGGGTCAACATTTTGGCAGCTTTCATATATTTGGTTCTGATTAATCAAAGACTTGCATACATTTTTTAAATTGAGCTTGGAGGCCCATTGCTTAAATAAACAATGCTTAGACTCGAACCGCATACACATATGTCTGACCATGGGACCCAATGATTCTATCTGTGATGGCAAATGTATCATGTAATGCTGCTTAGGTGTAACATTGTGGTCTGGAAAAAGCTCCAATGCTTCAAATGACTTTCAATCAGTAACTTTAACCTTGACACAGTTGCAATGGTAAGAACAGGTGCAAACACTATTTGAACAATCTCTATTAAGTCCCTTATCAACTGCACATATGCATTGACTTTCAAATGTTCCAAAACAAATGGCAATACCCTCAATAGGACAAGCATTTGCCCTGATGACTGCCTTAGTTTACCATCAGTTGACATAAGTGTACTCAGAGAAATTGGGGATGGTCGATCTCTAACATCTAGCGGCGAATAAGGGAAACCAAGAATAGCTGAATTCACAGAGTCCAGATTTAACTCTCCTGACTGAACGAGATGATTCAAAACACATTTAATTTCCAAAGGAGCTATACCCTCTAGAATGACATGCATAATGTCTTGCGGGGTTTGCCGAATTATATCAAAGGATGGGAAGTCAACTAACTTGCTCCTTCGATTGATCCCATATGTTGTTCTAAGGCTGTTGCGAAGCAAGTCTGTGCTAGCCTTTTCTATTTCATCACACTGTCTGACATGATTCTCCAATGTTCTTTTAATATATGCATCCTCGTTGAATTGTGACTGCATGTCCTCAAAAGAACACTCACAGTGTCTGCACTTACTGTAAGCAAAGCCCACTCCCTCTTTGAACCCTGCAAGTTCATGCTGTGCCAGGGTGTCGCCACAGAGAGAAACCATAGCACCATGTATTGTTTTCTCCCCGTTAATAGTTTGTATTTTAACACCACTGTACAATGCATCCATGTCTTCCTTTATTCTATTCAATATTACATCTACACCAGATTGACGGAGGTCTGCTGATTTAGCCATCGCAAGTAGCCTAATAGCAGCCAGCTTAGACCTGTATTTTGGATTTATATTACCTAGGGTGTAGTACACCATTAACAACTTGTTCTTTGATGAAAAGGATCCTAGTGGATTACAGATCTCTATTTCGTCTGTATACAGAATAATCTGCAGTGCATTTGGTTTCTCTGAAAATAAGGGATGAGATTTTAAAAGAGAACCATCAACATGGTCATGAAAAAAACCTTCACTGCACCTCTGGGGTCCCTCTTCAATCGTAGTCAAAATCCTCGGATGTAATAGGAACTGCTCTACACTTTTGACTAATGGTACATAATAAAATAATTTGTCTTTGATGACAAAATCTGTTGATCCTCCACGTTTCTTCCTGCATATGGTTCGAGCAATTGGAATTTCCTCTGCATCCACACAACAAAACTGCTTCCTAATAACATTGTTCTGGCGAAATGTTGTTGAAACATTAGCAAAGGGGTCAATGAAACCGTCAAATATACCCATTGCATCTTTTTCAAGTTGATTGGTTGTACTTCCTGAATTCTTCTTTAGAACTTCCTTCATCTGCGTCCTGAGGTTTTCCAACAGTGATGATTGATACTGCTGTACCCCAGCAACAATGTCATTCATGCCTTTCTGAAAATGAGAGATCGAAAGTGATGTGATCAATCTTTGATGTTGGAACACATTATCATGATCACTGTAGCTTTATGCGATATACAGTTTTGCTTATGACATAGACACAACAGTAAAGTGGATAACCACTAAGACTGAACTCGGCCATCAGTGAACCACTATTAACTGCTAAATGTGTACAATAAGTAGCCAAATACTGTGCTCTGTTCTCATGTGTAAGGAAGCATCTTACCTGTGACAGACGATGCTTGGATCGGGCATTGATAACAAAGGCAGTGGCATGTGTTGTCAGGTCCTACAATACAAAATGTAGTAACTTGACATTTGCAGGTATAACATTACTCACTGTGACAGAAATATATAACCATTGTGACCACTGGTGAGATGTGGTGAGCAAAGATAGATAATTTAATATTTTGTAACTCTGATCAAAACATATCAAACATTCCAACAAGACAATAAGCCGTTCTAACTCTTTATGTGTTCATTTAGTTTTGCTAGTACAGCACATAGAAATACATCTTCACATATACCCCTAGGTTTTATGAATCATTTGGTGAATTTAAATGAAATATTTTGACATAATATTGATATATAACTGATATGCTAGGCCAATATTAGCCACTACTATATCGGCCTGACCTTTATTTAGCATCCCTTAATTTTCAATAGATAGTCAACAACAAAGAAAACATACTTGGTGCACTGTGACAGCTCCATCTTGGTCGATGCCCATTTGCTCTTCAACTGAGTCAGGTGTGTGAAGGTTCTGATCCTTGCTGCTGGAGTCGGCTGGAAGCTGATCGGGTTGAATGTTGTCCTGTGTACAACATATCAAAGAAACAAGATTGTTTGAAATTGTATTTAGCTTCACTAAAAGAGCAATTTAAATATTGAATTCCTATCCATCTAAGATTATTTTCACATTAAACAAACTTTGGGGGTAAGAGTTATTTCAGCAACAATTACTAACTTTAAATAGTAGCACTTTGTCCATTGTCTGGGTAACACTCTTTATTACATTTTTTCAGTCCAGAAAACAAAACCATGAAACTTTTTTTTCTAATCAAATCTGAAAATGTATTTATTTTGTTTTAAGTTTAATAGTGGGTAAAGAATTTGGGATGTATTTCTGATTAGCTAAAACTGTGAATTCAACAAATCATGTGCAGATCCTGACAGTGATGCATGCACCTTGCAGGATCTTGCAGAGTGAAAAAGTGGAAAACCATAATTTTTGTGATGTAATGTTTGTAAGTGTGGCCAAACGTTACCAACGTAATGCATATTTTTTAACGGTTTTTTCATCCCCACAAAAACACTACATAGCTAACTGCTGAATTAAAAAGATATGGTTGACAGATGCCGCCTGCTTGTAGCCTAGCAGATTGATAACTAAATAATAACTAAATGTGGCTGATCAGTATTGGCTAACGCTATCTGTAACATCACAAAATGTACGAAACTAACCCTGTATCCAAGTTTTTTAAGCACGTGGCCCAACCACTGTAGCTAACAATCTTAGCTGACTTAGCAGACGTTACTTACTTTTTGCTGTGGTGCTTGGGTTTCCTCCTGTCGGTTTTCATCTCCACGTGTGGCGTCGCCAGGTCTGGTGTCTTCAAGAAGATGTTGAAAGTGTCTTCTCTTTACATGATGGTAGAATGAGTTGTACACTCTATATTCCTCAGTGCATCCATCAATGCCACAGAGCAACCTGAAGTCAGGGCTGCGACTATGCAGTCGATTAATATGGCTCAATAATAATTTCAGTGAAAAAGTTATAAAAACGCAGCAGATAACGCACCGCCAAAGCATCGTGAAATCTTCCAAAAGTTAAAGTTATTAAAACCAGCAGGCCATGTAAACGTTGGGGAAAATAACTAATGAAGTGGGTTTATCACATTCTCTAGCTGTATAGGGGAGGCCAGTGAGTCATGTTCCTATATATATATATATATATATATATATACACGTTATAATAATGCCTGGGAATAACTTGTGGAATGATGTGCATCTAGAAACAGATGTTTGAAATGTTACCTATGACCGCATCAGTTATTAATATTCCTAATATTTGCAACATATACAATATCTCTGTCACCCCTCTTTAAGAATAGTTGGTACCTTCCAATGGGAACCGCGAAGAGGGTCCATTAAGGGCGTGTGTTAGGTCAGGTGCACCTAGCTTCAGGGTTGCTGGCTAGCTTTCCTTCAGGCAGAAGACTGAACCTCCGCAAGTGATTTCACATTTAACTATGCCATGGATGAAAATGGAAGAGATATCACATATCCGGGCATGGATCCTATTGCAACTGCAGCATTAAAAGGTAATGTAATTGTGTATTTTATGCTGCACCTCTCCAGCAAGCTTTACATTATTTTAATCGGTTGGACAACAAGTTAGCATGCAAAGTAAGCTAGCTAGCTGGCTACATATCTAGCGTTAACTAATATCTACTGTAAGCTGTTAATAACTGCACAAATGACAAATCGTGGTTAACATTTTAGTTGATACTGTATTATTGCCAGAAATAATGTCAAGAAGCAAATGAGCCTTCCACAACTGACAGTAAAGTATTTAGCATAGCCATTTTTGGCGCCCTTCTTTGTTGTAGACAGCATTTAAAAATGCGTTGTTGTATGATAGTGCAGGCTATTGAAATTAAATTGTCCTTTGGATATAAGCAGGCTTGGGACATAAATTATGCTTATTTGAATAAAGATTTCAAGGTAAAGACACTGTTTTGAAAATAAGTTGAACTGTCTTTGCTCTTAAACATCAAGATTTGTTTTATTGTACTATAAAACATGCCGAAAATGTATAACTTTTATAGCCTATGAGATTTTACACATTTGTGTTATGGATTTATCCTAACAACATGCCTCGTTTATTAATTTCCCTGGTGCCTTTTTATTTTCATTTGGCCAAAATAACTTTAACTCTGGATGAACCTATTGTAACGGCAATCTTTTAAATATATTTATACGTAAGTGCAATACATGTTTTAATGTTAAAGAAAATCTTGTGAAGCCAGCCAGAAATGTACATTACTCTTTCATTTTATGTATTTAGATAAATATGTTATTAGTTGCTTTTTACCTTATTATTAACTGTGTGGTTAAATCTGTTTTCAGCTGCTAATATAAGCAGAGACATGCTGCCCAGCCTCTCTAAGGAGGACTTGCGCGATCTCCTTCCCGGGCCTGAGCACTTCTTCAGAAGAAGAACCATTTGGAGACTCACTCATGATGAAAATGAGGTAATTCCAGATTTCTAACATTTGAGGGACTTTAAACCTGTTACCAAGTAAGCCTTTCCTAGTCATCATGCAGTTATTTGAAGAAGTGGAGTTTTTTGGTTGTGTTGATTTTTGTTGTTGTCACAGTGTAGTGCTCTTTTCATTGTAAATACCATGATATGCATCTTTTATACAGGGCCAGGAGACAGACCTGTGTAGACCGAGTACCTCTCATGGGACTTGTGATTTCAGCCCTATTCCCACCCCCCAACCTTCCTTGTTTCCCTCCTCCTCCTGCCCCAACCCCTCTCCATCCCCCGTCTTTTCTCCACCCTCCTTCCCCTCTCAAAGCCCACAACCCCAACATGGTGCCAGCAGAACCGTACAGCTTCCTAGTCCACTGTATGTCTTATACACAGACACAGAATTGGAGCAATCACGAAGCACCTTTTCTGAAAAGCAGCGCGCTGGAGAAGAAGGAGACTACGTCCTTTCCAAAGATCTTCGCTGTCGATTAATCAGGAATACAGTCACAAGCATGCTTTCCATTAAAAGAGCAGCTGGGGATGACTTTAACTATCCATGCAGCCGTGAACTCACTGTAATGGCGAAGCGTCTAATCGAGTACTACCCAATGCTTCGGGACAGATCTCAAAACAGTAGAGCTGAGTGGGTATGTCCCTATTCAAGTTTTCAACTCATGGTTCAGACAAAGCACTGCAATCATTTGCCTATCAAACTGGGAGTGATGTGTTTTATCAAGTTCAATAAGAGCTCTGTGCAACTGCTTGTATGGTGTATTTTGTTTGATACAAGTTTGTTTAATGTGAGTTATAACACAACCTGTTGTGTGTGTGTCTTGTAAGGAAACTGTGAAAAAGCAGCTTTTGAAAAGGGTCCAGAATGTGACAACCCCCAAAAAGAAGCAGGGTTCAACTCCTTCAAGAAAGAGGCCTAGGAGTTTAAGCTTTCAGAGCAGCCATGAGACGTCCACTGATGAGACTGATGAATCCACCGCATCAACCTTGATCTTGGAGAGATCACCATCATCTCGATGCAGCGCCCCAGAGGTTGAACAGTTATGTGGTAAGTACAGAAATTGAAATAGTAGATGGTTCAATCTCTTCAAGAAAATGTAACAATAAGCTATTTTAGAACCCTTTTTTATTCAAGATTACTCATCTATGTTTGCCCTGTGTCAGTCACTATGGCTGTTTGTGTGTTAATGTCTCATTTAAATTTTAACATCAGAAATGAAAATAGTGGGGTTTATGTTTTCTAGCATCAGAAACTGAGAGCCCACAGTCCCAGGCGAGACACTATAAGACACTACAGGCGATGTATAAAACCAAGGCCAGACCAAACAAGACGGATGTTGCTCAGCTCCTGGACCTCGAAATCCAAGCGAGAAGGGCCTTCATTGACTCTGATGTTACAAAGGAGCAGGACAGGCCTTCCAAGATTCTTAAAGCTTATCCTTGCTTTGGAGAACTGGATCATGTAAGCAAATGTCTTCATTTTATGTACAACTATGCTTCCTAATTCGGTTAACGTTAGACCAAATTTGAAATGAGAAATGGTATGACAATTAAATCAGATCTGTCTCATTATTTATAAATGAATGACTCATATGCTTATTGAATACAAATATTTATTCTGCATAGATATATAAAAACCCTCCACTTATTTAAAAAGAACACATTTCACAAATGTGCTTCTGATACACACAACATTATTTTGTTAGTAGTATTGGTCCACAATACGTATTTAAAAATAGTGTGTGCATCAGACATACATTTGCAAAAAAACACATATTTCTATGTGCACTGTAATATTTTTGTTAAGTGACCATTTAAATCACATTATACACATATTCATATTTTTTGGGAAATTCAGTTATGAGACGAATTACTAACCCTTGGAATGTAGATTTTAATATTTCTCCTATATATTTTCTCTCTCGTTGTCTTAGCTAATGGATGAACTACGGCGGGTCCTCAATCAAGGCAACTCCCACTTCTTAACGGAACTTAAGACCCGGTGGGGGACCTTTTGTGAGAGGGCACAGTTTTATGGAGTTTTCAAAAAGCTCATGAGGCCTCCGCAGCTTGACAAAGGTGATTATTATCTCTGACCATGTCTGTTTATTAACTGACTGCAGGAAACGGAATGACACTTTTTTCCCAACAGTAAAGCACTCAATTGCCATGATGAAGGCTTTACCAGAGATGTTCCCATCACCTATGGCCCCACCCAAGAAGTTAAGGCATGCAAGTGAGGCTGTGCTCCACGTCCTTGAGGTAAGAACATTTATAAGAACTTTCTCATGTCGATACAAAGAGTGAAATGTTGTGATCATATTTGTTTGCCTTTTTGTGATGATTTCTTTGTCTGTTTTTGTGTCAGTCTGCAGAAGACCCCAACACCTTTCTTCAGACACGACCACTCTCCAGCCCCGTTGTCATCATCTGCGAAACCAACTGTATACTGGCCATTGGAACCATGCCCGTGCTCATCTTCCCAAAAGAGGACATTCATGAAAGCGTGATGTATCTCATGGCATGTTATTACACCTTTCACCTCACCTATCCTAAGTGCATTGCAACACTTCTGTCTGTGGTGCAGACAGAAGTCCTCTTGGACGCCATTCACGACCGTGACATGACTACTTCATACAAAAAGGCTATGGCCGACTGGAAAGAGTTCATAAGTGATTAGGGCACTTATATATGAGGGGCCGCTAGGGACATTACTCAGAAATACCGTTCACATACACATGTGAAACACTCTCACACACACAACTGAAACCAAAATCATTTACAAACATATGTAAAAATCTCTCATATACACATATGAAACGTTCACATACACATGAAATCCAAAGTTATTCACATACACATGTGAAACGCACTCATATACACATGTGATACGCACTCACACCTGAAACGCTCTCACACACACATGAAACGCACTGACACACACACGAAACGCTCTCCCACAGATATGGGATAGTGTGTTTTATGTGTGTGTGAGAGCGTTTCAGGTGTGAGTGCGTTTCACGTGTGTGTGTGAGTGCGTTTCATGTGTGTGAGAGCGTTTCAGGTGTGTTTCAGGTGTGTGTGTGTGAGTGCGTATCACATGTATATGTGAATAACTTTGGATTTTATATGTGTGTGAGAGCGTTTCATATGTGCATATGAGAGATTTGTACATATGTTTGTAAATTATGTTGGTTTCAGTTGTGTGTGTGTGTGAGAGTGTTTCACATGTGTATGTGAACGGTATTTCTGAGTAATGTCCCTAGCTGCCCCTCATGCTTATAGTCCTATTGAAAATTGTTCGCTGAGTCAAAAGTGTCATGAGAATTTCACTTGCGTTGCATTTTACAGTGAAATAATGTTCTCTTTTTTTCTAAAGACATTTCTGATGACTGACCTTTACTACGCAGTTTGAAAACAATAAAAACATTAAAAGAAATCATTTGAGACTCATATTTTTCTTTATGCAAGCAGTCAAAGTTTCTATCTTGATAGGATTAAAGAGTTTTGAAGGTTTTGTCTCTACTTTTCTTGGTATTTAGCCTTATTTTAAGAATACTTTAATAGCACCAAATGCTGAATTTAAGTAGATTTTTCTACATATTAAGAAAATAATTCTTAAATCTTATCTTTGTATCTAGACAAATGTACCTGTTTAAAGTGAAGCTGCACTGGATATGTTAAGATATGTTGCCTAACATAAAATAGAATTTTGGGACAATAGCAGTAGAATATGCTGAATTCAAGCACATTTTCCTTATAATTAGATTATAATTCTTAAAGATATTCCTTGCTTCAATTCAAATGTACTTATTTTTGGTTTAAAAACACTTGTTTTAAGATATCTGTATATCTTTTTAGGCTAGATGTATTTACTTGTTTTAAGAAGGTCTTGGCAAGTGCATTTTTCTTGTTCTGTTGGCAGATAATATTTCTTATTTTAAGTAATATATTACTCATTTTACTATTTATTTTACTTGTTTTTTGAGGCTTAGTTTTTGCAGTGTAGCCCTTTGCTACACAAGCTATGCATACCCTTTCTAAGGGTAAAAAATGACCCGTATTGACCTACAATGTTATTTCATGCATGGCTGAGTGTTTCTTAGCTATATTTTTGGAAATCCATTTATTTAATCATTTAATATTCCAAGTATTCATTAAATATCTTGTTTTTGATCACGACACATCATTATTTTAAATCAACCTTTCAAAATGTAGGAACTAAAACAGTTTTTGTATTAATACATCAGGTTTGCACACATGGGTCAAAAACGACCCATGTATGCAAGTGTGATAACAATTATTAAAAAAACATACCATAATAATAATAATTTAGTTAAAAATAGTTATTTTATCAGTGATTTGGACCAAACAATAGATTAGGCTGGGTGGTGTGTGTGTTTGGTCTTTTTAGCCCACATCTTTCCATTGCCCCTGTAATTTGCTTTTGGAGGTGGGGCATGCCCTCCATGCGCCTCTTCATTCACTATATAGACAAAAGTATTGGACCACCTACACATTACACCTACAGGAGCTTTTATGACATCCCATTCCAAATTCTTAGGCATTAATATGAAGTTGGTCCCCCCTTTGCAGCTATAACAGCTTCCACTCTTCTGGGAAGGCTTTCTACAAGATGTTGGAGTCTGTCTGTGGGAATTTTTGCCCATTCATCCAGAAGAGCATTTGTGGGTCAGACACTGATGTTGGACCAGAGGCTCGCTCTCTGTTCTAGTTCATCCCAAAGGTGTTCAATGAAGTGGGGGTCAGGGATCTGCGGGCCAGTCAAGTTCTTCCACACCAAACTCATCCAACCATGCCTTTATGGACCTTGCTTTCTGGGGCACAGTCATGCTTGAACAGAAAAGGGCCTTCCCCAAACTGTTTCCACAAAGTTGGAAGCATAGAATTGTCCAAAATGCCATGAAGCTCCCGGCGCACAGTTTTCAATGAATCTAAATTCTGAGCTATGCTTTTCCCTCGATTTGGATGGCTTCATGACAGGTGGTATGTCCTGCTTCTTCTGGTGAAGAGTCCCCACAATGGTCAGGTTCTTCTCAAGGAGCTTTTCAGCCAGAGGGATACCAGTGAAGACGTTTTCCATTGCGATGTTGCGATATATAATAATATCGTACACGAAGCAGCAGTTCCTCTTGTGTAATTTGACATAGACATGAAGTCTCTTCTTCACTAGTAACGGATGACAAGGTCAGGTAATTTTCAAATATTATGTACAGTTATCTTTCACAAGTTATCAAATATCTTCTGTTGTAGCAAACACTGTGGATGGTGGCTTAAAGCCCCCCTCCGCTATGCGCCGTTCGCTAGATGAGGCTGGTTATATTTAATAAAGAAGGAATTCTATAATATAATATTATAGAATATATAATATATAATTCTATAAAGGTTATAACAATAATCTGATTTTACTGGTAAGAAACAAAACACGTATACAAGTTTACAGAGTACTCCGGACTTCAGGTTCTACTGCTGTGCGATACAGGTATCGGGACCAGCCAGTCAGCAACAGGAAGCATTTTACATGCAAAAACAACAGTATTCATATTCATATTTTGGGGCGGAGATGTGTTGACTTCTTCCTTCCCATTTTACTCCGAAGCGAATCCGAGAGTCCGTGGGGAGGAGCTGTGTGAGCTGCTCACTCCCCCAGGTGTTTTTACTGGTTGGATTCACTTCTGGTTGGGTCCAATACAGCGAATCAGAGTTCTGGGAAAAAATATGTTTTCTTCTGAGCAGAGTGTGAGATTCGGAAGTACACAAGGACAGAGTCAATCTTTATCTCCTATAGCACCTATATTCACTCCTTTACTTTCCCAAGGAATATTTCACACAAACTATTCTTTCCCAGACAACCAAACATTGTACACAGATATATTGATGCCCAGAAAGGACCTTGAAAAGAATATGTGTGTGTGCTGGTGGAAGGAGGTGTATGTGTGTGTAACAGGACATCTGGGTCAGTGAGTTGTAAGTGAGAAGACAATATATATATATGGGATTACTTAAAACAGTTCAAACAATACATGTTCACTAAAATACAATTCAAAATAATACATGTTTACGTCAATACAGTTTAGAACCATATCTGTTTACTTTACTTCTAAGGTAGAAGAAGTGTAAAATAAGACTTACATGAATCAGAAGTGCAAAAGCAGCCTGTTGAGTTGTGACAAGTTTGGCATGTGAAAAGTGGTCCACGGTAAACATGTTCCTAACGGCAATCGTTTACAAATAAAAGCTTCCTTTCAAATTCCTTAGTGAATACATTCTTGGTCCAAATCACTGTAAAATAATTATTTATAACTAAATAATTATTATAGTATATATTTTTTTCATTTTTATCACACTTACATATATGGGTCATATTTGACCCATGTATGTAAACCTGACTATTTTAGTTAATACATTAAGAAAGGTAGAATGAAAATAATGATGTGTGGTGATCAAAAACAAGATATTTAATGAATACTTGGAATATTAAATGATTAAATAAATTCATTTTTGAAAATATAGCTATGACCAAAAGAGCCATTTTGCCCCCTTTTCCACCAATGTTTTTTGTCTGGAGCCGCAAAACATATTTGATAGCTTATAAAGTTGTATATTGTAGATATATCGTGATCTTCTCGCTCCCAGGAAAGGAACTTAAA
>CALSBW010024740.1:0-25679 GCA_943590975.1 Lindbergichthys nudifrons
AGGTGAAGCTTCGCATGCGAGGATGTGGGGCCCGTTCAGCGTGGAGGCCAGAAGCGCCGGCATTCTGACAATGTTCAGCAGGATCCATCGAGAGCTTGTGGGCTGACTGCAGTGATCGGAGTTAGGGTTTGAGGGATCTTTGGGTAGCCAGCACGGCACTGATGTCCGGGTGAATATAGGATGTGAAGGCAGAAGAGGACCACCGTCCGAGTTGTTGCAGGGATGAAGGAGAAAGGCCTTGATTAGCAGCAGGGGTGGCTGCACCTATCCTGAACGAATGCCCCGAGTATAAAATGGGTGATAAGCCGGATATAATGAGAACTTGCTTAAGGTAATATTTAAACCAGCGCTGAGTTAAGGGAACATTCCCTTTAATGAGAAATAGTGGTGAGGACGGATTTGTGGAAGATCTGAGGTGCAAGAATTTAATCATGGATTTATGAGGGCAAAACGGGGAGTCATTGCAAGCCGCGATAACGGAGCAAGCTCCTCCGCATTTGGAGTGTTTAAGGCTTAAGCTAAAGTGGCTGGCGTGAAAAGATAAGTCGGAGAGACAGACATCTTGATTGGGATCGAACGTAAGGGAAGCTGTGGCGAATTCGCCTGGTCTGAGGAAAGCATAAAATGCTAGTAGAAATAAAGCATCGAGCAAAGCGTCGAAGTAAGGGGAGAATAAACCTTGTCTAAGTTTGGAAAGCATGAGGCGCAGGATAGAGAGCGTAATAGGTAGTCTGCGGTCTGCGGTGGGGGGGAACGTTTTATATAAGCCTTTTAGGATGACTTTAACTGCTTGGTTAGAAAATAAGCTAGGAAAGCTGGGATCGAAGCAGCGAACATTAAACTGGACTCTGGCTAGGAGGCCCCGGATGTATTGAGGTTTGAGGTGCCGATCAGTGGTGCAGTACCACATGAAGGTGCACACTGTGGCGATGAGGACGGGTCTAAGAGAAATGCCTATAGAGGAGCAGAAAAAAGCGAACATTCTCCAAGCAAAATCGTAGGTTTTAAGGGTGGAAGTGGCTAAGCCCTTCCTCATGAAGAATCTGGCGTACTCGAGGTGCCTGGCTAAGGGGCTCTCATTTAAAAGAGAGAGGAGATTTTAATTATTATTATTAATATGAAGACTTTTTTTGTTGAATATATAAATATTATCGTGAATGTGGATAAATACTGTATTTTAACAATACGGTATTCTGTTTTTCACATTTGTTATTTTTTTTAAAAATTATTTTAATCTGTTCGAAATAAAGATTGAAATGAATGAATAAATGAATGAATGAGATGAAGGGGAGGGATCCCGACAGGTTGCGAGCTGGCTTCTGGGCAGAGGTTCCGGAATGTCTGAAGGAGGAGCTGGGAGGGCAGAAGCCAGGAAATGAGAGGGGGCTACTTGTAAAAGTGGAGCGACCTGACCCGGCATAAAACCCGGCGGCACGGAGGCAGGAAGCACTGCCCTAATCGCAGCTGAAGTTGAACCTCCGGCAGAGATGTTTTCCATGGACTGAAGGCGAGCGTTGATTAATAGCATGGAGCTAGCCAGGGATTGCAGGGAGCTGGCTAAACTATCATCCGAGAGGGGCTGATTAGCGGTGCTCCCGGGCTGGCGAGCCTGGGAAGGGATTGATTTTTTGGACGGGCCGGCTCCAGGAGGGCTTGACTTCCTTGTCCTTTTACCACCGCGGCTGCGGCCGCGTCCTCGCCCTGGTCTTCCGGAAGAGCTGACTGAAACTGCTGGCATGGTCTGGGGAACCGCGCCGGAGACTTGGTCCGAAAGCTCGCAAAGCTTTGAGAGAGGGAGGCCTGGGGCTGAGGAAATGCCCTGCTGCAGGAGACGAGCGATGAGGAAGTCTGCCTCGGCTGTGCATGAGCCTCTGCGGGAAGCCACGCGAGCGCTCTAGCGCCGTTGGCTCGAGGAAATGGAAGCTACAGTGTTCTTACACCTTTTCAAAAGTCAAATTCAAGCATTTTCAAGGTGCATTTTCAAGCTTTTCAAGCATCTTACAGCTGTTGTAAATTACATATTTATATACACATACTTATACTCAAATGATTATTTCCCTACCTCACATTAAATCAGATGTTCTTTATGCTATAAACAACCAAATGTGTGTTTCACAATAGCATTCTACATGAGGATGAAAAATGTAAGAAAAGAAAACTAAGTTTAATATTTCAAAATTAGTGACCCATCTGTACGTAGACTGGGCATCCCATATAACCTGGCTGAGCCAATATAAAACAATCAGCCAAATAACTTTTCAATACATTTTTTTTTTTTTTCAATACATTATTAATTACTATTTTTGAGGTACTTTTAGGTTGGCAGTAAACACAAGTCAGAGGTAAATGATGTACTTTTACTCCACTACAGGTATTTAATACCTTTAGTTACTTCACAGATGTGGATGAATGATGTGAAATATAATCAAGTGTTAAATCAGACTTTAGTTCCACCTGGAGTAAATCCACAAGCTACCCTGCAGTATACAAAGTCATTCAAACTAGCTGCACCTTTACCAGCTTTGAGAACACTTTCATGATCAATCATTATAAAACACATCATATATATTATTCTGAAATGGACCAATCTGCACAATGACTACTTTTACTGTCGCTACTTTCACTATATTTTGATGATAATACTTTTATACTTTTACTTGAGGAACATTTTGAATGCAGTACTTTGACTGTAACAGAGTATTCCTACACTCTGGTACTTCTACTTTTACTCAAGTACAAGACCTGAGTACTTCTCCTTTTACTCAAGTACAAGACCTGAGTACTTCTCCTTTTACTCAAGTACAAGACCTGAGTACTTCTACTTTTACTCAAGTACAAGATCTGAGTATGTGTTGTTGGTAGCAAACACCTAGGTGGTGGCTGAAAGCCCCCCCTTCCGCTACGTGCCGTTCGTTAGATGAGGCTGATTCTATTTAATAAAGAAAGGAATTGAAAACACCGGAATTAAAGGTTATAACAATAATCTGATTTTACTGGTAAGAAACAAAACATGTATACAAGTTTTACAGAGTACTCCGGACTTCAGGTTCTAGTGCGGTGCGATACAGGTATCGGGACCAGCCAGTCAGCAACAGGAAGCATTTTACATACAAAAACAACAGTATTCATATCCATATTTTGGGGCGGAGATGTGTCGACTCTTCCTTCCCATTTTACCCCGAAGCAAATCAGAGAGTCCGTGGGGAGGAGCTGGGTGAGCTGCTCACTCCCCCAGGTGTTTTTACTGGTTGGATTCACTTCTGGTCGGGTCCAACACAGCGAATCAGAGTTCTGAGAAAAAGTATGTTTTCTCCTGAAATTCTGAAGTACTCAAGGACAGAGTCAATCTTATCTCTGCACCGATATTCACTCCCTTACTTTCCCAACAAGTTTTCACATAAACTATTCTTTCCCAGACAACCAAACATTGTGCACAGATATATTGATGCCCAGAAAGAACCTTGAAAAGAATATGTGTATGTGTGCTGGTGGAAGAAGGTGTATGTGTGTGTAACAGGATCTCTGGGTCAGTGAGTTGTAAGTGAGAATACAATATCTATATATGTGATTGCTTAAAACAGTTCAAACAATACATGTTCACTAAAATACAATTCAAAATAATACATGTTTACTTCAATACAGTTTAGGACCATATCTGTTTACTTCAGTGTACAATGATTTATAGGTAATTTTGACTACTCAAGACACCTGACTTATACATCTTCAAAGGAAGACTGTGTTCATTCTACAATTACATGGGATTAAAGCAACATGTAGTTTTACTTGTATAATACTTCAATTTTATATAAAAGACAGTTTGTTTTCATCCGTTTTCAAATAAACAAAGTATTGGCTTTCAGAATATTAAACTTGTTTGGGCAAATTCAGATGATAAATACAACTTTGAAGCTTGTAACGGCGTTAATTACAAGCGGAGAACGGAGTAATTTAACATCACAGCAGGCATAACAACAGCCGGTGTTTCTTGTGAGTGTTTCGCCGGTACACAAACTAAAAAATACACAAACACACTCGCGAGCTTCCCCCAGACCAGTAATACAAACAAAAATGTGTCTTCGGGTCAATGTTACTGATTTCGATAGAGAAAGTCACATTTGGTTTAGGCACGAAACATACTACCAGTAGAAATACATTGCTTTTAAAATCGCTCTGTGTCGAATCAATAGATTATATTTCGTGACTATAACACAAAATGCCGTGAATGCTTCATCCGCTGAACACCACAGGATGGCGACTGACATGACATAGGTACGCTCCTCTGAAATGATTGTCCCCTGCAATTATTATTATCCCTCATCGAGTTCGCTATTCAGCTTGCTAACGTTAGCTTAAACAAACGTAACAAGCAACGTTAGCCTAATCTAAAATGCTCTTCTACGGCGTACCTTTCATGTGGCTCGTCAGCGCAGACTCTCGCATCGTTATTTTTGCAAACTTTGCAGGAGGCTACTCGTGGGCTTGACCCTCGTCTTAGCTATGGCTTGTATTTGTCTTCTGCTAGCCAACGCTCGTTGAAAACGGCAACCTCCTGGCATACTGTCATCTATCACTCTCATCAGAATGCCCAGGTCATACGTTAGAAAAACACTTGCCGGTCACGCGCATAGCGCGGGAAGGCCGGAGCGGAGCTGTTTTATGTAAAGCGAAGCAATTAAGCGCACTCCGACTTCTTTATTTTCTTTTAATCTAAAAAGCGAAGTAAAGCATTTACAATTTCAAGCACTTTATCCCAAATTCAAGCACCATTCCCAAAATTCAAGCACTTTTCAAACCTTGAAAACACCTCGTACAATTTCAAGCATTTTCAAGGATTTCCAGCACCCGTACGCACCCTGAAGCTACCTCGAGCGGTACATCGGAGCCAGGATCGAGAACCTCAGAAAAAGGTTCGTGAATGGAATCGTCCGAATTGGACATCTTGAGTTTATTCTTCTTTTAAGGTGTTTTAACGAGGAGTAGTAAAGTTTACCATTGCGTTTTGCCACCTGAAATGACAGCTGACAGAGGGAAGAGCAGATATAAAGGGATTAGCGGGAGCTATGATAGGCTTGTGAGAATGGAGAGGAGAGATTGGTTAGCTGGGGAGTGACGCCCCCGATCACTTAATGAGGAAGGAGAGTGTAATGTGGTGACGTGTAATCTGAATGAAGAGCTTGGTCTTCCTGATTGAACTTGCGCTGAGCTTCATTGAGCAAACTTCTTTCCATACCTGCAATTAAGACACATTTTCTTCACCAGAAGGTTGAATTTTAGAGCCAGGAGTTCTCCCCCAAATCTTCTTGATAATACAATTACAAATTCAAATGTTTTTGTAGCACTGCAGCATACCCTTCCAGTCCAAAGTTTTCTACCAGGATAACACACCACCACCTTCTCAGGAGAGACATGTCATGCTAAAGAAAGAGCATACATTTTCATGAAGTTTGTTATAGCATTTTAATGTGACTTCTTTCCTTAATACTTACAATGCTGAAGTCAAAGCTGGCCTCCATGGCAAAATACCATCCATACTGTAATGAGAATTTTATTAAGACATGCAAGACATAATGTACACGTGACAGCTTATAACTCTGAGAAAGTAGTCACACACCTCCAATAAAATGTGCAGGGCTGATAATGCCACAAGAAAGATGCACGAGAGGCCTACCTACGTGAACATTCCTTAAATCCTTTTGTTATTGCACACCTTTTTATTTGCAAGTGCATAAAGTGAGAGAACATTGGGATTCAAACTGAATGTTTGTCAGGTCTAAGTGGTGGTGAATCACTATTGCATGCATTTACAAATGAAAGGTGTTAAGGAGCAATCAATTGTGCCATATCACGGCCTTATCCTTACTCACCATTATCATGAAGACACCACAGTCATTCCCATGGGTCTGCTTCGGAAGCCCCTGTATGAAGAAACGTTAGTAAGAGCATAATAGCCAATTGTGACAATACGATAGTGACATTGCAAACACCTCAAAATCCAGAGCAGTCTTCTCTGTCCAGGATCCTGCAATGATTTGCTGTGCAACACCCCTGGGAAAGCAAGAGCAAAACTAGGTCAAACATCAGAAATTCGGAGTGAAAGAAGAAAAAAAAAGAGGGGGAACAAAACGTTGTTGCTTCAGATTCAGAACATGAACCGCCAACTGTAGTCCACATAACAGGGAACACAGTTGTAGAAAATAACAGCCATTAACACGTTCAGACCATGCAAATACAGTAAATCATGTTATTGGAAAAAGTTCAACAAGAAAGATTTCTCTTGGTCTCCCTTTCGATTGCGTTTGACACTTGGCTATTTCATTCAACTTCAGCTTTAAGGAAGCCAATCTTTTCTGACTATAACAATCCTTCCGTACTTAAGGTGGGGTAGGTAAGTTTGAGAAACCGGCTCGAGATACACTTTTGTTATATTCCATGGAATACTCTTAACCTCTTAAGCACCGCGGTCCCCCCATTGGACCCCTCCCACCGTTTTTGTTTCGAGATAATGTCTCAGGGCTTCTTAACATTTATGAAACTGGTAGCACCAGATTAAAGGGAAGAATCTCAGCTAACTGAAGATATGAACCATTTTTACCAAAACAAAACACCCGAGCGAAAAAAAATCTTTTTTAACGCACTGCGGCACACAATTCAAGATAAAAATACCCTTATTACTTATCGTAGCTGCACATACAATATAGCCAATTAAAGCTGAGACTCCACTGATTATTTAGGTATAGTATCATCACTGAGCGATCCGAACTTGCGACAGGGGAAGCAAACACAGACATCACAACACGTACCTTTACGGAGCTTTTACGGCAGATCGTCTCACCGTAGCTGTCAATTAGGTCAAAAGACGTGTTCAATGGCATTAAAACGAAGAAAAAAAATGCTACAACTGTTGATCCATAGGTTGATAATGTACCTGTGCCTTTGAAGAAATTATTTATAATCCATAATTCCATTTTTTATGTAAAAATCGGAGCAGAAAAGTTAGCTGCTAATGGTAGCCACCAGAGTGTATGCAGCTTCCGGTTTTGGTAACGCGTCACTCGCACTCCTTATTTGTTAACGTTTTGGTGTGTATATAACTTTCCCTCGATTCCATTGGCTCTAGCGGTTATAAAGAGATTTCATTCATCAAAATCGAGCAAGGGGGGCCAGAGATCCACCTAAATGACCCCAGAAATGGGTTTTTGGCTAAATCTCTCTAAAAAGGTCAAATGTCACTTGTTTTGCATCAATCTTGATACAGGGTACTTATTATATGTTGTACTTTGGATTCCTAAAGCTTTTAGTCTACTAACCCATCATCCAAGGGTAGTTTTCACTATAAGTAAAAAAGAATTTTTGGACGGACACTATAATTTACAGTTTTTTACTATGTAAAATCTGAATTTTCTTTTTCTTAAAAACATCTATATTGATTTTGACTTTTCTACATCCAACTCACAGGTTTATCATTACTTTGAGAACAAAGATTATTAATTTAACTCTTTTAGAACGGAAGATATGGTCATTTGTTCTGGGAATGTCATTTTCGAGCCTGAGACCTGAAAAACAGGCTCAGGGCTTAAGAGGTTAACATCCCGATAGCAATGAATATCTTAAGTGCTTTGACAAAAAATCCATAAAAAAAATGTCATCTGTGGAAGCCGTAATACTGTAAAGCTGGCCCGGCTAAAATAACTGGATGGCCTACCTGCCTGTCAGCCTTCCATCTGAGCACAAACTTATCTCGTGCCCTCATTGGTCATGTGCGTGTTCGTGTGTGTTGGAGGACGGGCTCTGTAAGGAAGTGGCAGATTTTTTTCGGCTGCGTACTTTCAAATTCCAGCGCACTCGAGCCGGTTTCTCAAACTTACCTACCCCACCTTTAAGGACTACAGTGCCTCCTGTTTGAACTTTTCTTTTTTAAACATAGTCTTAACATTATAGGCAGGTCAGGGTAACGTGACCACCAGAACACACACATCCAGGGTAACCTTAATAGATTCCTGTAGGGCTCATAGGGGAAACCCCCTGTTCTTCTGAAATATTGCGAATCCAGAAAGAACAGTTCTTTCTGGAGTGGCCTCATCACCTACAGGGAATATGCAGTCTGGACAATAAGCACATAGTACACTTTGCGGGTAATAACATTGCCTCAACAAATTAACAAGCAAATGGCATGAGTAATGAAGGTTAAAGCTAAGAAATGTACAACCACATCCTTTCAATGTACAACAGGATGTCATATGCTGCATACAAAGTCTGTATATTTTCAGTGGGTATAATGAACTTACACACAGGAGAAAATGCCCTGGAATCCACAGTGGAATGATCAGGGCTTCCCTCTGATCAGCATCCTTCTGTTGAAAATGATGTACTGCATTTTCATAAAGTAATTTAGTAATGTGGTGTTGCAAAATCAGAAGACCTTTTAGTTAAGTGTTTGGAAACCATTTAAGTTTAGTTTAGTATTTTGAACCAACACAGCCAATGTGCACATATCCAATGAGGGGCATGCCAATTGTAAAGTTAAGGATAACATCTCGTCTACATCTCGGTTCATCATGTTTAATATTAGACTGAAAATATCTCATAGCTCAATCATTTCACTTACTGGGAAAATGGAACAAAGGATCACAGTTGGAGCGGGGGGAGCCATGTTGGGGGTAGATGAAGGTCGCCAATGAAAACATCCTTTCCCTGTATAGAATTCAACCATACCTAAAATTCTGAAATGCTAAAAAAAAAGGTATGTAAAACATGTCTGAGTACCAGCTATGTATTGAACACAACTATGCATGTAAGCCATGACCTTTTCACCAAATCACAAACTTTTCAGTATAAAAATATCTTGCATAAATAAATAAACACACCTGCATATTAGCCATGTCTTGGACCAGCCTTAGGCACCCATTTCCTACCTACCTGTTGATATAGTTTACAGACAGTGTCAGACAATGAATTCTTGACATATTTTTATCAAAACATACCTTCACCACTAAATTGGACAGTTGTAACGCACCATTGAGTCCATGTCTCTATGGAGTCCAAGGGTCAGCAAGTTACTCCTGGTCAGGCAAGTTGGTCCATCTTTGATTATTATCTCCCCATCTGGCCTATCAACATCCAGGATATAGTTGATTTGGACGTGTACAAATAAGGAAAACACATAACAGAGCATGACTGTGACAATCTTGGCTTTTTTAGAGATGGCAATCGGTTCAGAAAGATGGACATTGCCTGGACACTTGTGGCAATAATTCTCTTGTGGAACCAAGTGCCTTGGCATATCTTCTGATGACTGTAATGATGCCAAGTTTCTTGGAAGGATTGTTGGCAGGGCTTTGTGGAATATAAGGTACTCTACCATTTCCACTAGTGCTTTTCCTTCTGGAGGATATAGAGTAATATCTTCAGCTTGTTGGTCATCTACCATAGGTGCTGCCTCAGATGAAAATGTTGTGGAAGAGTCTTTGTGACAAGATTGCATTTTCTTGAAAAAGTCAGGCCTGGATTGTTGCAGGTGCCACTTTGCAATTGATGTGTGTGGGCAGGATTTTCGAGGCTTGGTACAAGGGCAATGCCAAGTACTTTTATTATCATCATAGTGGACCATGACCCTCCCCAATCTAGAATATGAGGAGATGTGTGATTCCAAAACCGAAAAAATAAATGTGCCCATGTTCTTGGCTAAGGTACACCTCAACACTCAGTGGTGCACCTTCTGTATCAGCAGCCAGCTTCCTTCTCAGACACTCACTCGCTAAACCACTTGTTCACTACCATGTCTGTGAGAGTCCCTTCATCGTGAACAATAGGTGAATTGGTGGCCAGAGGGCTGTACGTCAAGGACTGGACATGGACGCAGTCAAACCCGACTAGCCCACTTCTCCGTGCATAGTCATATGCCCTGTTGCACGTTTCCAACTGACAGTCGATACCCAAGTTAGATTTTTGGACATGAATACAGTGCACAGGACCCTTAAAGGTCCTGGAAACTGCAAAAAGTCCCCTTTTTTGATCTATGCACTGTGATTTTAGGTGGCGATTTGCTGTGATGTCCGATGTTTTGGATGAGTGGTGCCTTTGTATGTGCATTTGTAGGTTTTTCCTTTTTAGTTGTAGGCTACAAAAACAACATGTTGTGGTTTTGTGCTTTGACATCAAAATGTTGGGGGCTGTGGAAATATTGTGCCATGTTGCTGCAGCAGCCGGAGCCATCACTGGAGCGGCCGTCGCGGCCATCACTGGAGCGGTCATCGGGGCCATCACTGGAGGAGTCGTTGTGGTTGCTGGGGCCGCCGCCAACGTAGTTGGATGTTCAGTGCAGCAGTTTTTAAAGTGACTAAAGAACATCTCCTTTCTCCCAATGATTCTTGGGCAAAAGCCACATTTGAGATGGCATTTATAAACATTATAACCTAAAAAAGAGACAGAAAGTGGTTTAGAGGATTCTAGAAACAAACCAAAAATGAATTTCTTGTAAATATGCAATTTGAAACAAGGTGTTTGTGCTAGAGCAATAAATAATCATGTCACCAACAATAATATTTTTGCCTATAAACTGAATTTTTGCAGATTGAATGTGTGATTATGCTCATATTGTGCCTACCCCAAATAAGGATACTATTCCAGCATTATTAACACTTCATAACCTGAATATAAATCAAATTTTTAATGTTCAATTTATAATTCAAAATGAATTTACACCAAGGATGTCCTGGGGCACAGAAATAACACATGTATCCATAATGTGTGAGGCATTAAACACATCTAACAAGTAACATGTAATGTAATGCGATGAAGTATACAATGATCATATAGAATTATAGAGGTATACTTACCTCCATATTTCACAAGTGACCTCTGGTGGCTCTGCAAATGAGCCATCAGACCAGGGTATGACCCGGTCCTTTCACAAAATGGACACCGGAAGGTGTCCGAGTCCAATTTGTTGAGCTCTGGGCGTGCTCCATCACGGAGTGTTGTGTTGTTTGTCTATAGGTGAATAAAATAGAATACAATTTCAGTGACTTTAATATTGGAAATAGTTAACTCCTTAAACAAGCAGCAATGGACTGGCCTGTATAATCCTATGGGACAAAGCTGGTCATACTTCCTCACTTTCAGAAGGTAACCCTTTAACTGCCAGCGCCACCATTTGGTAGAGCACATTTTGTGTCTTGATATCTTGTTGAAAAAAAGTTTAACTCCATCTGATTCAGCCAGCTCTACCCTTTGGTTGACATGTTATGCACAAAACAACCTCTAGATGTCACTGTGGTTCGAACAGAAAGCCCTTCAGCTAGTTTAAATCTTTATATATACAGTCTATGGTTTAAATGTCAGGCCTACAGCATGGCCACAAACCCCATCTAAAAACAGAGGCCTGATTGCATCCACCTGGGTTACTTGGCTCTACCCAATAACTATATATCATTTAACTTTAAACCACACTTAAAATAATAATATAATTATACATATTGTTAGAGTTGGACACTTATCTGCCCTCTCCGCGCCGTTCGTTGAATGAGGCTGGTCTCTATTAAATCAGAAAGGAATTGAAAACACCGGAATCAAAGTTATAACAATTATCTGAGTTTACTGGTAGAAAACAGAACAAATATACAGGTTTTACAGAGTACTCCGGGCTTCCTGGTTTGGTAATGCCATGCGGATAAAGTGTCGGGACGAACCAACTCACATACAAGAAGAGAGTGCCTTCAAGTTTGTAATGCCATGCGGACACATATATCGGGACAAACCAACTCACCCAACCAAAAAGCCCTTTTTCCTTCAAAAACAATTGTATTCATACTTTATTTTGGGGCGGAGATTGTGTTGACTTGTTCCCTCCCCCTCTTATTCGACAGCGAATTAGAGAGCCCCTGGGGAGGAGCTGTGTAAACTGGTCACCCCCCCCAAGTGTTCTTACTGGTTGGATTCACATCTGGTCGGGTTCAATCAGAGTTCCATCCAGGACGTGAGATCCAGGTCAAGAAGTCAACGCTTATCTCCACCCTAATCTACACAACATTCCTTTCTTATGGGGTTCTTCACATAAACCACCCCTCCTCCGACATTTTAACTTTAGTGCACCATAAAGTAATAGGTCCTTAACGACCTTAAAACCAACATCTGTATGTTGGGGGTGAAGAGGACATGTGTGTGTATAACAAAATCTCTGGGTCAGTGAGTTTAAAAGTGAGAATAACATTTCTATACTAAGTGTTTATCTAAACCCGTTGTGATTACCTAAAACAGTTCAAACAATATATGTTTACTAAAATACAATTCTAAACACTACATGTTTACTTCCATACAATTCCAAACACTACATGTTTACTTGCATACAGTGTAGAATCATATCTTTTTACTTCAATATGTCAGTATAGCAGCTAATACATGTTTTACAAAAAAAAACATTCAAATGTGAAAGACACCTTCAATGAATATTTAAAACTTACACAAAATCAGATTCTTGTAAAAATTTGAGTACATGCATTGTTCCATCTGTCAAGCTAAGATATATACATATATCTTAGCTCTTAGCTTGACATGCTAACTGAACGAGCATGTTCAGTTAGCATATATGCTAACTGAACGTCGAGCATGTCAAGCTAAGAGCTAAGATATATATATATATATATATATATATATATGTATTCCATTCCTTTACATTTAATATTTAAAATACAAATTAGCAAAATAAACACAATTACACTGCGCTAAACAGCCAAATCGACAAACAAACGAGAACCTAAATAGTAAGTAATTATATCTAAAACCACAATACGTTAATTACCTGTACTCGGTGCGCCATATTGTTTGTTGTCTGTTCTCTGTAAACCTCATGTCTCCTTAAATATCCTTGCGTCAGCGTCTCACGTGATGGGCGTGCTCTCTTATGACCATATTTGGAAGTACAACTTCCTACAACTTCCTACAGGTTCAACCTCCACTGGCCACGGCCCGCAGCTGGACCCTTCTCCTTTTTATCGCATTAACACCATATCCCAACGTGCATTGCGGCTAAAACCAGGGATGCAAACTTGTCACCTTTCGGCGAAATTCGGCGTTTTGAATCCAAAATAGGTAGTTTGTGTGATTCATGTAGATCTGCAATAAAAATATTTTTGGGGTATGGGCGGGGTCTGGGACCCGGAGTAATTTGCGGCCGTGAGCTGTTATGTGCCATCATGACACGCATGGTGTTCTTTTTTTATATATTATAATGAAGCGCGAGCTGTGTGCTCGAGTCTTCCTGCCTGTCGGCTCTGCTCATGGATGTATAACGGCCCGTCCACACAGCAGCGTTAAAAAAATCTTGGAGGTGGGCGTATCTGAAGCTTGGGGATTTTTTGCGAGCAAGGCACCAACAACCAATCACATGAATCTCCCGCCCGCGACATACGAAGCAAAAAAGCCAGAAGTAAACTGTATATAATCTCCCCAAACAGGCGAAAACCTACCACTGTCTCTGCCACCTCCCTCCATGCCTGGCTCCTCCGGTTTATATCCCGGTAGGTAAATAGGGACTGGTCATAAAGCACCGGGTGATTCCCTACCGCTAATTTCTCCTCCATTTTTTGGAATATGAGGAAATGACCTGCGGTATGTCTCTCCCAGCAAACACGCGGTTTGATTGACTAGCGCTTGAACTGTCAGATTTGCATACACGGGATTTGATTGGCTGACGCTTCCACCTCAGCCTCAAAAGTTGAACATTGCTCAACTTTGAATCCTGAAAATCCTGAAAATCTCCGCTCGCCTGCCCACAATGCAGTTCGGCGAAAAGTGAGGCAAAGTGACGTCACCCCATTCAAAGTGAATGGGCAGAAACGTTTCAAGATTTTTTAACGCTGCTGTGTAGACGGTCCGTAATAAGGCTCTGCTGCTCCGGGATGAGGGTCTAGCTTCAGCAGCTACATTACCTACGGGTGCGTTCGTTAATATTAACTGTGCGGTCCGGAGTCACTGTGGCACAGACTGGACCGCTGGTGAATAGCTGTTAGAACGGGCCATTCAGGTGTTCCGAGCAGAGCTCCCTGTTGGAGCGGCAGAGCGTGATGTGCACTGAAAAGTGTTCCTGTCGCAATATTATCGTTGAGCTAGCTAACTAGCATACATTGTCACTATCTGCTAACGTTAGCTTTAGCCTTCGTTTTCAAATAGTTTTTTTCATGGGCTATAAACGGAGGTGGTATAAGTATATATCTTGTACTTGAGTAAAAGTGCAAGCACTCAGATCTTGTACTTGAGTAAAAGTAGAAGTACTCAGGTCTTGTACTTGAGTAAAAGTAGAAGTAGAAGTCCTGCATTCAAAATGTTCCTCAAGTAAAAGTAGAAAAGTATTCTCATCAAAATATAGTTAAAGTAGCGACCAGGGGCGTCGCCTGGACCTGAAAACATTCGGGGCTTAGCCCACAGTGGCGGCGGCACTACAGTGGCATTTTTCACTGCAACACTCCCCACATGCACACACACAGTACACCCACGACTGTTACAATGAAGGCTCGATAATCAGCTCACGGCATATAGGCAGGGGTAAAGTGGTATTTTTTTATGAGTGGGGGGGGCTCACCTCCTCTAGGGGGGTCCGGGGGGATGCTCCCCTGGGAAGATTTTTTGTTAAATATTGAAGTTAAATGCATCAATCTGGTGCACTTTGAGAGCAAAATGAAGAGATCTATGGATACCTCTCTCAACATCCATTTGAAACAGAACTGTAAACTGTACTTTTTATTTATGGATATTTTACTAATCACTCCCCTTTTAAACTCTATTCTTGTTTTACTGCCATATAGTATTTCATAACTGTTTTTCCTTTATTCTCTTATTTTTTTTATAACTATAATGATCATATGAAGGTGTGCCGCGGAAATAATCTTTTGAATAATTTGTGACCAAACCGTTTGAGACCCACTGAGATAACTTAGACTAAAGTTATGTATCTAAACACTCAGAGAGTCCTTTAGCTCAGTGGTTCTCAACTGGTCAGGCCTCGGGACCCACTTTTTACTTGGTCAATACATCGCGACCCAACATTTTGAAGCATTCAAATCTATTCAACAAAAAATCGTGCTGTAATATATACGCTTTTGAGCATACAATATTAATAAAAGTGAAATACAGTGCATATATCCCTTATATCCCTTCACAGAACTAAAGTATGCTTTTAAAAAAGGTTTAATGAGATGATGGAATCAAAGCTGAACTATATAAAAAGCCACACATGCTGAAAACCCAACCCCAGCAGGGGGGTCTGTGGGGATTCTCCCCCAGGAGATTTTTAGAAATACTAACATAAACTACGCATTCTGGTACACTCTGAGATTAATAATATTTTATGCCATTGTTTGTTTGTCACTTTGTTCTGACATCTTGCTGCGAGAAGGGGAAAAAACGGCCCGAAGCGCCAAACAGTTGAGCCCCTTCTCTGTTGGGCACTCTGTCATTTTTTGACAATTTTTCAAAACTTCATTTTTGATTATTTTAAGATATAATTAACCGTTTTCTTCATTCTTTTTTGCTTTCCACGGGTGGGGGCGCCTGGCAGGCCGCCTATGAGCACCCAAATTCGGCCTGGATCATCCAGGATTTGTGGGCTAAGCTCCATAAACTGACTAAATCACCCAGAGAGGTCACCTTTCTAGCCCAAAAATATATAATACAAATACATTTAAATAGTAAAAGGTGCAATTGTGCTCTGCATTACCCGGAATTTGATTTTCATAGCCCCATGATAGTGATTAAAAATCCTTTTCATGGGAAAAAGTGTTAAAACGCCTGATTAAATTATATGCAGGACCCCAGTGAGCTCCAGACTATGTGCATTGTGTTGGGGAACCATATAAATGATAGAATAAATGCATTTAAATGCAAAAATAATGATTTAAAATCATTTTAGGGGGACAATTGTGGAGAGGAGCCTGAAAATGACTCTGCAGCACCCCGGATAACTACCAGTTCATCTGGTTTAAATGTGGTGGTGATAGTGGCATTAACTAGTACCCAGTACTGGGAGAGAACCAGGCTACAGCACTGATGCGAGGTATGGGAATGAACGTTGTGCCTGTTCCTCTGCATTCGGTTGTGCTGAACTCTGGTTTTGTGCAGGGTGAGGTCGCCATGGGGGTCCGTCCTGTAATGCCGATTGAAGGTGTGGATGTTATCCTTGATAAATGGCCTGGCTGGCAGCCGTGTGGGCTGAACATCCACCGCCTACCATAGTGTCATCTTCACCCACTGTGACTCCAAAGGAAAATGCTAAGTGCTTCCCTTGAGTGTTTGTGGCTTGCGCTGTGACACGGGCTGTGAGTCGTGCACAGGAGGAATCTGAGCAGGGTGAAGAGGTGGGTGAGATAGATTATGTGGTTGTTCCTGACTCGTTGTTGTCTGTATCCCGCAGTGAATTGGTGATAGAGCAGAAAGCTGATATCTTCCTCAGTCCGTTCTTCGAGGCGGTTCTCTCCACCGAGGATGGAAATGGAGCTACCGGTGGTTGTCTGCTGCAAGGGGAGCTGCTGGTCAGAAAATGGTTGTCACTAAAGTAAACAGATATGGTTCTAAACTGTATTGAAGTAAACATGTATTATTTTGAATTGTATTTTAGTGAACATGTATTGTTTGAACTGTTTTAAGTAATCCCATATATATATTGTCTTCTCACTTACAACTCACTGACCCAGAGATCCTGTTACACACACATACACCTCCTCCCACCAGCACACACACATACTCTTTTCAAGGTCCTTTCTGGGCATCAACATATCTGTGTACAATGTTTGGTTGTCTGGGAAAGAATAGTTTGTGTGAAATATTCCTTGGGAAAGTAAAGGAGTGAATATAGGTGCAGAGATAAAGATTGACTCATCTCAATCTCACGCTTTGCTCAGAAGAAAACATACTTTTTTCCAGAACTCTGATTCGCTGTATTGGGCCCGACCAGAAGTGAATCCAACCAGTAAAAACACCTGGGGGAGTGAGCAGCTCACACAGCTCCTCCCCACGGACTCTCTGATTCGCTTCGGAGTAAAATGGGAAGGAAGAGTCAACACATCTCCACCCCAAAATATGGATATGAATACTGTTGTTTATGCATGTAAAATGCTTCCTGTTTTCTGACTGGCTGGTCCCGATACCTGTATCGCACAGCAGTAGAAATTGAAGTCCGGAGTAGTTTGTAAACTTGTATACGTGTTTTGTTTTTTACCAGTAAAATCAGATTATTGTTATAACCTTTATTCCGGTGTTTTGAATTCCTTCTTTATTAAATATAACCAGGCTCATCTAACGAACGGCGCGTAGCGGAGGGGGGCTTTAAGCCACCATCCACAGTGTTTGCTACAACATCACATAGGAAGAGCTTCATTGGTGAGCCAGTCTATCAGATTGTGGTTCCTGTCAAATTTCGTGAGGAGGTCCTCAAGGAAGCGAGCAATCGGGACATAAAACATGTAAAGGTATTTATTTTGGCCTTGTTTAAAGAGAGATGTGTCTCTGCATATTAAATCATGTCACACATGTCAAATGAGCCAATTCGGTCAAAAGAGAAGTTGTCGTCTGCCCAGGTAAGGATGAAACATCTGTATGAGTGAAAAACTGAGCAGCGCTCGTTTAGTCCTGGGGGTCAGGTCCTGGTTTTGTTGCCAAGGGCTAGTTTGCCGTTTCTGGAAAAACATTCTGGGCTTTTCCATGTGCTGGGTCAAGGGACTGACCAGAATTGTCTCCAGTCCACGCCGAAATGTAGGAGAAAAGCTCCTAGTTTTTTTGGGTTTGCCTGACGGAACTGTGCTGTTTGTTCTGGTCTTCGAGATCTACTCTGTCCCTCTTAAATTGCTTCTTCAGGCGCTGGAGTTGCTGAGTGGGCAGGGGGAGGTTTGTTGGCTGGTTTGAGAAGGAGTATAGACGTCAGTGTGGAGTTTTTTTAAGGCTACGGTAGCTGTATTGTTTTGGTGTAAAGAGGATCCTGTTAGGTAGTTGACTGTGTTCTAATGGAACTCCTTTCTTTATTGGCGGGGAGTGTGACGACCCCCTCCACACCACGTGGGGTGCCGTCTGTTCGTGTGTGTTTGTGGGTGATTGCAGGTTCCAGTGCCTGATGAGCTGCACCTGCCTGATGAGCTGCACCTGCTGGAAGCCTAGAAGAGGAGCCAAGCCGGATACGTCGTTCTCTGACTCCTCTGGGCCAGCCTCGGGGATCTGTTGCTGGTGCCGCGTCCTCATTTTTGTTTATTAAATAATAAACTTCTTTATTATTCATACTCCTTGTCTCGCCTCCCCGCTTTTTGTTGCAGCCCCGGAGCTCGGGTTGTAACAAACATTATAATGATTTTTACAATAGTTCACAGCTGCGGATCAGGGGCCTCATTTATAAACGGTGCGTACGCTCAAAAGATGGCGTACGCCAGTTTCTACGCAATGTTTGCGATTTATAAAAAACAAACTTGACGGGAAAATGTGCGGTCCTCCACGCAAACTCTGACCCATGCGTACGCACTACGCACAAAAACGGGAGAGACGAGAAACTGCAACACCGTTGGCAGAAGGAAGAATGGAGAGAAATATGTGGAAATAATACCATAAATAAAATGTTACCTCTTATATATCATATATGAAGAATTCATTTTCACAAATTGATTAAAGCCAATCTTAAAATGATTAAACAAACGCCTGTTTGCGACTCCTCAGTGCACACTAAAACATAACTTGGAGAAATAAATAAATACGGAAATGTTATTGATCACCCCTCGATTATTCTCTTGTTAAGAAATGTATTCTCATAAATGATGCGGTAAACAGAAGGACAGATTCCTTTAAACTGATGCCGTTTTGCTTTTCTATAGGTTGTATAGATACGAGCATGGTTTTATATACTATCATTCATGTTTAATCGTGTTTTATGCCGTTCGCCAATACCAAGTCGCTCATAAAACACAGGAGGTATGGAAACTAAGAACACCATATGTGGTAAATTGTACAGCTGATATACAACAGATTCGTTTTATTTCCTTTAACTGGTGGATTATGGATATAGAGGCTGCGCACAGATTGACAGCTGGAACACAAACCACCAAATACAAACAAATAATTCAGATCCAGTCGTCATGACTCCACTCCGGACAACCCAGTCTCACGGCATTTTGTGTTATAGTTACGACATTTAATCTATTGATTCGTGTTCACCAACACGATTTTCCCCTTTTTTTCGTGTCACACAGAACGATTTTAAAAGCAATGTATTTCTATTGGTAGTATGTTTCGTGCCTGCAATACGTCTTTCTGTCCGGTCGGGTCTTGGAAGACCGGAAGCTGTGGGGTTCATAAAAACATCTTCTTACTCAATATCAAGCCACGATTATTGTTTTTGTATAATGTCGGACTTTTTTTGGCGCTTGTGACGAAAAGAAATGGGGCTCAGAGCCTCAGAATGTTGAAATCTGTATTTTTTAAATCTTTTTTTCCTTCTAATTTGTTATTCTTTTCTAAATAACACACTGTTATTTACTCAACAATAACACACAATTATCCTTGTTTTTATTTGTTTAATTCCATAATCTCTGGCTTTTTTGGCGTCCGTCAGGAACTGAATTTCAAAATAAAAATAACCGGAAACAGACGTAGGCCTATATGGGACATTTCGAGCATCATCGCGGTACACAGCCAATGAACTGATTACCCAAGATCCTCAGCTATGGTTTAAGCTCGGTGATTGGATGTTTTACAGGGATGCAAACTCATCAGGTATGAAAAAGGTGACAAGGATCCGACCCCCCCGAATATCGGCTTTAAAATGAGGAATAACAGAGGATTTTAGCAGTCAGAACAACTAAAGCAGTTAATAATAACAGAAACGCCAAAGAGTCACATCTAATAGAAATGTATAAAAGCATTTATTAGAATTGTGTAGCAGTCAGTTTATAATTTTGGCAGCACTGTTGAGCATTTTGAAAATGTATTTTCATGCCTCTGTGCAAGGCTTAGTCTTTCTATCTGTATAGCGAGTGGTGTAAAGTAACTAAGTTCATAAACTCAAGTACTATACTTGGGTACAATTTTGAGATACTTGTACTTTATTTAAGTATTTCAATGTGTTGCTACTTTGTTCTTCTACTCCACTACAGAGTCATTCAAACTAGCTGCACCTTTACCAGCTTTGAGAACACTTTCATGATCAATCATTATAAAACATATCATATATATTATTCTGAAATGGACCAATCTGCACAATAACTACTTTTACTGTCGCTACCAGTGGCGTCGCCTGGCCTGGGCATCCGGGGCTTTAGCCCCATATGTTTTTTCTGTAGCCCCGGACAATTCTCCCTCAATAATATAATACATTAACCGTGCTTTACGTGAACCTCATCATGACACAAGAGAGGACGGCAGCACTGTAATTTCCCGTGTTCAGTGAATGCAACAGAGGCATGACACCAGACCAATCAGAGAGTTGTATGGAAATAAACGTGTGCTTGTGTCATTCAAGCTAGGCTCTGTGTGTGTGTGTGGCAATAGCGCATTTAGTGTGATAGAGAGAGAGGGAGAGAGGGGGAGGGAGGGACCGGTGCCAGCATGGACCGTGTTGTTAGCATCTGGTTAGCTAGCTGCACTAACGGACATAAGGATCTGTTTGTTCCACAAGAAGCTGGAGGAGAGTCCTCTCCTCTCAGACTGAGAGACTCAGGTGAGCTAAAGCAGTGGTTCTCAACTGGTGGGTCGCGACCCAAAAGTGGGTCGCGGACCCGTTTCGAGTGGGTCGCGGATGTGTGAGTGAAGAAAAAAAAATTGGATTTTTTTTTTTTTTTTTGGGGGGAACAAGTCAAACTTTTATTTTGAAGGCCCGATTTTCTAACGCTGTGCATACAGTCGGCGTTGGACTGGAAGTACCGGAGACCATAAACGGTTTTGAAAACTTCTGTCACGATCATCTTCTCAATAAAATATCTTTGCTGATGTTTTTTCGAGTCTTCTGGCCAATCAGAATCAAGATTGTTGCCGGAAGTCCCCACGGAGAATAACTTTGCAGTAGAACTCTTCTTTATACATCCATGGGTACAACTTCAGATAAAAATGAACACATAATGAAATATGACCCCCGGTTTGATGATTGACAGATCACAGAACAATGGGAGCTATCTACCCTTACCCACAATTTAAAGTAAGTCACACAGACTATCTCCTCTTTACTCTTCTCCGTATTAGGTGCCTTACAAATAATGGACGTCCACTCTCGGGAGCGTCGGAGTGGTGCGGTCACCCTAAGTGACAGACCTAAAGTATCCGGGATTCAGGCACCTCCCCTGGCTTGTACATTTTTGGTGATGCGCCCTGGAGGTATCAGACTATTTTAAACAACTTTTCCCCGCCTTTCAAACACTTATTCCTCGGTTTTAGCCAGTCATTTTGCACGATATCATTTAACATTGACGCTCTCCTGAAAATGCACATATTCTGTGCATTTTCAGGAGAGCGTCAATGTTAAATGATATCGTGCAAAATGACTGGCTAAAACTCTCTTCCAGACATTTAAAAATACTTTCCCCGACCATTTAAACATTATTTCTGGCTTGTAAAGTGAAGTTATGCGCCCTGGAGGTATTATACTATTTCAAACAACTTTTCCCCGCCTTTCAAACACTTATTGCTGGGTACAAGTGTTATCTTTTCCCCCCTGGGTGTGTGTGAGACATGTGAACTGAGGCAGCCTGCCAACAAGCAGCAGTCTGCTGTCATTTGAAACATGTTCCTCCGCTTTTTGACACACTTTTACCCATGTTTTGAGCACTTTTTCCTGGGTAAATCTGTCCTCTTTCTCCCCCTGGGTGTGTGTGAGACATGTGAACTGTGTCAGCCTGCCAACAAGCAGCAGTCTGCTGTCATTTGAAACATGTTTCCCCACTTTTCAACACACTTTTACCCACGTTTTGAGCACTATTTCCTGGGTTGAAAAGACATGTGCTGTAGCCTGGTTCTCTCCCAGTACTGGGTACTAGTTAATGCCACTATCACCACCACATTTAAACCAGATGAACTGGTAGTTATCCGGGGTGCTGCAGAGTCATTTTCAGGCTCCTCTCCACAATTGTCCCCCTAAAATGATTTTAAATCATTATTTTTGCATTTAAATGCATTTATTCTATCATTTATATGGTTCCCCAACACAATGCACATAGTCTGGAGCTCACCGGAGTCCTGCATCTAATTTAATCAGGCGTTTTAACACATTTTCCCATGAAAATGATTTTTAATCACTATCATGGGGCTACGAAAATGAAATTCAGGGTAATGCAGAGCACAAGTGCACCTTTTACAATTTAAATGTATTTGTATTTTATATTTTTAGGCTAAAAAAATGACCTCTCTGGGTGATTTAGTCAGTTTATGGAGCTTAGCCCACAAATCCTGGATGATATAGGCCAAATTTGGGTGCTCATAGGCGGCCTGCCAGGCGCCCCCACCCGTGGAAAGCAAAAAAAAGTGAAGAAAACGGATAATTATATCTTAAAATAATCAAAAATGAAGTTTTGAAAAATTGTCGAAAAATTCACAACGGAGAAGGGGCTCAACTGTTTGGCGCTTCTGGCCGTTTTTTCCCCTTCTCTGATGGTTGCTATAACGGGGAAGTGGAAAAGGTCCCTGGGCTTCATTTCCTCTTCCCTGTCAAAAAAATTCATCCATACTTTTCAGACTACCGTCCGCACGAAATCGGAAACCCAGTTTTTGGGTGCACTCAGAAAAAAAACGGCTGTTGAACATCTTGGAAGAATGTATCCGATGAGAGTGCACTTTGGGTCGGATGAAATTGATGCCTCAAGACCCCCCAAACTGGTTCTCCAAATACTTTAAGTTTGAAAATGTGACCCATGGAGGAATACAAGGGCAGTCGACAGGGGACTCTACCCGATTTTGATGCACTATTTTGGGTCACATTTTTTTACACTTTCACCCTATTCCCTGGTTCTCCAAATACTTAAAGTTTGAAATTGTGACCCTGGAGGAATGCAAGGGCAGTCGACAGGGGACTCTACCCTCATTTGAAGCACTATTTTGGGGCACAATTTTTTCATTTTCACCCTATTCCCTGGTTCTCAAAATACTTTAAGTTTGATATTTTTGACTTTCGGCAATGCTCTATGCCTTGTCAGCAGAGCCTTTTGCGAAATTGCTGGAAAAAAATGAGAAGGTGAAGGGGGTGGTGGTGCCTGGGGGGGGGGGTGAGTAGTTTATCAGTATGTGGATGACACAACAATCACGGTTAGGGATATGGAGAGTGTGAAAGGGGTATTTGAGAGTGTAGAGGTGTATGGAAGGGCATCAGGGGCGAAAATTAATATAGAAAAGTCAGAGTTCATGGTGTTGGGTACAGGGAGTGTAGGGAGAACAGAGGTGAAGTTGAGGGAAAATAAGGATTTTTTTAGGGTTTTGGGTATTAATTTGGGTTTGAAGGAAAGAGAGGGGAGGGATGTGCAATATGAGGGGGTTTTAGGGAGCATTAAGAAAACATTGGGATTTTGGAAATTGAGGAAATTGAAGTTGAGAGGTAAGGTAATAGTAGTAAATGGGTTAATTATGAGTAAATTAGTATTTATTATGAATGTGTTAGATGTGCCAGAGAGGATAGTTAGGGAAATAAATAAAATAGTTAGTGCATTTATATGGGATGGGAGGGGAGTTAGGATAGCAAGGGAGGTGTTAGAAAATGAATACAAGGATGGGGGGTTGAAATTAATAAATATAGAGAGGAAGTTGAAAACAATGAGGGTAAAAACAATGATCAAATATTTAAATAAAAAAGATGATCATGTGTGGAAAGTATTTTTGAAGGATAGTATAAGTAAAGGTGGGGGGTGTGGGGATAGTGGTATTTTTATGTGTTTCAAAAAAGGGTGGATGAGTGGGATGAGTGATTTTCAAGTGGAAGTGATGAATGCATGGGGAGAGTTTTTGGTGAATGTTAGATATGATTGTGTGAATAGGAAACAAGTATGGATGCAGCCGATTTTTCTGAATAAAATAATAATAAAGGAAGGTAAGGTAATGTTTAATTTGCCAATGTGGAGGGCGAGATTTAGGGTTGTAAGGGATTTAGTATACGAATATGTTCCGGGTTTTATGAGGGCACAGGTGATTATTGATGAGGTTAGAGGGGGGGATTTGTTAATGGAGAAAGGGACAGCAGAGAGTTTAATGGAGTGTATAAAGGAAGGAATGCCGGGGGAGTGGAGGAGAATGGTTGAGAGTGAGAATGTGGGGAGTGTGGAAGGTGATGTGGTGTTATATGTGGGTGAAGGGGTGAAACTGGGGGATTTAAGTACAAAAGGGATTTATAAAATGTTTGGGACGGGAAGTGTGAGGAGACCAGCATCGGAGAAAGTGTGGGGAAAGGTGGTGGGTGGAATGGATGTGAGAAAGATATGGATGAATCTGGGAGTGAATGGTAATAGTATAGAATGTGAGCAGTTTGATTTTCTTTTAAGACATAATAGGGTTTATAATAATTTGATAATAAGTATGTTTGACAAAGAGGTGAGGAGAGAATGTGATGTTTGTAGAGTGGAAGTGGAGAATTGTATGCATGAGTTTTTTGAGTGTAGGGAATTTTTTGGGGAATTTGAAAGAAATGATATGTAGGTGTTGGGATATACAGGTGTTAAAATGTTTGGAATGGAAGGAGCTGTGGTTATTTGGTATGAATGGGAAAATGGATGAGTATAATGTGGGGTTGTTAAATATGTGTCTAAGTCAGGCTAGGTATGCGGTAAAAATAAGAAGAAATGCCGCCCATTATGAAGGAAGATTGGAAAAAGTGTGGAGTATTATGAAAAGAAATATTAAAAGGGATTTGGGGATGTTATTTTTATATAAAGAGAAAGATGTTTTTGTGGTGGAGTTTGTGGAGGGAAGTAAATTAATTGAAGTAAATGATGATAAGCTGACATATCATTTTGATGAATGATGATGTGGTGTTTTGTTTTTGTTTATTTTGAAAAAAAAGAGTGTTTATAGTGATATTGTATGGAATTTTGTTTTGATGAATATTTTGTGGTGGTTTTTGTTTGGCGATTAGGATAAAGCATCGGGGTCCTTTATTTTTTTTGGGATCAGTGATGTGTATTGGATGTAAAGTGTAAACTTTTATAATAAAAGATTAAAAAAAAAAAAAAAGATCCAAAGGTCCCTGGTTCGATCCCTGGTTTCGGCAGAAGGTAGATTTCTCAGGTGGACAAGTTGCACAATGGTTGAACATGATGACTCCCAGGTTGTGAGCAAATATCTAAATTCCCCTTGTTTGACTTGGGTACCAGGCAGCTTACTATGGAGGACAAGTTGCTCAATGGTTGACTCGTAGTTTGCGAATTCGGACAGCATTTAGACAAAATGTGTTATAGCTGCTGACTTAAGGCAGTGAAGTTGTGTGGCATCTACTGTTGTAGACTGAAGATCCTTAGTATTTAAACGTTAGTTGTACTTTCTGAAAAGTCTATCATACCCAGCATATGTTGCTTAGTTTTACGTTTGTATTTCACTAAAAGTTGTGCTGAAATAGCTCAGCTTGGAGAGCGTTAGACTGAAGATCTAAAGGTCCCTGGTTCGATCTCTGGTTTAGGCAGAATGTAGATTTCTTTTGTGGACAACTTGCTCAATGGTTGAACATGATCACTCCCAGGTTGTGAGCAAATATC
>CALSBW010024744.1:0-20021 GCA_943590975.1 Lindbergichthys nudifrons
CACTTCCGTATTGGCGTCCCGGCTCTTCCCCAGAGTTTGCCGCTTGGTTCCAACACACTCTCACTCCATAAACGTCCAGGAGCGACGCTTGGTCAGGGTCTCGAGGCGTGCAGTTGGGACGCTCCTAGGCTCCTTCAGCTTCATAAACAGACGCAAATAGCTATCAACTGATTGCAATGTATTCCCATCTGCGGCGGGATTTGACGCTCATGGAAGCACGGCATTCGTTTGTGTCGGAGGCAGTTAAAGGCAATGTGAGCGTCCATTCCCATTGGATAACGGAGAATTGTACACCCGGAAGTAAGTATTCTCCTTACTGTCGATTGATTTGACAGAGATATCTCCACTACTCATCAACTCAAACACACCAGATTATCCTTGTTGATTAAACAACATTGATATGTTTTAGACCAGTTGGCCAATGTGTGTCTGCATTAAAGCAGTCTGCAGGTGCTCACATGTGCCTGAGTTATATTGCAGAATTTGCATTTCATGACATCCAGCAGCTCAGCCAGATGCTGGGATTTAAAACGCGTCACATGCGCCGGCCTACAGTAACTCAGAGACCCTCAGGCCCACTGACAGCAGCTCACAATAGGCAGGTAATATCTGGAGCATGGGAGAGTGTAATTGATTCCACACTATAGTAAGAGGAGCGGGGCTGTAATCTGCAGTGATAACAGAGAAGTCATTTAAAAGACATACTACCGTGATTGGAAAAGCCTATTCCTCATACATATGTAATGCTGCTCGATGATGGAGATACGGCTAAATGACAGAATACAGTATATGGGCCAACTGTGGAGGACTGCAGGCTGCATGAGAAACTTTGGAGGATGTTACTCATGGAACAAATTAAGTAAAACACACCTGCTACTTCAATGTCATAGATATATTACCATATATTAGGTTACATAAATTACACATATATTCATTGGGCTATAATGTATCATTGTTAGCTGTGACTAGCATCTCTTTAAATCATTCCGTTGGTCAGTCGCTCCACAGATGATTCCCCACTTTGTGGCAGTCACGCACATTTAATAAATGTTAATAATGCACATAAGATAGCCAAACTTATAAATTGTTTGTCGTAGACTATTTTGTGAAAGGCATCCTGCCTTAAAAAGAAAGTCCCTCTTTCATCAGTGTGGGTTAGCCCTGCTAAGGTAGTGACCTAGGACATGCCCCTTTTCATAGCACATGACCAATTTGGCATCATTGCACTCAGCACAAAGTGAGGTTGTTTGTGTTTGAATGCATGGTAAAAGTTAATGATAAGGTAAAGTGAAAGTTAGCTAACAATCTCACCATATCAATTTAAAAATGCAATGATATGTCAAAGATTTGCCCCGTCATCACTGTCGCATGACTTAACGTTACCACCACTCAGCTAAAGGCAGCTCATGTTTGGGGTGATGACGTTGAGTAGTCTCAGTAGGCACTTGTTAGCAAGTCATTGGTTATTTTCTGGGTTCAGGACTCATTCCTCCACCATTTTATTCAGGATGTATCTTTAGCTGATGGTCCCCTTTTATGCAAAATCCACTTTTTCATGTCTTTTATACATAAATGTGTGTGTCCCCGGTGTTAAGAGATTTCAGGAAAAAAGCTTCTCTCTCCTTTTGTCCTGATCCATTTATATAAAAACCTGTCTGAAAATGAGCTGATCAGATTTTGGCCACTTTGTGATGTCAGAATGTTTTTAGGGTTGTGCAACCATTCAAACAATTCAGAGATATGTATATATCGGAGACCTAAAATAAATAGTTGAAAAGGAGTATAATAGGGGACCTTTAAGTCAGTACAGCAGTGTGTCTGCCTTCTTGGCCAACACATCATGATTTGAGGCTTTTGACTTTTACGACTATTAGTTTTAACTGGTGTTACTCTCACATGTTATAAGCCGACCCTTATTACATTTCCTGAGGGATTGGAAAGGTTACATATTCAGTAAGTGGATTCAATCCTGGATTTGAATAACATTCTTACTAGATCCCAACCCAACTTAACGGTGAGCACATTGATCCTTTTGCACAGTCGACATTTTGACCTGTCACAGGTGTCACTAATAATATTAACGATGGCTACATTCTGTTCAAAAGTCCCAGTAATCCAGGACAGTGTGAAAGAGAGCCAACATAAACTGAAACAGAAGTGGCTGAAATGGAATTCTGCCATCATTCATCTTAATATTTACAACTCATCATATCATTTCGATATACAGATGCCAAAGTTGGTATTTGTTATTATTGAAACTTGACACAGCTGGTGCTTCACCAATAGCTGTAGTGTCGGATTTTTTCAAAATGAAATGAATACGAGAGGACAATCAAAGCTCCTTCCAATTGTTCTGAATCATATTACAGAGCTTTAGCCAGGTAGTCTGTGACAAATTACATTTTTAAGGCAACCTTCTCAAGCCCTTTGCCCCGTGCAATTTCACGAGTGGTATTGCCTCGCTGCATCACTCCTCCACCACACTGTAATCCTTCATGAAACAGCCTCGAACACCATCCATTTAGAGTCAGCCGCCAGACATATTGAGACCTAACTCTGACCATGTGTGCATGGCCGTAGCAGCTACAGAATGTCCATATGGAGCTGATGGAATTGGGGGTCGGACGCTACCTCCATCCCCTCTGAGTTCTCTTTTTCCCTTTCGTCTACCTATTACGTTTTATCGGAAGAAGTTATCCTTGAAAGCAAACACCAGTCAACACGCCACCCCAGGCCTGGGAGATGGGCTTCATCTTTGGCCACCATTGTTGGAAAATCAGAGGAAGAGAAAGCGAGGCAGGGCAGAACTGATGGGAGAGCCATGTGTGGAATATGTGACCATCCGTAGACTCTGTAGGTCTCAAATGGCTCATGAAAGGGAACACTTGTTAATATGTGTGTGTGTGTGTGTGTGTGTGTGTGCGTGCGTGCGTGCGTGCGTGCGTGCGTGCGTGCGCATGTGCGTGTGTGTGCTGTCTTTTCATTCAGCTTTCCCATCACTGTGCAGACTAATTATTGACATGCAGTACTCTTCAAGTCACAATAAGCAGGTAGCTGGTAATTAGTAAGAGAAGGAGTAATAGATGTCACATTATGACATTACGTGCTAATGTATTACAAATAAAGAAAAATGGATAGAGTGTTTGAAAAGGTTAAAAAGGGGGTTATTTTGCAATTCGACTAAATAAAAGTAATGTAACAAAGGCAAGCGTATGACTACTGCTACACAGCCACACAGATGAACAAAATATGAAGGAGAGGTTCACTCTGGTGCACTGTCTTTAATACTTTGACAGTATCTAAAGCCCTTATTTACAGCTCATTTCCATGGATATCAGGCATCAGACGGGGTACCCTTTAAACACAGCTCACATTTGTTAGTGGGGATACAACCCATGTCCCCTTGACATTTTACCATCCATATTTAAAAATGTCCTTGAGTCTACGCTCCTGGCGTGGTTTCTTCATTAATATTACTCAGAACTCTGGTCATGTCCCAGTGTTTAAAAAAACAACTGAATAGTACGTAAAAACACAAGAAGCTATTGTAGATCTCTATCAGATTGTTTGTCAGACAGCATGTATGTATTTATTTATTTCAGGGAGTCCTCTCTGGATGTGTGCAGGATTATTTAGAGGCTGAGCTAGGTCTACCTAAAGGTCCCACATTAAACTGTCTTCCCACTGATCCCACTATGCAATTTAAATGATTGTTATTTCCCTGAGAGACACTGTTATATAATGTTAACGTGGTGGAGTCAATTTATCTGTTCTAGTTAGCACACACAGTAGATTTTCGCGTTTTATTCTAAAACTTATAATTATTTAGTTAATACCCGACGGGTCAATGTTCAAAGCTTCTATCTGTCATTAAACTAAATAAACCACCAAATGTCCTCACACTGACACAATGCATTTTCATTTATAGCCTAATGTTAGCTCTTTATTTCTGCCGATTGCATTTATACTTCGAAAATCACAAGTGGTGTTAATATGTGGGGATGATCCTGAGTGGTGATGAACAGCTAATTAGCCAAAAGACAATAACAAATATAGTTAAGTTAGGTAGGCTACTAGCTAATGGATAAGTTAGCTCAAGGTTTAGCTAAGGCCATTTATCATGGGCATACAGGCTAATGTAGCCTACTGTACTTAAGGAGAGACACTAAAGGTGAATATAGTCAAATGTGTATCAAATAACGTCATCACAATCGCCACATTGATATGCAAATTAGGCGTTAACTAGTACACTAGTAATAAAGTACTATCTTATCTCTTATCTTATCTTAATTAAAATGCGCTAATTTGCATGCAGTTACCAAGGCATTGCAGGTGAAAAGGATAAACCTCACAACTTCCCCAGATAGTTACTTAAGTCAAGTCAGTATTTTCTTCTGAAATGTTATGCTTAAATGCAGATTAGCTTTAAGTCTATAGATGAATTCAGACATGGCAGTAAAACGAACACCATATGTTGTTTTTTTAAAGTTTTCTTTCCATTAGAGTGAAAGAAAACATGGAAGCAAAATAGACCAAAATAACAAGTACTTGAAAAAACGATCTTTTTGCCTGTAATGTCCTTAAACAGTAACTCCATCATTTTGATTGTTGGCTGCTCATTTAATAACTATGAATTGTACTAGTTTGTTGTCTGCTCTTCTGCGTAGTGAATACTAAAGAAGACCATTGTCTCTGTGTTAGCTGATTATTTTGTAGAATTATGTTGAGTATTAAACAATTGCGTGAGTGTGAGGGTATTAAAATAAATTGGTCAGTAAGTCAGAGATGTGCAACTATATTTAACTTTTTGTTTTTAATTCTTTTTTTATAAATTATTATGGGAAGTGCCCTTTTTCTCACTTGAGCACCTGCCCCCCAAAATGTCTGTGCACGTCCCTGATCCTACTGAACTTCCAAAACACGTCATTACTGTACCACTATTAGACAACCCTGTATATATTTGAGATGTCTGTTTATGTTGAATAAATGGCTTCAGCCATGTGCTCAGTCTTTAGCCACAGAATGCTAATGTATAATCACCTACGTCGGTTACTTAGATGCAAGGAAGTTGCATTCTTCGACTTTAATTCAAAAGTGGTGTGTTCCTGTTTGGGAAAGTGTGTCTGATTAGAGCTCAGTAATGTGGAGGGAGACAGGTGGTGGTGGGGCTGGTGTTGGGGGGGGGGGGTGGGGTGGGTGGGTCGGGCCTCTGTCACTGATGCTGTATGACTTCTCTCTCTGCTGATGAGATCCGGTCACCGTGGCTCGTCACTCAATTCACCCTGACACACACACCAACAAGGCTAATTGAGCATCACCACCCCTGAGCCCTTCCAATTACACGTTCCCGTCAGACACCGACAAAATAAATCTCTGCGTGTGTGTGTGTGACTGTGAGTGTGTGTGTGTGTAAGAGAGAGAGAGAGGAAAAGAGAGGAAGGGATATGGGTTGAACTGTGTTCCTGCAGATGTGGCATGGTAAATTCCTGGGCAAGTTTTTGGGTCAGGGATCCGGGTCTGTGATAATGGAATGAGTCCAGGGTCAGGCTTTGTTGGACAAATATTGCAATAACAATGTGAGCAATACACACAAATGTTGATTGAATGTAGTTGTAGTAGTTCAAACTGATAAAATCAGTACCTACCTTAACAAACACTTAATTGCAAGCTTATTAGTCACACCTAACCATTGCAGTCTCCTTAAATAAAGTTCAAATGTCAAAAGTTCAGAGGCTTTATTGTCACATGCACAGCTGCAGTGTAGTTATGCAATTGAAATATTAAGTCACAGGCTCCTCCAACAATGCAACATACAAATGAATAAGACATAAAACAAATAAAATCACAAAATAAGGTGTGAAAGAAGAAGTTAGTGTGATAAAAATAGTGCAGAGAATGTTGCAAGACTAATGTGCAAGTAATGCAGGAGAAGTTACCAATATGCAGGTACAATAAATGAAGATTAGCTTAAAATAGAATGTCAAATGAAATGCTGTACAGTGAAATAAATACTGCTAATTGTAATAACAGAAAAATATGTGAGTTGCAAAAAGATGAATGGTGAATAGTAATATTCAATAATACAACATTTAAAAATGCATGCACATTTCACCAGTCTAATAGAAGTAGATGAAGCTCTGAACAATGCATTTTGTCCTAAAGTCGGTAAGGATGCGTGACAAACAATGCTTTGAGGGGCAGCAGTGTAAGGGCATGCCAAATGAAAGCCACACTATCATGATGAACAGGCAGATGTCATTGATCTAGTCCCTCACAGCTGTTCCTTAGTGGCACTTGTTGACGGTGCCAAGAAGAGGCAGAACCAGGATACGGGTAATCTGTAAATCTGATGGAAGGAGATCTGTCGGAGGGGAACCTTTCAAAGACGGGTTGGGAGATCTCTGAGCACGATCACAGGAAACACTATCCCTTTCAGAGGGAATGAGTTTAGCGTACCTTGGGAACAGTTCGATTCGCCTGCCGGATGTTGTGTGTGGGATTGATTTACCGCATGAGAATGGGGCACAAGACTAAAGGAACCTGACTGTGAAGGAGGCTGCAGTAATGTCCTGCAGACTAACACACTGTGCACATACAGTACAGGGACAAACAGAAAAACAGACAGCATGACTTCACAGAGACAAACTGTTAGCATCCATGCTGTACATGCACATATTGTCACATGCAATTGTGCAACAGAAAGGGGTAAAAATCATGCTTGCTGCTTAAATTCGCTTCAACAGGGAGATTTAAATAGTATGATTTATATTTAAAGATGTTGTCACATTTTGAAATGGTGTGTTTGCACATACATTTAACTGCAAGTTAACGTTCACACCAGTTTAGACATTTCGGGCGTAGAAGAAATACAAAAGTTTTAACAGAAAAATGTGAGTTAAATCCAAGGGTATATGAGTAGACTTCACAGAACGAGAGTAATTCAAAGAAAATAAAGTTAGATATTGCTCCACTCGGAAGAAGTCAGTGTTATTTTTGTCCACCTGATTCATGATCTGACACAAGAGATTTGCATGAAATATACACAACCTGTTGAAGCCATTTTGCATATGTGACCTGCTCTATCGAAATCAGTGGCATTGACCCGAAGACACATTTTGAGTTGTATACACTGTTGGAAAGAGGAGATTCCTAGCTTTCTAATGATATCAGGATTGTTGTTGTACTCCAAATATTAAGCAAAATATGTCACATTATATAATGACCGTCACAGAGTCATCATTTTGAGAAAAAGGCCTTTAAAGTTTCCTCTTCTCTGGAATCCATCCATCTGATTGGTTATTAGCGGAGCAAATGATCAAAGTAGTACGGAGGGAAAATATTTTCGTTTGGATTACTGGTCTGGGGGAAGCTCGCGAGTGTGTGTGTGTGTGTGTTTGTGTATTTTTGCGTTTGTGTGTATTGTGTTTGTTTCCCGGGGAAAACACTCACGAGAAACACCGGCTGTTGTTATGCTTGCTGTGACGTTAAGTTACTCCGTTCTCCGCTTGTAATTATGCCGTTACAAGCTTCAAAGTTGTATTTATCATCTGAATTTGGCGAAAAGAGTTTAATATTCTGAAAGCCAAGACTTGATTACTATACAACTTACATTCATAATTTCAGCCGGAGGGAGGCGCTGAGGAAGAGCAGAGTGGCGAGTGAGAGGTGCCTGTCATCTTCCCTTTACAAGCTTCACAAATGTATTTATCGTGTGATTTTGGAAATAAAAGTTTCATATTCTGAAAGCCAAGACTTTGTTTATTTAAAATCAAACAAAACACCCGAACCCCGAAAAACTAGTTTTTTACGCAAATCCACGTTTATTTTAAAATGAGCCGTTGCGACTTCCGACTGATTTCGATAGAGCGGGTCACATATTTAAACATGCAAAACATTTTCGACCAAATAGAAGCCGTATAGAAACCGCATGGTGATCTCTGCATGATACAAGCTTCCCGTATTACGCCATATGCCTTTGATTCCTTTGATTCCTTTGTTTATGAGTTATGTTTACTATTTTCTGAGTTTTCTTTAAATATACGGAGGACATTGGATCATTAATGAGGATGTGCGTCACTTTTCTGACCGCTCATAACACAACCTGATCCTTCATTGTGCTGGAAATAATGGCTAAACCAAGCACCATGATGAAGTGAGTTTGAGCCAAGATAGGTTGAACATCTTTCAAGGATATGGAAACACACATCCCATGCTCCACATACAGCACAGGAGAGCTGCCAGTAAAATGTGTAGGAACATATTCTAATAATGTTCATCCAGGAAAAACTCAAGCTCATCCCAAATGCGGAACATGCTGAAGCAGAGAGGGGAAAGGTCAGTTTGGGCCAGTTTATAAAAAGAGTAAGCCTTAGACTTTGGCATTAGATATGAGTATGAGTCATTCCTGAGGTCATCTTGTGAACTTGAGTGTGCGCCTTCATTACGTTGTATGTGAAAATAGACCCTGCATCAAATGAAAAAAAGGTAAGACAGCCCACCTACAGCCCACTGTGGTAGGAGAGTTTGCCAAAGTCCTAGGAGGCTATGCTAACCTCTATCTGTTTATCGCTGCAGGGCTTTAACATATATAAGGAAAGCTTGGTAAACATGTCAAAATGTCAGTTATGAACACATGACAACATCATCCTGAGAATCAAGTTTCTTATTTGCAATAATTGGCCTCCTGAAAGTAAACACTTGTGAAATGTGTAACCAAATGCCCATGATATTATGAACTCTACGCCACAATGAATAAATCATGTTTTGTCTACACGGTACCGGGAGAGGAGGTCAGAGGTTACGCTAGCTAATAGGCAGATAGGGAGAAAACTGCTGCAAAGTAAAGGAAGGAGTGATTGTAAGGAGGAAACTGAGAATAATTGTGAGCTCAGGCCCAAAGTGCTGCGTCGGTTCATTAAGGCAGATAGATCCTGTGTCCGTTTGGCTTGAAACGCTGTCATCTCCTAATAGGGATTACCTCCTTTCTCTGTTCCTCTGCTCGGGCATGTCTGCTGCTGGTTTTATGTGCTTGCGTCAGCAGGAACCAAACCATGAAAGGAAATAACTTATCTGCTTTTTTAAGAAGAACCTGCTCCATAAACCTAATTTATTATTATCCTCAGATTATGACCTTATATCCAGAACATCAAGAAGTGTATTTATGGTGGATTTAATAAAACATTTTCTGCAGAAGCAAAATACTTTTTTATAACTTCATCCGTCTCATGCAATGAATCTCATTTGTACTGTTTCCTGGCAACACATTCGTTAAGATGAATAGGGATGAGATTCATTAGGTCAAAAGGTATTTCCCTAATGAGGTTTATATTTGGTATGTGTGCGTGTTGCGTTCCGATGAATGGTAATGTCGCCCTTGTCTTTGACGACTTATTCTATTTCTGCTGCTCATTAAAATTACAAATGTGCAACACAAACAATTGATTATGGTTGCTTTACTGTTTGTGTGTAATGTCCCCGTTGGTGCGGATAATCGGTCTGTTGAGTCTCCGCACCACAGCTCAGGTAATTGAGGAGAAGAAACTGTCAGTGTGCGCTGGAACAACACACAATGATGGAAATAGCGTCCCTTGTTGAAGCTACAGTACTGCTACACACACACACACATGCACCTAACAGAAACACAGCTGTAGGTTTTATGAGAGACAAACTAACTTTGGAGCATTTTCTCCCCGAGCCTGTGAAATGTCTATGATTGCTCCATTCGTCTTATTTACTGTACACCAGCCTTATTCACTGTGCCCACTAAACAGTCCTAAAGTGAGGTAATGTGCCCATAATTCACTGCTAGTGCTGCTTTCCAGAACCTCTGGTATTCTTTTCACCGAGCCTTACTTGTTCTTACATGATGAGAGATGAGGGGATTGAAAAAAAACTAAAGAGAGATGGGAGAAAAAAGCAAGCAGGAGAAAAGAGCAATGTGCTGGAAAATGTGTCAAACCTATTTACAGTACTTGACAAAGTTTTAAACAGTCCACCGTTTCCATCATGTCCAAACACTGATAAGAACTGGCAAAGATTGCTACAGTAAGTGTCAGAAAACATGAGGAAGACTAGCAAACACTCACTTTCAGAACGCTATGAAGTATTCTAAAGTTTAAAGCTCATGTGCAGTTATACAATCAACAGACAGAGAAATAAATAAGGTTCAATCCAGAAATGATGAAATGCCTTCCTGCAGATGGACTGCTCGTGCCCGTTTGTGGATGCAAGCACCAGTTTCTAGGGAACACATTCACATTTGACTGTATCTGCATTTGAATGGGTCCACTGTGTCATCAAAGCATTAAAAGACAATATGCCATATGTAAACAATAAGTTAACCCACCATTTTGTCATGTAGGATGTTGTTCTGCAGGCAAACACGAAAGAAAGTTGGACATGGGGGACATTTTTACAATTTTCAGGAGAGTTATTTCACCTTAATTTGCCTGTTTGTTAAATGTAACATAACCTTCTTTTTAGCTGTGTTTTATGCTGACTTTCCAAAAAAACACAAACTCAGATGGTAAACATGGTTCACATTTAGGGTGACCTGAGGCCTGTACTACGAAGCCGGTTCAACATAACCTGGATATGTTTGAGTTCCCCGGTTTACCTAATCCAAAACAAACGTGCTCTCGCTAAGCGGTCCTACGACGCTGGTTATCAACTTGTTAACTCAAGTCAGCTTTGCCCTATCTAGTTATGTGCGCGTTCACATAAAAGGGGCGGGGTTAGCAACATTTGACCAATCACAAACATGGAGAAGCGTACTGACAGCACAGCGTCATACTTCCTGAATGAAAAGTGAACTTTAATATTAGTCAAATATGAAGAAGTTAAACTTTAAACATCCATGACTTAAACACTTTATCCAGGATCAAAGCCACATAGCTGCACCTGCAAGGTGAATACAGCTGGTAACAGAAAAAGCGTTTGAATGCGTACATTAACAGGTTTATAATATCACTGCCCCGTCCAAGACACGAGTGGATCTGACTTTAATTACATTTGACTCGAGTGTTTCGTCAACTTAATGTGTTGCTTAAAATAATACTTCTGCATACAGTATGTGACACTGAGTGTTGCACGGCCAGATACGGCTCAAGAAGCTGACTCAGATAAGGAAATATATGATACATTATGATGTGATATGATATGAATGATAATGGGACACATCGACGTCTGCACTCACAGTGCCGCGGACTGTACTTAATGTTACTCTGATCCGGTTACTTATGTTGTGGCAGATATTTAAGTAAGCTTTCTTAACGCTAATGTTATAATAGTCAGATTGCTCTGAAGATGAGAGGGGATATTCTATTAATTTTCACGTTCACACAGTCAGTTGATTTTTGCCGACCGTCTTTCCTGCAAAGGCAGTTTAAACTGTATTTCTTTTCTCCTGTAATATGACTTGATAGCTTTAAACTCCGCACACAGAGCTCTGATTGGTCAGCAGGCGGTGCTTTCACTGAGTTGATCTCATCCTGGAACCTAACCTGCTCCGGACCAGGCTAGCCGTTCAGCATAAGTTACCATGGAGATCTAGCCCGCTAAGAAGTGAACCAGCGTCGTAGGACCGGAAAGCCCGAGTTTTCCCTGAAGTTAGCCGGCTAAGCGAAAATCCGGCCTCGTAGTACAGGCCTCAGGTGTCCCGCTGTGTACGGGACTGCACAGCATTTTGATCATTTGTCCCACACATTGAGCCGATGTCCCGCATTTGATTGACAGTCGTCCGTCTAAAACAAGGCTTTTATACAAAGGTGTGTAGAAAACGAGAGGGCTATCACCATTAGCTGTGTCACATGTCAATCAATCAACAGAGAAAAATATTAACTTATGGGTGGAGTCGGTGGAGGGCGATTCCCAGAGAGTTATTGTCAGATTTGCCAGATTTATTTTTTAATTGCGCATTGAGGTGAATATGTTTTGAAGCTACGCTTCCCCGAAACTCTCAAGAAACGCCTGGCTCATAAAGAAGTTATCGATCTATGGATGTATTCCTCCTGAAACCAAAAGAGAGTAGGTAACAGCAGCAGATTAAATTAACGTTTAGCACACAGGTCAGCAGGCTGTGGCAGTAAACTAGCTCCAGTCATTTTTTTCTGGTCATAATAATTTGTTATGTTAATTCCATTCAAAACAAATATCATTAATTCCTTCACTTGCTTAGTTTGTGCAAACATTAAACCAAAGTAAAGCGTTGTTATTCATATTTATAAGCTAATAGTTTAATAGAAATGTTCTTCTTAAGGGTCGGATATACATCTAATCTAGCTCTTAGCAACGCAGTAACATGTCCTGCATTGTCCCGCAAAAACGTCCTATTTGTCCCACATGTGGCTTGTTGTTCACCTGGTCACCCTATACACATTACGTAACATCTCAGTTGCATGCAAGCGTTAGCATTCAGCTCAGGTGAAGCTGCAGAGAGCCAGCATGGCTGTGAACTCTGAGTCTTGTTCACTAAATAACTTGGGCGTTGTTGTGGTGTTTATGTAAAGTTGTTTCCAGTACAGAAAGCCATTAGAATTCATAGTTTGGGTGCTATGAATATTCACTTTTATTTTGAACCACCACACCACCCAATGGATAGAGTGCCACTGCTAGCTTGGCTAACAGAAGCACAATAAAAAGGAAGAAGGTGCAGAGGACAAGGGACAAGAGGAGCAGCTGAACAAAGGAGACTCCCACGGTAAACATAAGAGGTGCAGAAGTAGAAATTGTTTCTCTCTCAAGCACATGCTTTATTTCCTTCCGTCATCCCGTTCCCTCCATTTGTATTTCCTCAGTTGTCTCTCAGGCTTTCTGATTCACTCTCTCCTTTCTTTCACTTCAAAGAGGGGCTGGGATTACATGCTGGAACAGACGGCCTTACAGCTCATTCATAATGAATGAAGGCCCCGTTGAATGACTCTGTCCACTCAAAGATACCCCCCCGCTCCTCCTCCTCCACCTCCTCCACCTCCCTGCCCAGGCTCGGGCCCCTGAACGCGGGCTAATGATGTCACCTTTGGCTCCCAAGGGGACCCAGGCAAGCCCCGTTCCTGTTGTTTGCTTTAATTAAACATATGATAAATGCCTTTATCCGGCTGATAGATAATTAGGACAGGATGACATTGGCTGTGTGCTACTCAAGCTCATAAACAAGGGAGCAAAGTGGTGCAGTGAAAGGGAGAATGACATGAAAGCACAATCAAAAGAGGGGTGGGCTGGCTGAGGGAGACAGTGAGCAAAAGAGGAATGGAAAAGGAGAAGGATTGTGTCAGACAGAGCTCAACAGATTGACAGATGAGGGTGCGAAAAAAGCGAAAAAAGCAGAAAGAGGTGGAGAGAGCAAATCTATCACTTTAATGACCAAGTGCAGCCTCCTCTGTTCTTTAGAGGACGATCTGCACGGTGACCTGCCTGCTGTTAGCGTTAGCTCCCAGTGACAGATGAGCCATCGAGATGAATAGCGCTGACAGCAGTAAAAGCGCTAATTCGCCCCGCAGACAACAGTACAGTGGCTCTCAATCTGCAGCGCTTCAGGACTTTTGGGTGAAAGATTGGCTTTGTGCTTGCTCTACATGGCACATGAACAATTCAATAGGGAACAAAGTGCCCTGCTGATTACCTCCCAGTTGCAGGAGCTGTGAATTCTTATTTTTCTATTTTGAGAGAGATTGTGCTCTGATTCAAACTGTTATCAGGAAGAACATCTACAGTTAAAGTAACAATTCAACTTGATTGCTTGTATTGTGTAAATATCAATCACACATATGTTATTTTCAAGAAGTATTCCTTTAAATTAAAATGAATAAAGAATCAAATGTAAAAATTAAATCAGATTAAATATGAGTTATAATGATAGTACAACTATATCCGGGATATAAACATCATTTAGGTGGATCAATGGTTGTGTTACATTTTGACTAAACTCAGGAAAGGTTAAACCACATTAGCTAATGCGTGACAGATCTGCTGTTTAAGTGGCCGTGACAAACCTCACCTACAAATCCTGCCTCTATGAAATCAATTTAACTCAATGTATAATTAAATCTTTGTGTTTTTCTTTTATCTTTTGGATCTATTAATCCTCAATTTTTGTGAAAAAGCCATAAAACCGGTTTGTACTCTGTACGTCCCGACCAGATGTATGGTATCTGCATGGTCTTAGAGTAAGGTAAGAATACTCTTCCTTGGAAATGGCTGACAGTAGTTGATCATTTTGATTTCAAATGTTATATGAAGCTGAAACCATTAAGGTCAAGCTGTACTTTCATTTTTGGTTCCAACTCAGAATGACGTCTGTCGAATACAAATATAACTCACCACTGCCAAAAGAACAAAACCTAAAACATCTTACTTTTTAGTCAGGGTAAATCTAAACAATTTTGCAATTCTCAGGCTTATATCTCATTCTCTGATTACATTTACTCCTGTGTCTCCAGTGTCCCACTGAGATCTGATCGTACTGTAAAGCTCACACAACCAACCCTACATCCCGCACATCTCGTTCGCTTGTGAAATATGACAAAAATAAACAGAAAAAACTAAAATGGCAGCCAAACACTGAAGAGGAAAGCAGAATAACTGCTTTTAATGCAGCTGTGCTCAGTGCCACCACTGTCCAGAGCACCATATGGATCTGGGTGAGACAGTGAAGACTGGTGGGAGAGGATAGTGATGAAAAACCTTCGTATGTAGAGTCAAACTTAAGATCTTATATTCCGAGAACTGCGACTGGTATCATCCAGACTCGCACACTTCCTCTAGGCCATGCAGTTTTTAAACTAATATTTCCGCTCTTGTAGTGTTTGTGAGAGGTTATCTAAATCGCAATTTCATCTAAACTTGTGTTTATTGTGGTCACAATGCGGAGGTGGTAAAGCAAATCGCCGTCTGCCCTCAGTGAACTTTGAGTGGATTGTGAGCTGTTTTTTCACCTGGTCATGCACTATCCACCCTTATGAAACAAAAATATATTGTAATATATTGGTAAATATAATACAATATACTGGATCATACATTTCCATATATGGGAAAGTAGTCCTTATATTTTAAAATATATTGCAATATATGCATGGACCATGTATGGCTATATATTGATACATATAAAAAAAAAAAATTGCAATGAAAACAAAAACTGCACTATACATTTATATGTAATAGTTTTATTGAAACACTAATTTATCTTTCATGAGTTACACAAGTTTATATAAAATTGCACAGATATTCATAAACAGTTATCTCACTTCGTTTTGTATAGTTACCCACTTTATATATGAACATATGTTTGATGGTAGCCTATATATTAAAAAAGTACAAATTGTCCATTGAATGATGGAAAATAATATACAGTTTATAAATATATACAGACACACACATATATGCACGCATATATATATGCATATATGCACGCATATATATATATATATATATATTCACATATATATATATATATATGCATATATGCACGCATATATATATGCATATATGCACGCATATATATATATATATGCATATATATATAAATATGCATATATATATACACATATATATAAATATGCATATATATATACACATATATATATATATATATGCATACATGCACGCATATATATATGCATATATGCACGCATATATATATATGCATATATGTACGCATATATATATATATGCATATATTACGGCCGACCGGCTATTTGGAGTGGAATGCAGCCCATACACGGCAGACAGCCCAAACAGTATTCGAACACGCCACTTCCGGCTGACAGTGGCTGACCTCCGTCTTCGCTAAACATAACTCTCTAAAACGTGTTAACGTTCTCATTGGACACATTACGTGCCAGTGATCATCACCAATCAATCTCACAGATTTCGGGGAGGCCCCCCCCCCCTCTCCAGCAATAGATTGATCTGATTGGCAGATTCAAATCCGCCTCTGTCTGTTAATTCTGTCGCTGAGTGTCTGTCAAAGAGAAAGCATTCATCAGGTGCTTCGAAACGGAAAATTAAAAAGAAACGAGAGGAAAATACAGCACGAGAGTCAGGTATGTGTGTGAGCATTTAAAACTATTTTAAATTGAAATAATTCTGCATGTACACTACAAGTAGTCTAGTTGCTTAATCCGTATGTCCCGTCTCTCGGCACGACAACAGCTACATTAGCTAACGTTAGTTACATTAGCTATGTTAGTTCCCTCGTGTATAAGTGTATAACCGGTCCGCAGCTTTTAGATCTCTAGCATTTTAGCATAAGTCAATGGAGTTTAACATAGCGAAAACTAGCCCCGCGGCTAACGGACATTTTCTGGCTGGTGAAGATGATGAGCTAGTTACAGTAAGTAATGTAACCACAGTTAGTCTATGTGTTCTGATGTTAGTAACTATGTAGGCTAACATTAGTTAGGCTATGTGTTGTGGACTAATGCATTCAAGTTAGTTCACATTTTAGTTGTTATTGCCCCTGCTGACAATTGTGTGGATAATATGTAGCCTACAGTCAATGGAATTTCACATTTTGCTCTCCAGTGTATGTTATTTTAATGTTGACCCATAATACTATATATCTATATATTTTACAGGAGCATTGTTGAACTTCATAGGTCGAACTAAGCCTGCAGAACCACAAGTCAAGAGGACAGAGGAGCCAGATAGCAGTGGTGACTGAGACAGAATAAATAAGGAGAGAGGGCCCATGCAGAGAGGCAGACATCAGTAGTGAGGAATCAGACCCAAAAGACACGAGGACAGAGGAGCCAGATCGCAGTGGTGAGGAACGCACTGTCATTTTACTTTTCACATATCACTTTATTCACTATTCAGCTTAGTTATCCTTGCCATGAAGGAATGAATGATTGAATGGATGAATGTTCTGTATTATTTTAATGACAGATTGAACCACAGCAATATTGTTTTAGAGATGTTATATGTTTAACTGCTATGCCTGTCATCTCTGCTCTGTGTCATTGTGTTGTCTCCTGGGTTCTGTAGTGCCCGGAGTCTGTCTTTTTATTTTTTTCCTCCCAAACCCCATCCCCTCAGGACGCCTTTTGCCTGTTCTACTACTATTTATTCAGTTATTTTATTACTGGTACTGCTAATTGCACTATGCGTATTGTTGTATATTCTATATACGTATGTATTTACTACTACTACTTACAAAATCGAGGGTTGTAGCTTTGTGTCAGTACATATTTCAGGGTTTTTCTATGCCTTTGTTAATCTAAATTCTAATACTCATAGGCGACTACAACTCCTGCCGATGCCGAGGCCCAGTTCTCCCTTCCCACCACCCCAGGCTCATTGCGCTAGGTAAAACTCTCATTCAATAAAAGTAGTCTTTTAAAGGTGGGGTAGGTAATTTTGGAGAAACCAGCTTGAGTGCGCTAGAATTTGACAATACACAGCCGGAGAAAATCTGCCACTTCCTTACAGAGCCCCTCCTCCAACACACACAAACGCGCACATGACCAATGAGGGCACGTGATAAGTTTGTGCACAGATGGAAGGCTGACAGGCAGGTAGGCCATCCAGTCATTTCAGCCGGGCCGGCTAAAATGATTGGTCGTGCTTTTTACAGTACTACAGCTTCCACAGATGACATTTTTTTAATGGATTTTTTGTCAAAGCACTTCAGATATTCATTGCTCTCGGGATGTTAAGAGCATTCCATGGAATATAACAAAAAGTGTATCTCGAGCCGGTTTCTCAAACTTACCTACCCCACCTTTAAAGATGAATGCAATTACATTTTAAAAAGTTTTAAACAGAACTGTTACAGATGCAGATGCTTGGTCCAAATTCCATAAAATATACCAACCAGTAGCGCCACACTCAGACAAAAATGTACAAAGCCTATTCTTCCACTATTTGTATTCCCACATTATTCACCAAGCCAGCCCATGCTTTAATATAGATATTATGGATATTGTTATAATTCCTGCTGTCTTTTGTGAACTTCTAATTATTTGTAATTGTTCTGTTCCACAGATGCTGTAGTAAACCACCATCCAGGGACCAAGACATCAGATATAAGAACATCCATTAACACAATAATTTGTGAGTTAAGGCACGAAAAATATATCTTTAGAATATCTTTCATTGGCCAAAACTAGATCAAGTGTTGCCATATTCATTAGCCAACATGTATATCAACATCAATTTTGAGATATATTTACAGTTTGGTTATGGTTACATAATGAATATTACAGTTTTTTAAAAGGGCAACTCACGCATTTTGTAATAACCATTGCAAAATGTAATAATCTATTACAAAATGCAGGGAAATGTATTTTATATTGCGTTCAGGCTGTTACAGAATGCAGCAGATTATTACAAAATGTGGGTTTTATTACATGAAAATGTTCTTGAGTCATTACATAATGTGTTGTTTATAGGCCTTTTCTTTTATTCTTTCCTTGTCCTTCTTTTAATGAGTATTTTGATAACTGTTACACATTGATAGAAAAAAACAAATTAAGCTTCTCATTATTCAGACTCAGCTCTCAGAGCTTAAGCTTCTTTTAAATGTTGATAAAACCAAGGTAATGCTCTTTTCAAAAGCTAAAAAGACACCAGAGCCTGTTTTAGATATTGTAATTACGCAAGGAATACAACTTGAAGTGGTTACCTGTTACAAATACCTTGGTATCTGGCTTGATGATTGTCTCACTTTTAAACTTCATGTCAATAACCTGCTTAAAAAACTGAGGGTTAGGCTAGGTTTATTTTACAGGAACAAGTCCTGTTTCTCGCTCGAGGCCAGAAAAAGGCTAGTCACTGTGACCTTTTTACCTGTACTGGACTATGGTGATTTGATTTATATGAATGCACCTGCCAATTGCCTGGTCAAGTTAGATGCTGCGTATCACAGTGCACTGAGATTTGTGACAAACTGTAAAGTATTAACCCATCACTGTACCCTGTATGCAAGGGCAGCTTTGCCTTCACTAACTGTACGGAGGCTCAGTCACTGGTACATTTTTATATACAAAGCCATGTTAGGGAAACTTCCTTCCTACATCTGCTCCCTGATCTCACGGCGAATTGTAAGTGGCTACTGCCTGAGATCGAATGCTGTGATTTTATTAAATGTGCCAACTGCTAGGACTGTCTTAGGGGAGATAGCATTTAGATGCGCAGCTCCGCTAACTTGGAACAGTCTGAGCAATTTGGTTCCACTAAATGTTTTTAAAGCAAGGATGGATATTATCCAATCGGAAACTGTTGGAACCTGTAAATGTTACTAGCTATGTAAACTGTAGTCACTGTAAATATGCTGTATGATGTCCTTTTTTGTTTTTCTGTTATGTTTATATGTATTCATGTGGAACCTACTTGCAGCAGGTCACCCCTGAAAAAGAGATCAATGATCTCAATGGGATTCACCTGCATAAATAAAGGTTTGAAATGAAATGAAAGATTTTTTTTATCAGAACATGCATTTCTCCTCATTGTGAACATATATTGCACTCATGTTCAGAATATATGGTACGTACATGGTCTTTTATAAATCTGAATATATATAGTGCATACATGTCCCCATATAATTGTGAATATATAGCGCATACATATCCCCATATAATTGTGAATATATATAGTACATGTCCCCATATAATTGTGAATATATTCTACATACATGTCCCCATATAAATCAAAATATATAGTTCATGCATGTCCCCATATATTTGTGAATATATATAGTACATGTCCCCATATAATTGTGAATATATTCTACATACATGTCCCCATATAAATCTGCATATATAGTACATACATCTCCCCATATATTTGTGAATATATATAGTACATGTCCCCATATAAATGTTAATATATAGTAAATGTATGTTCACATATATAAACAACCAATATATTATATATATTTACATATATTACTCAATATATGGAAAGCGGCAATTACTGATGTATTATCCCATATATTGCAATATATTAACACAATATATTATTCTATATATCAATATATTGTAATATATTAACACAATATATTATTCTATATATCTTCAATATATTTT
>CALSBW010024746.1:0-22245 GCA_943590975.1 Lindbergichthys nudifrons
ATCTATCTATCTTCATTTACAATATAGACAATAGGCATACTTTTAACAACTTACATCTATTGCAGTTATGATGTCATAATAACATACAATTGTATAAAACACCATTTGCTCACATCTTTGTTCTCTTTTGTGAATCAAACAAAACAGATTTAAATAAAAAAAATAATGCAAACAAGTTAAATGAACTAAATTGCTGAATTGCTTTTCATTCACTGGCAGGAGCAGAAAGTGAACAGCGAGGGAGAGATTGAACAAAGAGAAAGAGTAGAGGACAGAGAGAGTAAAGAACAGGAAGAAGACAGAGAGACTAAAGAAGATGGAAGAGAGGCTGCAGGTTATGGAAAGGAGAGAGACATGGAAAGTGAATGTTGACAATGTGTTGTGATCACTTTAGCCTCTTCTGCATGTCCAGATCATTCATAGTAACAATCAACTGATTCTTATGCATTACACTTTCAAAGATAATGTATGCTGCAGCCCACTGACATGGTTTGAAATCAATATATTATCCATGTGTGACCCCCCACAGGACTTAAAACGATAGTTACGTATGTAACTACGGTTCTATGAATACTGGATGACCGCCAGAGGCGGTGCTTTAGCACTGGATAGCTTCTGTCTCGCGCATGCGTAGGTCGAATATTTATATCAACAAAGTCACGTGTGACCTCGTATGACCCCGGAAGGTATAAGTTCCGGTGTTGTCAACGAGTTCAGTCCTATGGAATCTTCTCGCGGAAACACGAGATTCCGAGTGACCAAGTATTCATAGAACCGTAGTTACATACGTAACTATCGTTCTATTTCATACTTACTGACCGCCAGAGGCGGTGCTTTAGCACTGGATGACCTATACCAACAGAGTCACGAGGAAGTCTGAATACTCCCCCTATAAGGATGGCCTTGGCGGACTCTGCAGGAGGACCACACCCAGCGGGTGAGGGGCGGCAACATTCACCCTGTAGTATCTGGCGAATGTGCTCAGAGATGCCCATGTGGCCGCAGCCCATATGTCCTCCAGGGGCACACCTCTCAAGGTCGCCCATGACGTGGAGACACTCCTGGTAGAGTGGCACTCTACTCTGGGTGGCAAGGGACGGTCATTCGCCTTGTATGCCTGGGCAATGACGTCCATGATCCAGTGGGACAAGCGCTGTTTTGAGAGCGCCGTAACACAAAAAGAGCTGTTCAGACTGACGCATGCCTGCGGCATTCTGGACATAAGCTCTAAGGGCCCGCACCGGGCATAAGAATCTTGACCTCTCTTCCCCCTCTCCTGATGGGGGGTCAAACCGTGCCAGCTGGATAGGCCGATTAAAATGAGAGCGTTCCAGCACCCTAGGGAGGAACGCTGTGTTCGGCCAAAGGTGACACCTGAGCCATCTGAGTTCCACCTCAGACACGAGCTGTTCACGGACAAGGCCTGAAGCTCGCTTACACACTTTGCTGAGGTGATGGCAAGAGGGAAAGCAGCCTTAGCTGAGAGCCACTTCAGTTCTGCCTGTAACAAGGGTTCAAAGGGAGGCGAGCATAGGGCATCCAGCACCAAGGGCAGGTCCCATGTAGGGGCCCTTGGGGTATTCGGTGGGCGAAGCCTCAGAGCTCCCCTTTAAAAAGAGGGATACCAGCCTATGGCTCCCCACTGTGCTGTTGTCAGCCCTTGCGTGTTGAGCTGATATAGCCGCCACATACACCCTGACGGTAGCGGGACACCGGCCGTCGTCCAGGAGGGACTGAAGGAACTCAAGGGTCGTAGGTACCGAGCAATATGCTGGGTCCTCATTTCGCCCTTGGCACCAGTCAAAAAAACAGCTTCCACCTGCTTTCGTACTGCCTACGAGTAGATGGTGCCCTAGCATTTGAGAATAGTCTTCCTGACCGACTCTATGCAGTCGCTCAGCAGTGGGTCGGGCCCTCCAGAGGCCAGACCCACAGCTGGAGGTGGCAGGGGTCGGGGTGCCACATCCGACCCTCCAACTGAGACAAGAGATCCTTCCTGTTGGGGAGACGCCAAGGCGTCCCACAGCAGAGTCTGTGCAGCAGATGGACAGGCCCGCATCTAGTTGGGTTAAACAAGGACGTTTAACAGGACAGCCTAGCCAGGCGGCTCCTGCTAGAATCAAGCAACACGCCTACCAGGAGCGGGGGCAAGAACACTGCCTTCACTGGTTGAGTTGATAACAAATTCCAGATGCAGCGTAACCGGGAGCGGGTGCAAGAACACAGCTTCCACTAGCTACCTGCTGAACGTAAAGAGTAGAGCAACGCTCCTACTCGCCGAACACAAAAGGGATGTAACTACACCCATGTTACCAGCAGAGGGAGCGGGAGCACTGCCTTCACCTAGCTGGAAAAAACAAGAAGTTTTAGCAGGACGGCTTAACCAGTCGGCTGCTGTTAGAATAAAGCATCACGTCTACCAGGAGTGGGAGCGAGAACACTGCTTTCGCTGGTTGAGTGACTGTGTCCAGAGCCACCCCAATGAAGGTTAGGCTCTGAGAGGGGTTCAGACAACTAGCCGGGCGACATGAGAGAGAGGGAGAGCCGTGTCCTGGATCGTCTGTAACCGGGATGGTGCACAGATTAACCAGTCGTCTAAGGAGAGGGAGAGTCCAAATGGGAGCACCCTGAACTGGAAATGACGACCTCTGAAGGCAAAGCGAAGAAACTGCCTGTGATGAGGCACAATAGGCACATGAAAATAAGCGTCCTTCAAGTCGACGGACGTGAACCCTTCTCCCCTGGCCACGGTACGAAGAACGTTCGCTGTGCTCAGCACATGGAAAGGCAAAATCTTTAGGAACTTGTTGAGTCCCCTCAGATCGAGGATTGGGCGAAGTCCACCGCCTTTCTTCCTTACCAGGAAGTAGGTCGAGTAGAAGCCCGGGCTGTGAGATGGGGTCCACAGGCTCGATTGCACCCTTGGCAAGGAGGACTGACAGCTCCTGGTTTAGGGCGATTTATTTTGCCGGGTCGCTTATGGTGGTCATTTTGACCCGGCTGAAGACTGGGGGGCGGCGTCGGAACTGAAGCTTGTACCCTTGGTTTAAGGAAGCGCTAAGAGCATCCTGCTGCAGGGAAGCTGAGAGGGCGAGCATGAGGTGCCTACACGGCCCATGCGCGCCGCTGCATCGTAAGCCTTAGTGAGCAGGTCATCAGTGACCCGACATTGGAGTCGAGGGCACCTGGCCTCCGACCTCAGAGCTTCGTCAGGGGAAACTATGAGGGAAGCAATGGTAGGCTCAACAGCCGGCGTGTGGTCAAGGCCAACTCTTGCCGCATCCTGCATGGCTACCAAGGCTCGGCCATCGGACGTAAGACTGTAAAGAGCCTTAGTGTCCCTCCAGCATGCATGTAACTCCCTCAGATACTCACAAGAGGGAGGAACAGTGCGGTGGCGGGTGCCTGAGTGCTCCTAAGAACGCACTGGCAGGCGCTGTTTCGGGCTGCTGCGCATCCAGCTACTGGTGAGCCAGTGCCCTGCGAATGACGGTACCCATGGAGCCGTCATCTGCCTCCTCCGAGGGACCATGAGCTGAGGTACTGGAGCCAGGCCCAGAAGCATGGGATGGGTTCTCCCCGTCATACTCATTAAATTGAGTGGCTGAAGCTGCCATCGAGAACACATCGTCCTCTAGAACCAGCTCAGCCACGGGTGGATCGGGTGGATCGGGTGCAGCGGCGTGCTCTGTACGGCCACCAGAATGGAGAGCCAAGAGGAGTGACCTCATCTGGGCTAGCTCAGTAGTGAGTAGGTCCACCCTGGAGGACAGCCTATCAGGCTTAGTCCTCTTCTTGGGCGGTGCACCCGCAGCCTCTGTGGCCCAACGCCTAGGATGGGTAGGTTGGGCTGGAGTCGACTGTGCGGGGGGAAGGCCACCCTCAGTCAGTAGTTCAACCTCGGCAGCTCTTACCGCCCGAGGCATGATGGTGCAATTCATGCACGGGTCCTCCGAAAGGCCCTCCCTCAGATGCTCGAGGCCAAGACAAGAGGGGCAAAGGTCATGGCCATCCTCTGGTTAAAGAGGAGCCATACAGGTGTTAGAGCCGTTAGCCTTAGCGATAGCTAGAGCACTCAGCTGCCTGTAAATAACTGGGCCAGGAAACAAATATGCAGTGGAGGGGAGTGAGCACAATAGTAGTTAGCTTGAGCGTGAGCACTCTGCTAACTGGGGTGAGAAAAATTGAAGTCAGTTAATGGGTTTATGCCGTGAGAGGAGAGCGGAATACTCTCTCCACTAGCGCCGTAGCGAGTTAGCCTAAGCGAGAGCACTCTGCTAACTGAAGGCTGGAACGGGCATTAAACCAACTGTGTGCAGGGAGAGGGGAGCGGATTCACTCTCTCCACTAGCGCTGTAGCAAGTTAACTTGGAGCGAGAGCACTCAGTTAACTGGAGGATGGAACAGGAACCAGCTGTGTGCAGTGAAAAGGGGAGCGAAGACACTCTCTTCACTAGTACTATAGCAAGTTAGCTTTGAGCGGGAGCACTCAGCTAACTGGAGGATAGAACAGGAACTAATTGTGAGCTGTGAGAGGGGAGCGAAGACCCTCTCTACACTAGCGCTGTAGCAAGTTAGCTTTGAGCGAGAGCACTCAGTTAACTGGAGGATGGAACACTTTATATGTCGTTGCCACTCTTTGCATATCACTGTTCGTAAAAAGTAATTCCCTTAAATGTTTTATGTGAGGGAATGGAAAATAGCTCAAAGCTAAATCTGGCACTGTTACGCTTGACACGTTTAAATGTTTTTAAGTGTTTATTACAGTGCATTGTCCCTGTCCAATAAGCGATTAAATAAAATAACCAATTGTGCGCCGTGAGAGGGAAGCGAAGACACTCTCCTCACTAGCACTGTAGCAAGTTAGCTTTGAGCGAGAGTACTCAGCTAACTGGAGGATGGAACAGGAACTAATTGTGAGCTGTGAGAGGGGAGCGAAGACACTCTCTTCACTAGCGCCGTAACAGCTAGCTTGAACGAAAACACTCAGCTTAACTGGATGATAGAACAGGTAAGGAAACAAATGTCTGTAGTGAGAGGGGGGCGGAGACGCTCCCTTCACTAGCGCCGTAACAGTTAGCTTGAATGAAACCACTCAGCTTAACTGGACGATAGAACAGGTAAGGAAACAATGTCTGCGGTGAGAGGGGGGCGGGGACGCTCCCTTCACTCGCGCCGTAACAGTTAGCTTTGAACGAAAACACTCAGCTTAACTGGACGATAGAACAGGTAAAGAAACAAATGTATGTAGTGAGAGGGGGGCGGAGACGCTCCCTTCACTCGCGCCGTAACAGTTAGCTTTGAACGAAAACACTCAGCTTAACTGGACGATAGAACAGGTAAAGAAACAAATGTATGTAGTGAGAGGGGGGGGCCGGAGACGCTCCCTTCACTAGTGCTGTAACAGTTAGCTTGAACGAAAACAGTCAGCTAACTGGACGATAGAACAGGCAAGGAACCAAATGTATGCAGTGAAAGGGGGGGGGCGGAGACGCTCCCTTCACTAGTGCAGTAACAATTTAGCGAGAGCCCTCGGGTAACTTGTACACAATTATCTCATTTAGCTTGAGAATAGACAGCACGATCAGCGATAAATGGTAGCGATCTCACCGGCTGACGTGCAGGAGCGTCCGCTCTTTACCGGTCCGGAGCTCCTGGGGTCCGAGCGGTGAACACCGCGGTCCCCTCCCTTGGGAGGGCGGACAGCTCGTCGCAGCCTTTGGAGGGCGAGCGTTTCTAGCCCGCAGCTCCGATCGAGACGATCGCAAGGCTACAGGCGATGAGCTAGAATTTGCAATAAGCTAGCTTGGCTTCTACTCATAAAGTAGTAACCTGCGCAGCGAGAAGATGAATAGGACTGAACTCGTTGACAACACCGGAACTTATACCTTCCGGGGTCATACGAGGTCACACGTGACTTTGTTGATATAAATATTCGACCTACGCATGCGCGAGACAGAAGCTATCCAGTGCTAAAGCACCGCCTCTGGCGGTCAGTAAGTATGAAATAGAAAGCTCCTAACTAGATCATGAAAATCCCCAAAATCTTGGGGGGGTATCCCCCGAACCCCCCTAACATGTTTGGACCTCGGTATTTAGGAAATCCTGGATACGGCCCTGCCAGCAACTACCGGCCGATCTCCAACCTTCCTTTCCTCAGCAAAATCATGGAAAGAGCTGTTGCTGCCCAACTCCACCATCATATGTCTCTACGAACCCTTCCAATCAGGCTTCAGATCCAACCACAGCACAGAGACTGCCCTCATCAAAATAACCAATGACCTCCTCATAGCCGCCGATTCAGGCCTCATCAGCATCCTCATCCTCCTGGACATCTCAGCAGCATTTGACACAGTCTCCCACACCATCCTACTCAACCGCCTATCCCTCTACCGTCGATGGCTGCTCCATCCACCCCTCCCCTGAGGTTCGCAGCCTGGCCGTCACTCTGGACTCTAGCCTCACCTTCAACTCCCACATCAGGTCTACTGTCAAAACTGCTTTCTTTCACCTACGAAACATCTCCAGCCTCCAGCCCTCTCTCCCCGACCCCGTTGCAGAAACATTGATACATGCCTTCATCTCCTCTCGCCTGGACTACTGCAATGGAGTTCTGTTCGGGGTCACCTGCAAAGCCCTGGACAGGCTCCAGTACGTCCAGAACCCTGCAGCCAGGCTCCTCACCTGCACTAAGCCCTGGCAACACATCACCCCCACCCTCCTCCACCTTCACTGGCTCCTGGTCAAGTCACGCATCCAGTACAGACTCCTCCTGCTAACCTACACATCTCTACACTCCCTAGTCCCTGCATACATCTCTGACCTCCTTCAGCCCTACACCCCCTCTCGTCAGCTGCAGTCCTCCGACACAGGGCTGCTCTCCATCCAAGCTGAAATCCTTTGGCGACAGAGCCTTCAGTGTCGCAGACCCCACCCTCTGGAATTCTCTCCCCTCTGCTATCAGGAATGCCGACTCTCTGGACACTTTCAAACAAAAACTCAAACACCATCTGTTCACTCAGGCCTTCGGGCCCAGCTAAAATGCAGTACCCAGCAACCTGTTTCTCAACCTGTGTGTCTGTGTGATTATTATTACTTAGTTATTCTATCTCCCATTGTAAAGCGTCCTTGGGTTTCTTGAAAGGCGCTATAAAAATCTAAATTATTATTATTATTCTATAAACTTATTTTACGTTTTAATGAATAAATAGCACCTCCATCATCTTTGTCTTTAGAGAGAAGCTGACTGATCCACACTTACACTTCCTCAGATGTGGTTTTAACCACTGCTCTCCACCATGGTCCAGCCTGGAGGAAGAAACACAGTCAACATGAGTCCTAGCTGTTCTTCTAAGAAGAAGAAGACTTTTTTGACTTTTGCAAAAACACTTTATTTACATACGATAAATTATACATTCTTCAAATAAAGTGCTTCATTGTGCAATAAAAACGTTTCAGTTAAAAATAATACATTAAAACCTATGTCATAAAAACTTGTGCAAAGTGCAAATCTTCATCAACAACAGAACACACAATGTCATCATAGCACCAACGCTGTTTAAAAGCGTCCAAGTCCCAAATGCATGGGCGTCGCAGCCATTATATGAAGGTGGTACAAGTCCCCCCCACCTTTTAAAATGATTAGTTTAGACCCCCCACTTTTACTATGCGGAAAGTCCGTGAATCGGTCTATCCACTCGCCGCACTTTGTAGAGCGCTGTGTCAGTGCTTCATTATCCAATCCATTCCACCTGCTTATTGTGAGAATGCCCAAATCAATGAGACTCCGTACCATGTTTTCACTGCTACTTTGTACCAAGGCAGATTCTCAGAGCCGTACACATGAGCTATACAAATGCTTCGTTCTGTGTGTAGCTGTGTATTTAGTTGTAAAATTATGCGCGCCACAGTTTCCCCGCTGCGAGGCTCCGGCGCTAACAGTTCACGAGCGTGCTCCACTAGCACCCGGATATAAGTCGCTGTTATTAAAGAGGTGGAGGGAGAGTCCTCTCCTGTCAGACTGAGAGGCTGATAACTACAGCTCAGAGTTGGCACTCTCAACTCTTTCATGTCCTGGAAAGAGTTGAGAGTGCCATACGCCCTTGAGCCTGGACCCAGCACATCAGTAAGAGTTTGTTGCGTTTTGTACACACACATCCCTATCAGGCTTCGGAGACTGCAGATGCTTTCTTGGGTACACACCCCCCCTCAGCAGCAGCCGCTAACATGGTGGACGGCCCTGCTATCCATAACCTTAACCCGGACCAGGAGTTGTTCCCATGTAATAAAACTTGAAGGGATCCATTTTTTTCCCAACTCAGGCTAACTCCCTCAAAAATATGAGGAACCTGCAGTCAGTCTGTTCATACCTGAGAGTGTCCAGTCTCCAGAGTGGATCCTCCAGTCTGGAGGATCCTGAGTCTCCTGGATGATTGTAGCTCAGGTCCAGCTCTCTCAGATGGGAGGGGTTGGATCTCAGAGCTGAAGCCAGAGAAACACAGCCTTCCTCTGTGACCAGACAGCCTGAGAGACTGGAACCAGGGAATACAGTAAACTTAGTGCTTTAAAAAGTCACTTGAGCAGGAAAATCATACAGAGGTGGACCATCTTCATCAACATGAACAAAAAGCTGGTTAAAATAATCTAAAGTTAAACTGCTTGAAAATAAAAAGCTGAACTCTGACCTGAGAGTCTCCAGTTCACAGTGTGGACTCTCCAGTCCAGCAGACAGCAGCTTCACTCCTGAATCCTGCAGGTCGTTGTTACTCAGGTCCAGATCTCTCAGACTAGAGGACTGCGAGCTGAGGACTGAGGACAGAGCTGCACAGCTTCTCTCTGACAGGTTGCAGCCACTCAGCCTGGGGAAAGATCAGCAGTGAACACAAAGAGTTATATTATCATGTCTCAAACTGTTCCTAGTTAATGTAGTTTTATCTCCACTTACAGAGCTTTCCTGGAGGCTTTGACCACTGGCAGCAGCCTCAGAAGAGCCTCCTCTGAAGCAGAGTATTTCTTCAGGTCAAACACGTCAAGATAATTTCCTGATGACAGTAAGATGAAGACCAGAGCTGACCACTGAGCAGGAGACAGTTTATCTGTAGAGAGACTTCCTGATCTCAGGGACTGTTGGATCTCCTCCACCAGAGAACGATCATTCAGTTCATTCAGACAGTGGAACAGGTTGATGCTTTTCTCCGGAGACGGGTTCTTTCTTATCTTTTTCTTGATGTTTTCAACTGTTTCCTGGTTGGTCTGTGAGTCCTCTACTGTCTGTGTCGGCAGGTCCTGTAATAAGGTCTGATTTGCATCCAGTGAAAGACCCAGGAGGAAGCGGAGGAACAAGTCCAGGTGTCCATTTGGACTCTGTAAGGCCTTGTCCACAGCACTCTGGTAGAGATGTTTAGGTTTGGCTCTGAAAACTTTAGACCAACAGGGGGCCATGAGGTTGACTCCAGAGTTGATGAAGGTCAGATGGACATGAAGAGCAGCCAGAAACTCCTGAACGCTCAGATGGACGAAGCAGAACACCTTGTTCTTGTACATTCTTCTCTCCTCTCTAAAGACCTGTGTGAACACTCCTGAGTACACTGAGGCTGCTCTGATATCGATGCCACACTCTCTCAGGTTGGACTTATAGAAGATCAGTTTGCCTTTCTGCAGCTGCTCAAAAGCCAGTTTTCCCAGAGACTCAATCATCTTCATCCTGCTCTCTGGACTCCTGTGTGGATCTGTCTCAGCTCCTTCATCATACTTGACGTTCACTTTGGACTGAACCACCAGGAAGTGGATGTACATCTCAGTCAGGGTCTTGGGCAGCTCTCCTCCCTCAGTTTTCAACATGTCCTCCAGAACTGAAGCAGAGATCCAGCAGAAGATTGGGATGTGGCACATGATGTGGAGGCTTCGGGAGGTCTTGATGTGGGAGATGATGGTGCCGGCCTGCTCCTGATCTCTGAACCTCTTCCTGAAGTACTCCTCCTTCTGTGGGTCAGTGAACCCTCGGACCTCTGTCACCATGTCCACAAACTCAGTGATCTGATAGGCTGCTGCAGGTCGTGTGGTTATCCAGAGGCGAGCAGAGGGAAGCAGCTTCCCCCTGATGAGGTTTGTCAGCAGCCGATCCACTGAGGTGGACTCTGTGACGTCAGTCAGGATCTTAGTGTTGTGGAATTTCAGAGGAAGTTGACACTCATCCAGACCGTCAAAGATGAACACAACCGGGAACTGATCAAACCTGAAGATTCCTGCGTCTCTGGTTTCAGAGAAGAAGTGATGAACAAGTTCCACCAAGCTGTACTTGTTCTCTCTCACCACATTCAGCTCTCTGAAAGGTAATGGAAATATGAACTGGATGTCCTGGTGGGCTTTGCCTTCAGCCCAGTCCAGAGTGAATTTCTGTGTTAAGACTGTTTTCCCAATGCCAGCCACGCCCTTTGTCATCACTGCTCTGATTGGTGCATCTCTTCCAGGTGGGGCTTTAAAGAGGTCTTCTTGTCTGATGGGTGTTTCTGGTCTGTCTGGTTTCCTGGATGCTCGTTCGATCTGTCTGACCTCATGTTCCTTGTTGACCTCTCCGGTGTCTCCCTTGGTGATGTAGATCTCCGTGTAGATTTCATGTAGGGGTTCAGATTTTTCCATTAATTTGATATTTTCAAATGTTTCCTTCAGGTTTGATTTGAGTTCACCTTGGCACTTTGCAAGAATATCTGAATGAATAAGAAAGACATTTACATGAAAGACACATCAACATATTTCCTTCTAATTGGACCAATTTCTGACAAAATAGCAAGTTATTTTCATTATCTCAAGTCACTGGATCGTGTTGCATAATTATCTGTACATTGTCCAGTATACGTTCCACCCCACAGAGAACCATCAGTTTTCCCACAGAGAACCATGGCCCTGAACCTGACTGACTCTAATTCCTGCTGCTAGGAGATGAGGCACGATACCAGCAGATCCCAACACCCACTGAGGGTGTGGACACAGCTCCCTCTCCAGTTATACAGGAAGTGGATGGCTCTTATGGCGCGTTTCCACTACAGCGCGGAGCACGGTTTAAGAGGGCTGTGACGTCAGCGGCCCGTTTTTGGTTGCGTTTCCACTTGGCCTAGTACCGGCCGGCGGGTCCTAATTCACAGTTTTTCTGGCCTCATAAAATTGTGGGTCTAGGGCCAGAGACAACGAGGCTGAGTCGGGCTGAGTATGCTAAACTAGAGAGATAAATCGCTGGCAAGGGGGCTACAACTACAACAAGATGGACATATTTGACCGTGATTTAATTGTAATACACGTTTCAAAATGATGCCGAAGTAACAACATACTGATACTGGTTAGTAAGAACCATGAATTAATGCTTTGACAAGTCTGCAGACAGACGGCAGGAGAAACACCTTTTAAGATGCGTGTTTTCTAAATGGAGATTGGCTAAGCTAACGCAGTATATGCTCCGACCGTCCACACTCACAACAACGGCCTACAGACATAAATAAAGCAGCGACTGTACTCTCCATGACACAGACAGTCTGTGGTTTGTACTTGTTTAACTGTTGTCTAGTTTCTGAACAGATATGAGGAGCTGTTAGCTTGAGTGCTAACAGCTAACGGCTGTGTTGTTTTTCTGGGGTTCTCATTGAAGATGACGTCACGGCTCCGCCTACACTGCGTTACTATAGTTACTGCCCCAGTTCCTAAACTGTAATGGGAATGCGCCATAAAGTGAGCCAGTCCTAACGAGGCCTAGCCATACCGAGCGAGGCCGAGCGAGGCCGTGTAGTGGAAACGCGCCATTAGTGTGTCGCAGTATACTCCTGCAGTAGCCTACCATCTACAAGACACTCTGGGGGGTCACGGTAATAACCCGTCCCTTCCTCCCCAAGTCATGTTGGATGGCAAATGATACCTCCTTCCACCTGTAGGGGGCTGGGCCGTTAGTAATGACTAGGACAGAATCTGCAGTGATCAATCCCAGTGAGGCTGAGCAATGTGCTCCTCTGATGTTTAGAGCTTACCCTACAGTCCCCTTTAAAACATGGAAAATGACACTGTCTGCCTCCATGCAACATTGAACAGGAATGAACATCTCAACTGTCCAATCCTATGTCAGGACAAACCCCCACAGTGTGTCCCTGTGGCCCCTTCTGACCACCTGAGCAACAACAGCTGTTCTCCAAGCCCTCAGCTCTGCCTCCTGAACTCAGTGTGCATCAGTCCCATTCAACATCCTGAGACTGAGTCAGCAGCTAACCTACACTGTGGAAAACAGCCGGGGTTTATCCATGACTCCCCCTCCTGAGATATCTGACAGTTCGGCAGGACAAACCTCATTCCAAACAGAATTGGCCGTTTCCTGGGTAAACATAGCACTCAAGGACTCACTGCCATTTCTGAGCCCACTGATGACTTTCTGGTCATTCCTCTGATCCATCCCCTCCCCAACACTGGCTTTTAGCATCACCCACTTGTATTACATATCTCCAATGTCCCACCAGGAGAAACTCGTTAATATAGCATTGGTGGTTCAGTGGTAGAGTTCTCGTCTGGACGCCCGGGTTCGATTCCCAGCCAATACAGCGGAGTGTTTTAGTGGCGCAGTCTGTAGGAATTTGTGTTGGGAAACGAAGGGTCGCCGGTTAGAGTCCCGATCGGACCAAAATAACACGGAGTGTAGACTGGTTCCTGGAGAGGTGCCAGTTCACCTCCTGCCCTTGAGCAAGGCACAGAACCCCCAACTGCTCCCTGGTGCTGGACAGACTGGCCGCCTGTTTTGCTCAGACCTCTCTCACCTGTCCTGTGTGTGTATTGTACTGTCTGTTACCACAACCAAGACGAACAACTGAGGTGAATTTCCCCTTTGGGATAAAATAAAGCGTCTTCTCCTTCTTAATAACATCGGCTGGCGCATCATAATGAAGTTGGATAGTGTCAGTGCGGTCGGACTCTCATAACACAGCAGTATCTTTTCCTTAGTCCTGATGAATCATTCTATCATTAACCCCAAGATGTTTCACAGAGGTTAAGGAATAGTGGTTAGGAAGAGACTGTCACGATTCTTAGTTTTGTGTGTGTAGTTTCCTGTTTTATTTTGAAATTCTCTTCTCCCTGTGTCTGATTGTCTCATTGTGTTCACCTGTTGCCCCCCCCCCCTGTGTTTCTGCCTCCCCTGCCCAGCTGTGTCTTGTCCTGTGATTTCCCTTCTGTGTATTTAGTCTTCCCTTTTGCTCCATGTCCGATCGTCTATGTAACCCAGTGGTTCTCAACCTTTTTTGGGCCAGCGCCCCCCGATCCACTATCCAGGTACTATACCGCCCCCCATCTCATGAAATGTAGGCCAATTGTCTCCCCCGAATTCTATTGTTGATTATTATTCTGTTTATATCATTTTGATTATTATTCTTAGTATTCATTATTTATATTACATATAGATTATATTAATTTTGTATTTAAATTCTTATATAATTTGTCTTATTATTAGGCTGCTATATTATGTTATTACAAAAACTCAAGTTCTCTGAGATTGAAGTTACAGAATAACATTTCTGAATAATAATGTGTTGTTTTTACCTTCAATCACCCTTTGTTTTGAAAAGTGATGAAAACATTTTTCAGATAAAAATAAAACTGTATTGCACGCCACCTGTTAGAGCCATTTTCATTTTGTTATTATTGTCTGAATGTTAGGCTTGATAATAATAATATAAAGTAGATTAAACTCTTAATTAATCAGGTATTTTTGAGAGTCACACTATGGTTTCAAGTGTATTCATTTAAGGCTCGCTTATTTGTTATGAAATGTGCGTCAGCAGGGCTCGACATTAACGACTGCCCGATGGCCCGAGGCAATCTAGTATTTAGCTCGGGCAATGAAGCCCCACCTGCTGGTTGCCCGATCGGGCAATCTATTATGGCAATTGTGGAGGCGTGTCAGTGCCTGACAGCGGTCAAATCGGTTGGAAAACGATGAAAAAGTTGCCAAAAGTCGGTCAGCCCGTCTTTCTTCATGGATGTCGCCATTTTCGCGGATGCGCTCGGCTCCTCTCGACTGCTGCTCGGGTCTGCTCGGTCAGCTTCCGGATGAGGAGGCATTCGTTCGACCAACTTCGCGATGTTCGGGCTGGCCTGGTCAATACGATTTCTATACAATGAATACTACCCGGAAAGTGTCTTGACCAACAACTTAAGCATTTCTTATAGCTATGCAGGGCATGCAAGCGAGCAAACACAAACAAGAACTCATTCAAACAAACAAGTGAAATGAAGAATAAAATTGAAATTGTACAATATAATATTGTGGTGGTTCATCTTATAATTCAGTGTAGAGAATGCACCAGACAGCATCTAAGACCTGCAAAAATCTACATTTTCTAGGGGGAGGCCCCCCAAACCCTTCGTGCGTCATTTCGTCCGCGCGCATTTTTCAGGGCAATCTCTATTGGGCTCAGGGCCATCTGTAAATTAGCTTAGATGGCCCACAGGGCTCTTTTTGTTCTTTGAGACTGATAACTTTTATTTGACTATGAAGCGAAGAAATGTGTCTTCCTGTTTGTATGCCGTCTGGACCAATGAATAAAGCTCATCTGATTAAAATACGATCTCCGCTCTTTGGAAACAAAGAGAGGCGCGTCAAAACCCACAACCCCGACAGAGGTGGCTATTAAATGTAGACCAGGATTAAAACGCCACCACATTAGTCAAAAGACTCTGCAAGCTGTGGATAAAAACTTCGAGGGAAAAGCAAAGGATTTGTGTGGATTTCAGCTCTGCTTTGGAAACAGCGATCGGACGTTCTAACGTGCGGTGAGGAGGAGGCCGTGAGTAAACCATACCGGCCTGGAATTTATGAATGAAATGCTGTTTACAATGAGATCGCTTCGTCAAACAATGCAACCTGATGTGTGCATAGTTACGGATGTTTGACAAAACGAAAGGGAAATCCATCCAGTGATATCATGATGCTAACTGGGGATGATATGAAATGAAGATAATCCACAATCTGGCCCTTCCTACATCCAGGACATGGTTAAACCGTACACCCCAGCACGTGCACTCCGCTCTGCATCGGCCAAACAGCTCGCTGCACCCGCACTGCGAGGCGGACCCAAGTTCCCATCAGCAGAAACACGTGGGTTTGCTGTCCTGGCTCCAACATGGTGGAATGAGCTCCCCATTGACATCAGGACAGCAGAAAGCTCACACATCTTCCGGAGCAGACTGAAAACTCATCTCTTTCCACTCCACTTCGAGCAATAGCATTACTAACAAAGAATTGCTAACAGAACACTTATATACTAACAAAGGACTGGCTTATCTAAAGCCAGTTTAGTAGCACTTGAAATGTGTTGGCTCTATGAAACCTGATGTACTTCTATGATTCTGTTTTCTTCAAGTTTGTATCTTCTTGGTCGAATGCACTTATTGTAAGTCGCTTTGGATAAAAGCGTCAGCTAAATGCAATGTAATGATTTATTAGTGAGGGATTGTGTGTTAAATAGTTATATTTTGAGGCTTGATGAGACGGTGCTATGTAGAGGAAGAAGTAGGCTGAAATCCACTCCACGTTTTCTGTCCCGCTTGGTGTGTAGAAGTCTCGCGGTGTTTCCAGAGCTACTACTAGTTCCATGAGCCGCGGTATTATGATGACGTGGAAATAGTGCGACAGTGCGCTCAGCTGACCAGAGTGATGGAATGGAGTCTCCGGACTGGGAATAAACAAACTTTCTACGGGAGCTTCTGTGGATATAGCGGCTTCGGGGTAGAATTCCAAGTTGTTTAAGTGCTGAGATACAGGTTGGAGTGCTGTAATGTCTTAACTCGAGCTTAACATCAGCTGCGTGATGGATTACTTTAGCGTCATGCCGGTCCGGACAGATGCAGAGTTGGTAGCTGACCTGCCGACCAGAGATGGGGAAAGAGCCAGACATAGTGTTCATTTCGTTGACTAAAACTATGATGAAATATGTTCGTCAACGACCTTTTTTTCCATGACTAAAATGAGACGATGACGAGACGGCACCGATGGCAGTAAACAATAACTGTAACAAAATCATCATGCAATATCGTTGACGAAAAGTGACGAGACGAAAACATGTAGTTTATTAAATAAAAACTATGCCAAAATCTCTCTTTACTTTCGTTGACGAAAAATGAGGAGACGGAATATTATCAAGGACAACGTTACATCTCTGATAGTCAGCTTTTCTCCCAGCAGTTCCGGTGCTGCGGCTGGGCAGCAGCTGCGTGTCTGTGCTGCGCGCGGCGGTACGTTTGAGTTACACCGGGCAGCGGCACACTGTGAACTGTCAGGAAGACTCGGGTCTAACTCATGGTCTAACTCATGGTCTAACTCATGGTCTAACTCATGGTCTAACTCATGGTCTAACTCAGGGGTTCCCAACCTTTATTGTGCCAAGGACCGGCAGATACATTAAAACAAAATCGCGGACCGGATGTCAATTTTAACTGATTTTAATATTTACTCACCACCAGCAGGTAGCAACAGAGGCTAATTGTATGTAACAGCCTGAACAAATACTAGAACAATATGCATCCAAAACATATTAACAAAGTTTAAAAAATAACCGGTGTTGTTTTTTGGTTTTTCGGAAAACCAAAAAACACGTTATTCAGTTTTTAAACCAAAACGGGAAAACAGATAAATCAACGTTTTGGTTTTGTTTGTATGATTTACGGATAATCAGTGAATGCTGGGAAAACGAGGAGAAGGCGCGCGCGCGCGTGTGTGTGTGTGTGTGTGTGTGTGTGTGTGTGTGTGTGTGTGTGTGTGTCAGACACTGGCATTTGTTTTCAGAAGATATTATGATAGTGTCGTTCGTTCCGGTGCACTCCCGACAGCATTTAGCACTACATCGAGATTAAGATGAAACTAATTTATTTTGGGAACAGCCGCATATATGCCGGTGTCGGACAGACACAAACACACCGAACACACAGAGCTGAGCTGAGCAGAGCACATACACATCATGCGCCTTGGTGACAGACTGGACATCTCCTTCATAAAACTAATAAAAGGGGGAGTAATCGGGCAGTTCGATGTGTGTAGAGGTGTGTGTGTGTGTAGATGTGTGTGTGGTTAACACGTAGCAGCCTGCAGTCACTCTTAAACTGTTCTGATTAAATTAAACACAGCGAAGGCGGTGCGTAAAAAGGCACAGCTCTTTACCGAGTACGTCCCGCTGCCTCCTGACGCTGCATCCATTTCATGAAGTGAAGGAGGGTTTCCTTCTATAAAGCAGCTGCGGGCAGCAGACACCGTGAGAGTCCCGGACATTAATTCATAGATCAAGGCAGACTGGTTTACTCTCCTGTTTTGCCAATCCGGTGCTTAAACAAATAGCTCTACACCCCTGGCCGACATGTCCTTAAAATGAAGTCTGAGTTTGAAATATATCTCAAATAATGTATGCACCACCATTTCCCCACATAAACATAACAGTCTGCAATCAAACGGTTGTCTCCTGTGCGCTCCTCTTCCTACTTGGCGCACCGGTAACATGCTCGTGCGCACAAGAGGCTGAGACCTTAGGCTGAGCCGCCGAATCCCTCGGAACATCATAAAAGCCATTTTCAACGGTTTTCTGGTGAAAGATGAACTATAGCTACTGGATGAAATAATATGACTGGTGGCATAGGTGCGAACATTAAACACTTTTTGAAAAAAATATTATGATAAAATATTTGTATACATTTATAATTCTGCAAATATTACGATAAACTCACAGCTATTTCGCGGCCCGGCAGTAACAATGTTTTTTTTTTACATTTTCGATTAAAAGTTTTAAAAAAAAGATTAAAAGAGGCCCGTACGCCTGGCTCTGGATGTCTGCTCTTGTGTGCACGCACCTTGAGTTCAAAATATTGAACTTTTGGAGCGGAGCAGCGCCACGCACCGCTTGTCATGTGACGAGGAACAACCAATCACACACAGTCCCGTCTGGTGTACCGCCGTCTCATTGTGTTCACCTGTTGCTGGTTAGTGTTTTGTAGTTTTTCTTATCATCTTTGTGGAATAAAGCTCGTTTTTGGTTATTACCTGGATACTCGCTTCCCTGTTTGTGTTCTGCATTTGAGTCCTACTTTCCCCCAACCCTGACAGAGACGATAGGAGCTGATCTTTGGACAATTCCACCAAACTCCAGTCTCACTTATCCAGGAAAGGTAATTGGATTCCTAAAATGCTGATCTATAAAGGTTCTACTACCCCTCACCTAGAACCAACAGGGTGACCCTGCCAGAAACTAGTGACCCTGACCTCTCTGCTTTCAGGGGTACCTCAACCCCGACACCATGAGGGGTTGAGGTACCCCTGTGGAGGTGATGGTTCTCTGAGGGGTATATCAGGAGTCTAAAAACATGATGCATGGCTGTGAAAAATAAAATAAAATAAATGTATATATATAGTTATATTTTGGTACACTCTTTTTTAAAGACCTACCTTCAGGGTCTGATGGGAATTTTGATAATTCCTCTTCTAGATCATTCCTCGGGATCTTCTTCAAAACCTCTCTGGTCACTTTAATGGTGTTTATGTCGTAGTCCCGAAGCATCAGATCCACTGCGTCCCCTCGGTCTGCTTTCTCTAGTTCACTCTTTGGGATTCCTGGGAATCCTAGGACCTTCCCCTCCAGGTACCACTTCAAGTCTTTAAAGTCATCATCCCCCAAATCTTTTAAAGTTTTGAATAGGACTGTTCTAGGTGTCTCCATCTTTTCTCCCTGCAGAGCAAAGATACAGAGAAAGAACATCTTTATCTTACAGAACAATATATTGTTGTTTTTGTATTTTTGTACTTTTGAAAACCACAACAGGCCTTCAGGATCCAAAGAACAGCCGCCATGTGACTTCGGATGGCTTCAATTCAGATGTCGAGTTAGTAAATGCCCTAATCGGTTCTAAACTTGTTTTAATACCTTAGACTTCACGAAAGACATTCAGGAAGTCAATCCTAAACTTGAAGACAGTCAGCAGAGTCAGTTCTGTCTTTTCCTTTAATGTCTTGGTTTGGTAACCTGTCTTTAAAGAGCAGACACTGTCTCAGTCAGATCATAAAGTGGTCTAGCAGACTGATTGGTGAGTCTCAGCTAAACCTGGAGCCCCTGCTCATCAGACAGTTACAGAGGCTGTCTAACTCCATGTTCAATGAAGACTCCCACCCCCTGCAACCTGAACTGGTACAAATAAGTAACATGAGAGAAATAAGAGAGTGACCACACACCTGGTTCTGGTCTCTGGCAGTAAGCTGGTTACTGGACACAGAGCTGGGTCCAGGTACAGGTCCAGGTACAGGACCAGGTTCAGGACCAGGTTCAGGACGAGGTTCAGGACCAGGTCCAGGTCCAGGTCCAGGTCCAGGTCCAGGTCCAGCAGGATGTGGTGTTTGCTCTGGGCTGGAACACAACACACAGAGCTTTGAGTGCTGAGCTGTGACATGGAGAAGAGTGATGGACAGGTGGAGATCTCACCTCTGAGCTTTGGTCTGGCTGTCATGTTCCCCAGAGCCTTTAGAGGGGGGGGCTTCCTCCTCTCTGTCCTCACTCTGATCCATAGCAGAGCCCCCACCTTCACACAAACACAACAACATGCTCATTCATTACCACAAGCTTCACATCACAGGTAGTTCCCCTCCTCTCAGATAGTCAGGAACCTTGTTGGAGCCTCAACAGGATGTGATCAGCCCCGAGTGAATGTCAGAGTCATGTGATACCAGTGATAGCAGTGATACCAGTGATAGCAGTGATAGCAGTGATAGCAGTGATAGCAGTGATAGCAGTGATAGCAGTGATAGCAGTGATAGCAGTGATAGCAGTGATAGCCGTGTCAGAAACCCAGTCAGAGAGAGAGAAGTCACACACCAGAGGATGGAGTTCTACCAGCTGTCCACTAGATGGTGCTAGATGGCACCTCACCTCACTTTACTACTTCTTTGATGTCACCCAGAGGGTTGTTGACATCCACCTGGATCCACCTCCATTTTCTTCTTATATAAAGACACGTGATATTTTCTAGCATCTGCCTTTATTCTAAATGTATTATCTTTTTTAATTTACACACAACACCTAGGAGAGGAATCCTCCTCTGTTGCTCTCCCCAAGGTTTATAAAGTGTTCCCCCGTTAACTGTGGGGTTTCTTTGGAACTGTTTCGTTGTCCGATGTGAGGGTCCAAGGACAGAGGGGGTCTTATTCATATTCTGTACAAACTATAAAGCCCCTGAGACAAATGTAAATGTGTGATATTTGGCTATATAAAAAAACGTTGATAGATGTAATGACTGAGATGGCGCCACTGAGCATAAGCAGTGTATTGCTTTTTATTACACATGACAATAAAGCTTGGACTTTGGTTCTTGAATAACATCTATGCATCATGTTTATCTTTTATATGTATGACTTTATTATTTTATAGTTGCTATAGTCAAATCATATTTCATGTTATCTCGTTAACCTTCATCTGACTCTACCCTGTAATCAGGGCTGTGTAATAAGATGATGGGACAGAGGTTAGGATGATTTTAGAGCCTTGCACATTATTAACATTATATATTCATCAGATTGTGCAAGCATTATATCTGAGAGGATGAGTGTAAAGTAACTCTGAAAACACAACATGCAGACATGCTGAGATACTCCAGAAACAGGATTTACTGTCTGAAGTTTCTAAATGTATCTGTAAATGTTTATTATCATTAATATGATGAAGGTTGTTAATCAGAGTTTCTGCAGCTCTCAGCCTGGGTCTCTTTGATGCGTCTCAGAAGGAGGACCGGGGGATTCAGGTGCAGCCAAACGCAGGATTGATCTGATCTGATGCACATACAGGTCAACACTGCAGTCCTGTCACTGTGTTTCTGATCTTTTATATCCTTTCTTAGGTCACAAACATCCGTTTATGTTCCATTTCTTCATATGGAGCCTAACGGTATCAGGGTCACAGGGATGGTTCCTATTACAGTCATTCAGATCAGATTCAACAGGTTGGCCAGTGTGTGACATCACCCAAATACCTTCCACAGGTAACATGGTCTCCTGATACACTGATGCTTATTGACTCTCCTACTCTCACAGAATATCATATATTAAACATGTATTTCTGAGACGTCTTACTTTCTGATACTGAAGTCGTTTTTATCAGCTGTTAATCAGTAACAGGCCGCCTGTAGACAGATTCAGACTCTGACCCCCCACTAACTGAGCTGTAAGCAGGTTTCAAAGAGACTGAACGGGCCGACCCTTGGTACTGCAACAAAACTTCTAACAATAAAACTAACAACAAACAATTCCTGGAAACAAGATAAGGTTTGACGGAAAAAAACTGAAATATCTTCTGCTGTGACGACATGCAGAGAGACAGAACAATAAACCCAACCTTTGAGAAACTGTTTGTTATCAGAGTTCATCTATCTGTGCTCTGTTTGTTCCACGGTGGTGATGTACAGGATGATATTTACTATACAGATCCTCTAATGCAGTGGTTCTCAACTGGTCCGGCCTCGGGACCCACTTTTTACTTGGTCAATACATCGCGACCCAACATTTTGAAGCACTCAAATCTATTCAACCAAAAATCGTCCTGTAATATAAACGCTTTTGAGCATACAATATTAATAAAAGTGAAGTACAGTGCATATATCCCTTATGTCCCTTCACAGAACTAAAGTATGCTTTAAAGGTTTAATGAGATGATGGAATCAAAGCTGAACTATATAAAAAGGCTCACATGCTGAAACCCAACCCCAGCAGGGGGTCTGGGGGGATTCCCCCCCAGGAGATTTTTAGAAATACTAACATAAACTACGCATTCTGGTACACTCTGAGAAGAAAATCGGGCCTTCAAAATAAAAGTTTGACTTTTTCCCCCCAAAAAAAAAAAAAAAACTTGGAATTTTTTTTTTTCAACTTTTTTTTCTATACTCACACATCTGCGACCCACTCGAAACGGGTCCGCGACCCACTTTTGGGTCGCGACCCACCAGTTGAGAACCACTGCTCTAATGCATATGTAAATAAAGGAGACACAAAACGAGACCAGCAGCCTAACCCTAAAGTCATCTGAACTAATCTAACTCTAAAGTCATCTGAACTAGTCTAACTCTAAAGTCATCTGAACTAGTCTAACTCTAAAGTCATCTGAACTAATCTAACTCTAAAGTCATCTGAACTAATCTAACCCTAAAGTCATCTGAACTAGTCTAACCCTAAAGTCATCTGAACTAGTCTAACCCTAAAGTCAT
>CALSBW010024747.1:0-13621 GCA_943590975.1 Lindbergichthys nudifrons
AGTTATCCAGACGAGAGCCGAGGGAAGCAGCTTCCCCCTGATGAGGTCTGTCAGCAGCACGTTGACTGAGGACTGCTGTGAGACATCAGACACAACCTCATTGTTTCTGAAGTCCAGAGAAAGTCTACTTTCATCCAGGCCGTCAAAGATGAACAGCACTTTGCAGACAGCCAGCTGCTCTGCTGTGACCTTCTGTAAGGTTGGATGGAAATCATGGAGCAGCCTGAGAAGACTATACTGCTCACCTTTGATCAGGTTCAGCTCCCTGAAGGAGAGCGGGATCACCAGACTGACATCTTGGTTTTCCAAACCCTGGGCCCAGTCCAGAGTGAACTTCTGCACTGAGAAGGTTTTTCCAACTCCAGCTACTCCGTTGGTCAGGACCGTTCTGATGAGAGTCTGTTGGTCAGGTAAGGCTTTAAAGATGTCCTGGAACTTGATTGGAGTTTCATGGAGGGTCTTCTTCTTGGAAGCTGTCTCCAGCTGCCTCACCTCATGTTGGGTATTAACCTCTTCACTCTGGCCTTGTGTGATGAAGAGCTCAGTGAAGATCCTGCTGAGGAGGGTTTCACTTTCATCAGTTCCTTCAGTCACACGTTCACATCTCCTCCTCAGACTGAGCCTATGTTCATCTAAAACCTCCTGCAGACCACTATCTGCTGGAAGAGAAGGAAACATGAGAATAAGAACATTATTTTGAAAATCTGATGATGAAATAAAAAAATTAAAATAGGGTTCAAAATGTCATGATTTTTATGAAACATTTTAATGTCCATACTTTACAACACAACATCAAACAAAATACAAATAAAAAAGAAGGAAGGAAATCCTGGACATGAAGACTTCAGAAGGAAATACCAAATACTAGCTGGCAGATATCTTTACTATCTTACATAAATGTTATGTTAGTTTCTCTCTATTTCCTGAGAGTAAGACAGAAAGCATTTTTTAGGGAAACATGGCTAAATATTGTTGTACACACTTAAAAACCAAAGCCTTGAAGAAGAGATCAGATCATACAGTGTTTCTGTGGAAGAGTAGACACCCAGCGCCCAGACGGAGGTAAAGATGCTGAACGTGTTCGGCCTCTTACTTTGTAAAATGCTGCATCTTTCTCCACACTGAGGACAGCAGGAGTCTCCTGATGGAGGTCTCTGCTCCCAGTATGAGGTGATGCACTCTCTGCAGAACCAGTGTCCACAGCTGGTAGAGACTGGATCCTTCAGGACGTCCTGACACAGAGCACAGCTGGACAGCTGCTCCTCCACAGGAACAGGACTCTTCCTGTTCCCTCTGTGGAGAGGAACACATCCTTTATAGCACTTTACATTAGTGGAGCTGATTCTCAACAAAGGTACAACAAGGGGGAACATTCTAGTTTCATATTTAAAAAAAAGACTGGAACTCTAGATGCTATTTCATCACGATAAGGTAGATAGTGGTTAGTTATTAATATCATTAGGAAACAAAACAGCTTTGTGTCTGGGTTCATAACATCAGCTGAGTTAATCTGGTACACTTTAGCACTTTGAACCCAATTAACATAGAATTTAGGCTAGGCTAACATTGTAGCTGCTCCATCAATACTCAAAATAACTGCATCCAGTCATCAGAGCAGCAGCTATTATATTGTTAGCACCACAGGCAGTCTCTGGTTTATACAGGTACATGAATAACCCTGATTTAATATGAGGTGCTGTAGAGCTCTGGGTGCTGATGTTCCCTCTTCTGATTTATCTCAGCATGTCAGTGACCACAGGAGCAGGATCTCAACACTGACAGGTTTTTGTAATGGAGCATCACAAACTTTACACTCAAGTTGTAACTTTTAAAGTTGTGTGAATACGAGGGGGATATTCATTTAACTTCTTTACTTCATTCATGTTGCCAGGTACAAATGTGCGTCTTAACACAACCAGCTCACCAGGTTATATCTCTCACAGGCTCCGCCCTCTACTGGACTCTATGGGTACTACCTTATCCTGCGTGCATTCTCCCACTGAGACTTCTATAGATGTAGCCGGCCTAGGGCGGGCCTACCTGAATGCGCGCATCACACCGTATAAAAGGAGGCCTCGCCTCCTGACTATCATCCTTTTTCTCTTCAGCAAGCGGAAGTGATTCCACGAGCTTCGAGACGATTGAGAAAGAGAGAGTAAAGTGTAGGACCTGCCCGAAATGCCCGAATCTAATTACCCTTCTGCTTCACGTCCTTGGGGCCTGACCACGCGGTGGGTAATATGGGCCCGACGTCGACATGCCCAGACTGCCAGATGATCCCTCGGCTCACACGAGAGCATCGTGGGCAGCACTTCCTGGCGAGGGCTACCCCGCAGGAGGAGTCGGAGGATCTGGAGCTCGACGTCGTGGACGTAGGCGATTCGGGGAGCGAGATGACGTCGTCCCGGTTCTTCCGATGGGGGACGAGGAGGAAGCCTCGCTGACCGGAGGCCCAACTCTCAGGTCTGTGCGGATCGATTTCCCGGCGGTGATGACTCTGGCGGCGGAGCGTGTAGGCTTACCGCTCCCCCCACCGCTGCCACCGAGGCCTGTAAACCGCCTGAGATTTACGGTCCGGTGCGTCCAGCGCAGCCGACCTTCGTTTCGCCCCAGCTGCCAGAGGTATGGCGGTGTGTGGAGGTGACATGGCAGCAGCCATTAAAAACGAAGGCCCCGATAGCCGCCATGGCGGGTATCGTTAAGGTGGTGGATCGCTCGGACACGACATGTCCAGGTGTGCCCCCCCCTCGATGAGAGCCTGGCGGCCCATCTGCTTCCACGGCTGGTTGGGCGGAGTGTCCCCGAGACACCTGGAATATCTGGATAAGTTGTTCAAGCTCGGTACGCAGATGGCGGCTGCGGACGATAATCTTGGCGTGTTGGCGTCTTCCTGATCACCCTCAGGCAGACGCCCCCGCCCTCCCGTCTTAGGACGAGAGCAATTATTCGGACCGCGCTGTTAGTCAGATGAATAATCTGATTTATGGCGTGGCCACCGCAGCAGGGCGGATGATTTCCCTGGCCACAGTGGCGTCTCGTCACGTGTGGCTAGGGCTCACGGCCCTATCTAAGAAGGACCAAGAAGATCTCCTCGGAGCCCCCGTGTCCACGGAGGGGCTCTTTGGGTCGGTCTCCTCGGTCACCCAGCGCTTCAGCCGCCTAGAGGAGGAGAGAGTCCAGCTTAGCCGCATGCTACCGCTGGCTCCTCCTCAGGCCCCACTACGTGCCCCCCTCGCGTTGCCATGCAGGGGAGGGAGCGTAGTGCGACAGTGAAGCGGAGGGAGAGGCGCCGGCACGGGGGTCCCGTAGCTGCGGCGCCCTCCACCTCTACGGCCCATACCGTGGCACCGGCATACCGGCAGTCACGGGGAAGGGCTGCCCGACCGAGGCAGGCTCCGCAACAGCAGAGCACCCGGGTGGGGAGCTCCATCTTCGCGGAGTTAACTGCCTATTTAATGCCCAGATCTCTGTCAAAACTTTTAAAATAAAGATGGTGTTGATCTCTATCCAAGTCTGAGTGTCCTTTGTTTCCACAATACACTTGCACATGTTGATGATTGTACCAATTTCCCACTCGCCGCCCCAGCTGTAGCTCCTGTTAGGGAGAAGGCTAGTGGGAGTGTGCAGATGAGAGTAAACTGCAGGCAGCACTATTATGGTGCGATGCGGGTACAGGGACATTATGGCCGACGTTTTTCTGTTAGAAAACATTCTATGCCTGAAGTCAGTGTTGTAGTCAAGTCACCAATTCACGAGTCTAAGTCACTCTCGAGTCACCACTCTTCGAGTCCGAGTCCAAGTCCGAGTCACCAAGGGAGAGTCGTAGTCGAGTCCGAGTCCAAGTCCGAGTCACCCAAGGAATGTCCGAGTCGAGTCCGAGTCCGAGTCATCATTAACTGTGTTCGAGTCCGAGTCCAAGTCCGAGTCACCCAAGGAGTGTCCGAGTCGAGTCCGAGTCATCATTACCTGTGTTCGAGTCCGAGTCCAAGTCCGAGTCACCTAAGAAGAGTCCAAGTCAAGTCCGAGTCACAAGTCTTCATGTATTAATCTTCGTGGATATATGTGTTGAAATGTAGCCGCTCCTCTACATTGCTTTTATCCTGTCATGTTATACTAATCTGTCTATTGAACTGATGTGAAGCCAGTTTGGCTACAATTCTTGTAATAGGTGCTATACAAATATAAAGCTTATTACTAATATTAATATTATTATTATTATATATAAATAAACTATGTTTAAAATGAGTTACCTTTTAGAGAAGTGATTATATTTGTATGCCAATATTTTCCTATGGTAAAGTTTTCGTTTTGCACTTTTATTTTGATAGTAATAAGATCGGGACTCTTATTTTGAAGGAACTTTTACCGGTTAAATCGGTTTACTGATAAAGATCTTGCCCCAGAAAGCACATGGCTACTTAGCATGCAAAATGACGTCATTCTGCATGTTAAGTAGCCATATGCTTTCGTGTTATCGGCTGAATCTTTATGTATTGATTAGATCACGTTACTCTGATGATAGTGTTCAAGACAGCCTATATGTCTGAACTCGATGTTTAGAGTAATGTGTTACGGAGCCTTCTCTTCAATATTGTTTCCACATAGAGCATTTTGCGCTGCTCTTTTCCAATGTGGAAGCAGAATGTGTGAAAGCATATAGCACAATGTGGGGTGTGTCTCTAGACATCTTTAGACTGGAATAGCGGGGCCCAGTACGTGAACTCGCCTCGCAGCCGGTGCACACGCCAGGATAGAGGACATCAGACTCCATAGAAAACTTGCTCGAGTCCGAGTCCAAGTCGGAGCGTCAATGTACAAGTCGAGTCCGAGTCATCATGGGGGGAAAAATTCACGAGTCCGAGTCCAAGTCAGCGTACGCGATAATTCCCGAGTCCAAGTCCGAGTCGCGTCGAATCAGTGCGCGAGTCCGAGTCGAGTCACGAGTCCCGAAAATCGGCACTCGAGTCCTACTCGAGTACTCCATCTCTGCCTGAAGCTAAGACTCCAAATAATGCTGTTTACCATAGTGGTAGGGGCTGCATTATAGCAACGCCCGCACTTGTAAAGGTGCGCGTGGCGGTGCGTTCAGGGGCCTTAGTAAAACGCCTGTAAAAGCTCCGGTTAATGCTGTTTTCCATAGTGATGAAAATAGCATTATGATGGACGGTGGTGCGTTCAGGGTCCTCAATAGATAATTGTCCCTTTCTGTTTCGACCTCCCACGGGCAAATCTTCCCTTTACGGGGAGTTTTGCAGCGGAGCGGGTCATCAGAGAGTATCACAGCTTTATAGCTGCGGCCCCACAGCTGAGGGCTTGCCCATTAACACAATGTTATGGGGAATGGAAACTCAGCTGTGTACTGACAAGGTGGATGGACAGGACGCTGAAACGGGGCTATTCACCCCAGTTTTGCAGCGTCCCACCTCCTTTTATGGGCATGCGAGAGGTAAATCTGTCTTCCCAGGAGGAGGTGGGTTTCCTCTCAGCAGAGATTCAGGCTCTGGTGCAGAAACAGGCTGTATCTGTTGTGCATCCTCAGCACAGAGAGAGGGGTCATTATTCCATGTATTTCCTGGTTCTCAAGAAAACAGGGGAATTCAGACCTATTCTAGATCTCCGGGGCCTGAATCGTCATATTTCCTGCAGGAAATTCCGCATGTTGACTGTGAAACAGTTACTAGGGCTTGTGCAGCCAGGCGATTGGTTCACCACCATCGTCCTGAAAGACGCGTACTTTCATGTGGAAATTGTTCCAGAGCACAGAAAGTATCTGCGTTTTGCCTTCCAGGGAATAGCCTAGGAGTACAACAGGCTGCCGTTAGGTTACTCCCTATCCCCACGCACATTCAGCAAATGTGTGGCCACAGCGCTTTAACCACTGCACGCACACGGCATGAGAGTTTTCTTTTACATAGACGACCTCATAGTCATGGCTGGGTCCCGGGAACAGGCAATGTTTTGCACAGCACAGTTGATCACACACCTAACCAAATTAGGTTTTGCGATCAATTGGAAAGAAGAGCACCCCCATACCTCGCCAACAGGCATTGTATTTGGGTGTGGTGCTCGATGCAGACGCGCTGCGTGCCACCCTGTCAGAGAGCAGACGTGCGCCCCTTCTCAGGGCGGTGCACAGGCTGCGACAGGGGGCAACAGTGACAGCTTTAACTGTCATGCAGACTCTGGGTCTCATGGCGGCTGCTCACATGGTGGTCCCGCTGGGGTTACTACATATGTGCCGCCTGCAGAGGTGGTTCTCCAGCCTGCGTCTCCTGGGGAGAGTGAGGCGAGAACGTCTGGCAGTCATTCTGGTGGCACTGGATCGCGTCGGGGCTCCGTGGTACTCAGAAATGACACAGATGAAGGTGGGCCAGCCCTGGGCGATCCCCCAGTTCTGGGGGGCGATGTCTAAAGAGGCAGGTGCAATTGGGGCGTTACCCACTCTGGGCCGTCCTCTTCAGGCTTGGCTCCTGAGAGGGACAGGCTGGGTGGATTGTCTGACAGCGTTATTCAGTCTATCCAGGCAGCTAGAGCAGAATCCACCACAGCCTGTTACAGGCCAAGGTGGCTGAGATTCCAGCATTGGTGTGAGGAGCGGGGAATAGAGCCCCTATCTTGTGAGTTGGGCTCTATTTTATCCTTCTTACACTTACTGGTGGACAGAGGGCTGACGCTTTTCACAGTGAAAGTGTACAGATGGAGCGTCTTATTTCAGACAGTTTGAAACGCGAGGGTCGTGATTGGTCCGTGATTGGTCCGTGATCGGCCCGTGATCGGCCCGTGATGAAGAGCCGGCCCCCAGTCAGAGTTGATACCGCCCCGTGATAGATACATTTAATTATTTTGAAGCCAGCTGCAATGGATCATTGATCCACCAGGGGGTGCAGTGGGGTTCCACACTGGGGCTCATGTGAAATCAACTTCGACACAGTAAACTGGATGTACAGTATGTCTGGTACTAATGTATAGCGGATCTTTGTTAAGATCCATATGTCACGGATAGGATCAAAGTCTGTGCTAAATAAGACATGTAATCATTTACAAAACATCACCATGTTGTTATTTAACAAAATGATGTTGTTTAGTCGAAAAAAAACGAACGAGAGGAAATGCAGCCGGCTCTCGATTTTTAATCCTAATTTAATCATCATCTTCACCACGATCATTTATGTTTATGTTCGCCGAATTGACATGAAATCACTGACAAATATGAATATACTGTATTCAACTTCATTAACATGTTATTAACGTGCCTAAACTCAGTAATTCACTAAACATATTTATATTGCAATGGAGCCTTGTCAGGCAGATCAAGATCCGCGTAGCGGAGGGATCTTGATCCCTGGGTGTTATTTTTCCCCATAAAGTCGCTGCAAATTATCCCGCTTATTACATGGCCACATTCTCAACAAAGTAACGACATGACTCCCAATATTAATATCCCAAAATGCTTTTATGGATTTAGAAAATGTTTTTATTGATTTAAAAAATAGTTGTATGTATTGATTTAAATTGACATGCATCCGCCAAGAAAAATAGTCCGTTGTTACCGCTTTTTAAACAGTCAGAATGAAACGGCAGCTCTCAGCGGTGTGTTTACACACCTAATGGCCCATCACCCACAGCTCTCCCCCCCACCCCCTGATCTTTCTTTTCCAACAGTTAAGTTAACTGTAGGTTACTCTGAGTGACAAGCTTACAGTTAGTGAAGTAACACTAACTGGCTGTTTCATTCTAACATAACGCTCCAAATATGACTGTTTCCACTCGGACTTCAATACAGCAACACCATTGTTTGGTTTCCATGGTAGCGTGTCTCTTTAGTAGCGTGCACTCCTTTCCTGTAAATTACTAAATTAGTTTTTAACTGAAATGATCAAATAAAGTTAAAATGTCACAGTGTTCACCAGCCCCCACTGTTGAGTAGGCTATACTCTTTGTTTAAAACTAATTGGCCATCGGAATGTGTGTGTCCCAACCCCCCCCTGTGATATCTCTTCTCCAGCAGTCTGTAGGTTTGTGTTCGCATATTTATGCTGTCGCAGTTCCTGTTGTTTCTATCACGCATTGCCGGTATGAAAGGGTCTGTGCCGGAAATATCAAGATAACACGGCAGGGTCCGTTACAGTTTGTTTTCATCTGATTTCAAATAAACAAAGTCTTGGCTTTCAGAATATTAAACTTGTTTCGGCAAATTTAGATGATAAATACAACTATGAAGCTTGTAACGGCATAATTACTTAAGCGGAGAACGGAGTAATTTAACGTTACAGCAGGCATAACAACAGCCGGTGTTTATTTTATTATTATATATAGTCGTTATTCATTTGTTTTAAAGCTCAATAAAGAAGATTTAAACTTTCACGCACAGCTTTTTCCAGCGCTATCCATAAATCTCTTAATTTTGACCTCAAAGTGCACCAGATTGATGCATTTAACTTCAATATAAAGAAAAACATCTTCTGTTGTAACAACAATAACATTATAAATAGTAACATAGCTGATTCACCATCCCCCACCCCCCTACTGTATGTTGATTTTGTTTGCCTACATGTAAATGGGTGGCATTTAGTACCCCCCTCTGAGTGAATACCTGTTGAACCTGTCCGGGGCTAAGCCCATAGGACGATGCTCTGATGTCAACCACCCCCCGTTGACAATTCACGAGCGTCTAACTCTAACTCTCTTAATCATTTATTAAATAGTAAGTCGCTTTGGATAAAAGCGTCAGCTAAATGCAATTTATGAAAGCCTCACTCAGGATTTTTTTAACAAGTGTTTTTATTGCTCTTGGTGCATTAAAAACAAGATTTTAACTTTAGTTTTTTATATAATATCTGCATTTTCTCTTGTGAAAAACTAAGTCTTAGTTTGGCCATAGTTATTTAATATATAGCGCCATCTCCTGGTTAAATCCTGAAATTGAAAATCTGGCAACGCCCTCTTGGAAAATAGTGGGAGGGCTTAACATTCCTAGATACTGGTCTTTGGCTGGTCTTTGGCAGGTAACTGGCTGGTAGTAGGCAGGAAGCTGTATGCTGGAGTCTGAAATAAAACGCTTCATCTGTATAACATATAATAAGTACCCTGTATCAAGATTGAGGCAAAATAAGTGAAATATTACCTTTTTAGAGAGGTTTAGAAAAAAAAGGTCCAGGCGGAATAAGCTTTGGGCACATTTGGGTACATCTGGTTCCATCAGTGCCATTTGACCTTTTTCAGGTACCAGACTATACAAATGGTGTATTACATTGAATTATCACCATAGGTATTCATTCCATCCAAATAAAAAAATAAAAAAAATAAAAATAAAAATAAAATAAAATGTAATTTCATTTGTGGGAAAAAAAAGGACCCGCCGACAGGGTCTTTGGGGCTTCACAGAAGAAGACTTTAAACATCAGTACTCATCATCAAATGCGGCTGGCCACAGGAGGGGGGTGGCAATATTAATTTCCAATAATATTAGTTTTGAACCCCTGTTTGAAAAGAAGGACACAGAGGGGAGATATATATTAGTGAGAGGAAATCTAGGTTAATTGATTTCTCTACTAAATATTTATGCTCCTCCTAATTCAGATTGGACATTTTTTAAACAGATATTTGATTTGATTATAGCATAAAAAAAATAATAAATGAATGCAATGAGATGGACACTAAAGATGTTCAAAAACTGTTAATTTTCACAAAACAGAAATACTATGAAGGAGGAGGAAAAGCCAGTAAATGATTAGCCTATAGGCTGAAAAAACAACAAGCAGAGAATTCAATTAATAAAATAAATAATCCTATTACTAATTCCATACAGTATAAACTAAAAGAAATAGAAAATAGTTTTGAAGGATATTATCGAAAGCTATACTCCCAACCTCAAATTGATGGTGTTGAGGTCTCCATATTAGGTTGAATAATTAAAACGAAAGTTATTTATAATCAAATATAAATATATATAAATATACTGAGGCCCCAAAAATGTGTTAAAATGTGTAAAATGTCTGGACATGTCCAGTCCTGCAGTCCCAGTTTCCACAAATATGGGTATGGAGGAGGTGTCTTTAGGTTTTTCTGTCCTGCATAAAAACACTGGCTGAGAGGGGGGAGCAAACTCGAGAGAGGGTGGTTTTTCCCCTGGTATGCTCTCTCCCTGGTTCAGAGCTGGGTTTTTCCTCTGTAAGGTTCTCTCAAACTTGGTAAAGATCTCTCGAATGTATTTGTTGAATGAAAGTTTGAAACTGTTAGATCACTGACCATTTATGAGGAGATGCCTCTAAATGCTGTTGGACTCTAGGTGTGAATGTGTAGCACCGGAGATCTGTGAGGAGATACCTCTGGATTCTGTCCGACGATTTTAAATATCACAACTAAATTGGGCAGTTGAAGTTACAATTTAGTGTAATTAATGTCAAAACTGTGAATTAGGGTTGCATATTAGAACATGCAGCATGATATGTTTTGTATGATTTTCATGTTGTAACGAGAGAAAGTAAAAACCCTGTACAAGTGTGGACCAATCTTTCTTCAAATAAACTGATCTTAAATCAAATAAGGCCCCTAACCCAGATGGGTTTCCTTCGGAATGGCACAAGGTGATGGAAGATTCATTGGTACCTATGTTGCAGTCTACCTTTAACTGGGTTCTTAAGGAGAACACTATACCCCCCTCCTGGAAGGAGGCAGTCATTTCACTTATTCCAAAAGAGGGAAAGGATACAACTGAATGCAGTAATTTTAGACCAATTGGCGTGTTGAACCAGGATTATAAAATCTTTACACATATACTAGCCAAACGAATAGAGGGATTGTTACCACAAATTATTAGCCTTGATCAGACAGGATTTGTATGAGAAAGACAAACCCAGGACGATATCAGAAGGACACTTCATATAATCAACCATATAACTGAAAGTAATTTGGAAGCAGTATTAGTTGGGCTAGATGCAGAAAAAGCATTTGCTTTTGTAAATTGGACTTTCCTGTTTAGTTTTAAATACATTTGGATTCCACACTACTTTTATAAAAACTATACAGGCTATATATCAGTGTTTCTCAAACCTTTTCATACCAAGGACTACTTAACCAATAAAAAAAACACTCGCGGACCACCTAACTCCACAAATATCCAAAAACACATCGTTTTTCTAGAACAGATTACAAATCGCCTGAAAATGTTACAAACAAGTGGCAACATGTGTGACGGAGATGTTGCGCTGGGCTATATCATGCAATGGAAAGTGAAACTTAAGCTTGCTCCATTAAGGAGATATTTCCGCAAGAGTGCGGGAAACTTAAATAAATAAATGTATTTCAAATGTGACATTTTACCAATATACTCACGGACCACTAGGGGGCACTCACGGACCACCAGTGGTCCGCGGACCACACTTTGAGAAGCACTGCTCTATATGATAGACCAAGGGCGAGAATCAAAATGAATGGAGCCGTTTCAAATTCCTTTCCATTGGAGCGGGGAACGAGACAGGGCTGCCCAATTAGCCCTCTCTTGTTTGCGATCTTTATCGAACCTCTGAGCCAGTGGATTATTCAGAATAACAATATCAAGGGAATAGTAATGAATGGGGTGTATCTATCCAGCCCAGAACAATCTCTGGTACAGTTATCTTTAGAACAATATGGATCCTTCTCTGGATATAAACTGAATGTTTTGAAGACACAAATTCTGAGTTTTAAGTACCGCCCCTCAGTAACTATGAAGAAAAACTATACATTGAGGTGGGATGCTGAATCCATGAAGTACTTGGGAGTAAATATTCCAATAGATTTGACAAAGCTGTTTTCACTTATCTATCTACCTTTGAACCAAAAAAATGAGGGAAGACATAAGGAGATGGACCTTGTTCCCGTTCTCAGTTTTAGTTCACGCATTGAATCGGTCAAAATGGTTATTTTGCCGAGACTGTTGTATCTCTTCCAGTCCCTTCCACTAGAACTATCTGACCAACAATTTCAGGAGTGGGATAAACATATCTCATGATACATTTGGCAGGGACGAAGGCCAAGATTTAAATATCAGAGTTTACAATTGGCTAAAAACAAGGGTGGTGTCGCACTCCCATGTTTAAAGGATTACTATATTGCGGCTCAATTGAGACCATTAATATGCTGGTGCAATCCAAAGTACTTTGCTAGATGGAAGGACATTGAGCGTGCTATATCAGAAGAATTTCCAATTCAAGCTGCAATTGGGGATAAGGTCTTGATGAATAAACTAAACGAACTGAGAAACCCATGGATCCGTCTGTCACTTAAGGTGTGGAACAGACTGGTAACTTAAAGTGGACCTATCATGCTATATTTGCATAATATAGTGTAGGACCATACCTATATAAGGCATATTTATACTTTTTTTTTTTCAAAATACCAAACACATCATGCATTTTAGCCATGCCTCATTTTGCTCAATTTGAAAAATGTTAGCTCTGTTTTTGCAAGGGCTGATTCTGTGAGAACAGCACCATCTAGAGGCCTGGCATATGTACTACAGCGTCTCCAGCGCTTTCGAACGGCAATGGCCGTGGCTGTCTCCTCCTGATTGGTGGAGTTGGCCCAATAGCCGTAGCGCCACCGTCCTGACGTCAGGACAGTGTTCAAATCTGGATCAGTTTTGATCAGATCCGTTGCAGCCCCTTTTTTAGAGATTTGGGTATGGAGGAAAATAGAGAGGGTTGTGTTTTCTGACACTTGGTGAGTTCCCTGGAACACCGGGGACACATATTCATGTAGAAAAGACGTACACAAGTGCATTTTGCATGATAGGTCCCCTTTAAAATCACTTGAGGGAGGCTGTAAAGGTCTTAGGATGGTGTGTGTATGACCTAGAATTTGTGCCTGGAAGATGAGACGCAAGATTTAAGTTTTGGTCTTCTGTTGAGATCTCCATATTAGGTTGAATACTTAAAACGAAAGTTAGTTATAATCAAATATAATCAATTATATTTTTGTATAACCCACAATGAAAATGCTTCATATTTTATGATTTTCTATATTTACAGTATAAACAAAACACAAGTAGTTTGTTAAATTGAGTGTAAGGCCTATTATGGTTTATGGGTGTCACTGATAAGAGAAGAGGCAGTTTCTTCCCTCTCCCCTCACAGCAGTACACAGGGAGGGGGGCTCCTGACTTAAGGAGAAATACACTGAGGCCCCAAAAAGGTGGTTATTCATAGCCGAGAATAATATTTTGCAAGTCCTGCACACTAGAGGTCATGAACTTATTATAATGATAAACTTGGTTTCAATACAACAACTCAGTCAGACTTCAGACAGGCTGCTCTCCATGTTGACTGCGCTGGGCTGTCGCATGTTATGAAACTCTGAAGAATCAGAAACCAGGAAATGGATAAAAAAAGTTCACAACATTTGAAGATGTCACCTTCAACTCCAGGAAATATATATTTTTATTTACAAAATTATTTTCTAACACCCAGTATAACAGAGTAAATTATGAATATGTTAACACTCACCGTGTTGTCCTGCTCTCTGCTGGGACTCTGCTCTCTGCTGGGACTCTCCTCTCTGCTGGGACTCTGCTCTCTGCTGGGACTCTCCTCTCTGCTGGGACTCTGCTCTCTGCTGGGACTCTGCTCTCTGCTGGGACTCT
>CALSBW010024751.1:19513-31562 GCA_943590975.1 Lindbergichthys nudifrons
ATCCTGACCTTCTACAGGTGCACCATAGAGAGGATCCTGACCTTCTACAGGTGCACCATAGAGAGGATCCTGACCTTCTACAGGTGCACCATAGAGAGTATCCTGACCTTCTACAGGTGCACCATAGAGAGCATCCTGACTGGCTGCATCATGGCCTGGTACGGCAGCTGTACCGACCTCGATCGTAAGGCTTTACAGAGGGTGGTGAAAACTGCACAGAACATCACCAGGACGGAGCTGCCATCCATGGAGGACCTTTACTCCCAGCGGCTCAGGAAGAAAACACTACGGATTATCAAAGACCCCCATCACCCCAGCCACAAACTGTTCTTTCTGTTGCCGTCTGGCAGGCGTTACCGCAGCATCCTGGCAAAGACAAGAAGATTCGGAGACAGTTTCTTCCCGCGGGCAGTGAGACTGTTAAACAATTGAACTGCTGAAACAACTTCAAAACATTAATCTGCTACTCAGTAATATATATCTAATATCTAATATATATCATTCCAATAACTAGTATATAGACTCGTACTGCACTATTCCACATGCTCACTTTATTTTATAACTATTTTTCTTTTGTATTACTTTTACTATCTGTATTATTATTATTATGTTGCATTGTTGGAGAAGCCTGTGACATAAGATTTTCAACGACATAATTACTCTGTAGCTATGTTAGTTTGACAATAAAGAACCTTGAACCTTGAAAACAGACAAACTAACTAGGCTTTATTTAAACATTAAATAATACTTTAGGTTAAGGTCTTCTTTTAAATACATGTAAGCAAAAAGCTTTGGGGGTATCTATATTAAGCCTGACAAAGTACTTAACGTTTAATATATTGCATGGTTTGTTTTGGGATTTGACAATCAACTTTCCTGCTAAGTTAACCATGTTGAAGCACTTATTTTTAACCGATATTATACATATTTATTATACTCTTATAAGACGTATGTAGATAGAGTAAGAAATGTGCAGAATATGACAGTTTAACCTGTTTAGCCCTGAGCCTGTTTTTCAGGTCTCAGGCTCGAAAATGACATTCCCAGAACAAATGACCATATCTTCCCTTCTAAAAGGGTTAAATTAATAATCTTTATTCTCAAAGTAATGATAAACCTGTGAGTTGGATGTAGTAAAGTCAGAATCAATATAGATGTTTTTTATTTTAAAGAAAATTCAGATTTTACATAGTAAAAAACTGTAAATTATAGTGTCCGTCCAAATATTATTTTTTACTTATAGTGAAAACTACCCTTGGATGATGGGTTAGTAGACTAAAAGCTTTAGGAATCCAAAGTACAACATATAATAAGTACCCTGTATCAAGATTGATGCCAATAGAATCGAGGGTGAGTCCCCCACACACACACGTTTTGAAGAGAAAAGGTGGGGGCTTCGCGCATGTAATTTTGCATCAGAGTGAACCTATCTCTAGCTTTGACATCTGGAAACGGAAAAGCAGTTTTAATGCTTATGGATTATCAGAAATCATTTCAAAGGGGGACAGACACATTAGATTAACCTATGGATTAACTTCAGCAGCGTTTTATCGTTTTAATGCCATTGAAGACCACTTTGGAGAGACTACAGAGCCAAGGTAAAAATGTTAGCATTTTTAGCTACCTAGCGTCACCTGTTTTGATGTCCGTTTTTACTTATAACGTCGCAAATACGTATAATTCAGTGGTAATGTCGGTGTCAATCGATTCCGTGTCACCTCACGATGTGAATCGATGTGTTGGATGTGGTGAAAAGATAAATAATAAGGTTTTGTGAGTGATTTTCGGTGCAGTAAGGTGTTAGCATTTTTCGCTCGTTGCTAATTCAGAGGCTCAGTGTTAGCATTGTGGGTTTTCTTTTGAAAAAAATAAAATAATAATCAGTTAGATGAGTTTCTTCCCGTTACATGGATATAACACATTCATAGTTTTATTAAATGAACATACCCTCAGACACTTTCCTGCAAGATGTTGCGGCAGTACCCCGGTACCGGGGTCTCTCGGGCTTAACAGGTTAATGGTGGAGGTACACACATATTGATAGATCTCTTGTTGAGGAACCTATGACCCAAGTTTGTCACATTGCATAACTACACCGTAGTTGTGTTTATGATATTTCAATAAACCTTTGAAAATCTTGAAATCTTGAAAGGGATGTGCAAAATAGCCATTATATACAGTTTTTGATGAACAATTAGAGAATAACGAGTAATGAATATACTTTATTTAAAGTAACTAAAATAAATGTAGTACAAATACCAGGTTAACCTTAAAGAAAGCCCTCAGGATTATAAAAGACCCCCATCACCCCAGCCACAAGCTGTTCTGTCTGCTATTTAACTTTTTACTATTTTACTATTTTTCTTTTTGTATTTACTTGCACTATTTTGTCTGTGTATCTGTTTTATTGTGTTGCACTGTTGGAGGAGCCTGTGACCTAAGGGGGGGGGGAGGGGGGTAGGACACGTTCGAGTCTTGATTTGGATAGTGTGCCGTCGATGGTTTTCATTCATACAGGATGTTTCTCAATCGCGAGTACGCTTGCTTGGTAGCACATGTCTGCCGAGCATCTTGCTTCAGAAGCGAGGCAAGAATACTTCCTGGCATTCGGAAAACAAAGAGTGTAACACGCTAGCAAGTGTGCAGGTGTGCGTCATATGAGAGGCCCCGCCTCTTACATCTTCCGCCACAGATTTGGGGAAATTGGTCCGTGCGCAAAGCATTGTGGGGATTTTAAGACCGCGGAGTCTACTCATGTGCAGCCTCGATATTTCTCCAAACGGAGTACGCCGGGCTCGGTAGATTTCCAAGTATGCTGGAGATTGGAACAGTACTTCGGCGGCACTCGATGACGTCTTGAAATAGTGGCTCTGGAGCAGCTTTACTCGTGATTGAGAAACACCCAGTGTCTATGGTTTCATTCCATTTCAAAGTGCTGTTTGACGCGGTGTAAACTTCACGCGTCCAATCACAGAGCTTGAGAACTAATCACGGCACATGGTGTAGTCCCAAACGATAGCTGAGGATTCTGGGTAGTGTAGTGTCTTCTGCCATCCTAAACTCCGAAAAAATATTTGTTTCTTCGAATCGAAGGGGAAAAACACAAAAGCATTGCACACAATTTAAACCAATCAATGTTGTGTAATTAACAAGGATAATCTGGTGTTTCTGAGTTGATGAGTAGTGGAGATATCACTGTAAAATCCTCCGTTATCCAATGGGAATGGACGCTCACATTGCCTTTAAATGCCGCCGACATGGACCGATGCGGTGCTTCCCTGAGCGTCAAATACCGCCGCCGATGGGAATACATTGCAATCAGTTGAAAGCTCTTTGCGTCCGTTTATGAAGCTGAAGGAGCCTCGGAGCGTCCCAACTGCACGCCACGGGACCCTGACCAAGCGTCGCTCCTGGACGCTTAGGGAGTGAGAGTGTGTTGGCCGACGCTCTGCATAGAGGTGAGCCCAACCAGATCCAACTGGTAATGCTCCACCTCCCGCACAAGCTCCGGCTCCTTCCCCCCCAGAGAGGTGATTGTAAAATATAGCACTCATTTACAGAGTCACAACATGGATTGTTGTGACTCTGTGAATGAGTGCTATATTTTCCTCCTTCATCTGCGGGGTCTGCGGGACGCCCTGCGTTGTGTTTGTGCCGCGCTGCGACTATGTGAGCTATTTATGCCAATTACAACAGGCCATTTTACATTGGCCTGTTGTGATTGGATATAACATCTCACACAACAGAAGCCTGATTACGTCAATAAATGTTTCTTCTAATTGTATGAATTTATACAATTTAACCTTATTTTTGCTCTTATTTTATTATCTAACTATTTTTTCTCTCAGTCATTTTTGATGAATGAGTGGGTGGGCCTATAGACCCAGTAGCCCACCCACTACGCCCGGCTGCTTCATACACTGTTCATCATTTGTTATTTGGGTTTGTGTATTTTTAAATTGTAAAAACAAGAAAATGAAAACAAGAAATGAAAATGTCATCGATGATGTCACTGATGATGTCACTGATGATGTCACTGATGACGTCACTGATGATGTCACTGATGGGCTTACCTGAGCAGGTGAGAGTCAGGATGTCTTTAGAGGACTCTGATGCCGCACACTCCCTCAGAGATCTAGACTGAACACAGAGAGAGCTGATCTCCCACACAGGTCTCTCTGAGGACTCCTCTCTCTGTCCCACAGAAACAGCAGAGCCACAGTCCAGCTCTCCGCAGAGAAGAGCTGCTGTCTTCAGGGTCCAGGGAGAGTCATAGCCCTCCACTGGTCTCCATTCTCCCTCTTGTTCCACCTCCAGGTCTCCTGCACAGCGACTCTCTCCTCCCACCAGCTGAACACCAGGCTCTGGAGAGAAACAAGAGAGTCGTGTCCTTCATTGATATTAGCATATTTTAATAATTAATCATTTATACTATTAATACTTCCGAGTGATAATCGGATCATTAACTCCAGCTCTCTATTACTTCCCACCACTGGTTTATAAAGTACATATACTCAAGTACTGTAAGTACAGGTTTGAATGACTTTACTGGAGTATATCGTTTTATAATACTACTACATCACATGTATTCACAAAATGAGTTTGAGGACTTGGCAGGTTCATATTATTAATAAAACAACAATTGAATGATGAAGTTCTCTTATAGATAAAGATACCTGGAAGTATAACAAGTCATTAAAGTTATCTCCACCTTTACCAGCTGCTACATTAAAAGTGATGTTCACATGAATGGATCATTGATTAGAATCCAGACTATAATATATTATTATGAAAGTAGTCATACATGAGTCATATTAATGATGGTACCTTAAGCATTATTTGATCCTATTACTTTTACCTGAGTACATTTCAATACCAGACTTGTTCTTGTAGCAGTATTTCTACACTGTGGTACCTCTTCATTGAATCAAGTATAACATCTGACTACTTCCCCCACATCTATAAACTAAGAGGACCTGGAACATGAAACATGTGATTAAGTAGAGCTAAAAAACAGTTCAATCAGAAAGCAGAATTTAGAGATTAGTAGCATGTTTCTGTGTGGCTCTGTCATTTGAACCCTTTGGTGAACATGTGCAATATGGTTACGTGAACGTTTGTGTCTCTCTTTTAACACAAGAAACAAAATCCCCAAAAATCCCATAAAGATTTTCAACAAAAACTGAAAAAAGGAACACAAAAGCATTTTTTCTGATTTTGTTGTTTGAGTCCAAAAACCATATCAGCAGAATCAAATAAAAAAATTGGCCGATTTAATCCGTGTATGGTCAGTGTATGTTTTGGTCATTGGATTTTCTTTTCACAAATGGAAATTCAAAAACAAAAAACGACTGGATATTTGATTTTCGTTTTAAAATTGAAAAACCAAAATTGAAATACAAGGCGTTTTTCTTTATCGTGGTCAAAAAGGGATTTACTAAACTTAAAAAACGGCATGATTTACATTTTCTACTTCTCAAAACAAAAAATAAAATCACTCGAAAACAGAAACAAAAAAACTACAATTTTTCATATTCTGCTACCGGAAGTTACCTTACAAAATAAGAGCGCAGATGAGGACGGTCAATCCGTGTACTGTGGCGCGCTTGCACTGTAGGTGCGCTGCATTTGCGCTTCAGATGCTCCCCCCACAAAATGAAGAACCCTCCGCAAAATGAGGCCCCCTCCGCGAGGTGAGGCCCCACGCAGTCTGCGTGATCGGCCTGTAGGGAGGGGCGGCCCTGATACAAATATTATTATTTTTTTTTTTTACTACAAGTTCTTAATAAAACTGACACTGTTGGACTCTGTATTAGTTTAACTGCTACCAGAAATGAAATTAAGTACTTTTACTGTGTACTTTGTGAGTAATCCTCTGTCAGAGTCCCCTCCATAGTAGCCTACATAATGCATGTTTTCTGCTATCTTTGATGAGTGATAGAAAGACAATTTTACCATTAGTTCTTAATGAAATTGATATTGTTTGACTTTGTATTAGTTAGCCTACTACTAACAATACATTGAAGTACTTTTACTGTGTATTTTGTGAGAAATCCTCTGTGAAAGTCCCCTGCTGAAAACAAAATCAAGCCACTTCTGCTAATTTTGATGAGGGAATTCTTTTTTGTTGCCATTAGTTCTTCGTGAGATTGATCCTGTTGGACTCAGTACTACTGAAACTACTCCCACAAGTACTATGACGTACTTACTGTGTACTTTTCCAGTAATCCTCTGTCAATGTCCCCTCCCGAGTACAAGAATGCATGTTTCTCTGCTATTTTGAATCAGCGTTAAAACACCTTTCTTCCTGAGACTGATATTGTTGGACAGAGTATTTTAAGAGGGTGGTAGACATGATATCAGCAATACTTCCAGTCAGTACTCCGGCAGCAGCATTTTACCCCTTGGAAAGTCTTTAGAGTCTGGTCTGGATAGCTGGTCACAAATATCCTTCAGCACACTGACACACTGTCACTCTGGTTGCCCTCTTATGATGCTGCTGTCTTTTAATATATAATTATTTCTCTGCCGCTAATTCGTTCCTCGCAGATTCTTCAGTCTCATCAGCCTCATCCTTCCATCAGTCCCAGTCAACGCCTCCAGCACACTTCCAGTGTCTGACTCCATATGATATTGTCCTGATGCTGTAAGGGTGATGCCCCATGATCACAACATGTGTGCCAAGGACCTCATGTCTGTCATTAATGTTACATCACCCATTATAACAGTTCTCTTTCCTTTTTTCTCTTCTCTTAACTGAATAGTCCTGTCTTTAAGTATAACCCAATGTAAAGTCCTTTTCCTGCACCATTTTAAGGCTTCATAAACAGGTATTTTTACTGTATGTGTTTGGAGAAATGACACAATCAATGGCCCAGAATTGTACTTTATAAACTATGAATCTTGTGGTGCTTGAAAATATACAGACGGGTTAAGCCGGCCAGGATATATATATATATATATATGCCTTTTTTGGAGCCCTTTTTTGCAATATTTATTAAAATGTCACTAGTTATTTAAACAAACCACTATCTGAGGATAATACAAGCAACCATAAAACGCCCTTTATCTAGAGAGCCATTGAAGCCCATGAAGAATGTATCCTTCCACAAATCTTTTCATCTGCTGTATTAATAAAGTTGCCACGTGTTTTCAAATTCAAGTTAATGCACTATCTGTGCAGAACATTACAAATATTCTTAATTTGCAGTATTTTATTTTAAAAGTGTTCAGAAAGACTGCATCAAATATGCTATATCTATATATCTATATAATATCAATATTGTTATTAACTTCAATCAAAGTCAATTTAAATAGCGGGCAAGACTTTCCAAGGGGTAAAAATGCTGCTGCCGGACTTCTGACTGGAAGTATTGCTGATATCATGTCTACCATATCCTCTTAAAATACTCTGTCCAACAATAATCAGTCTCATGAAGAAAGGTGTTTTAACGCTGATTCAAAATAGCAGAGAAACATGCATTCTTGTTCTCAGGAGGGGACATTGACAGAGGAGTACTCAAAAGGTACACAGTAAGTACTTCATAGTACTTGTGGGAGAAGTTTCACTACTAGCCTACTGAGTCCAACAGGATCGATCTCACGAAGAACTAATGGCAGAACAAATTATAACAAACTGGAGAGACGGCTGAGGTGACCGCAGTGCAGAATCGCTGTATAGTTTAAATCTCCTAACAATGTTGTCCATTTTAGACATAGGCCTATTATATTTACAGCCCTTAATAACATTCATTTTCTGGGCTCAATGTCTGTCTTGGCTGTTTTCGTTGTGAAAACAAATGGACCGTAGATACACGGATTGACCATCCTCATCTGCGCTCTTATTTTGAAAGACAACTTCCGGTAGCAGAATATGAAAAAACAGGGGTTTTTTTGTTTCTGTTTTCGAGTGATTTTATTTTTGTTTTGAGAAGTAGAAAATGAAAATCATCCCGTTTTTTAAGTTTAGTAAATCCCTTTTTGACCGTGATAAAGAAAAACGCCTTGTATTTCAATTTTGGTTTTTCAATTTGAAAACGAAAATCAAATATCCAGTCGTTTTTTGTTTTTGAATTTCTATTTGTGAAAAGAAAATCCAATGACCAAAACATACACTGACCCAAGAGCAAGGACTGTCTTAGGTAAGACAGCTTTCATGTGCGCAGCTCCACTTGCTTGGAACAATCTACAGCTAAAAGTGGAACTGAGCAATCTCATTCCTCTGAATGTTTTTAAAGCTAGGCTAAATGAAATGCTCATTGAAACTATGGGTATTTGTAAATGTTGATAAGTATGTAAATGTAGCCTGTAAATATGTTGTATGATATCCTCTATTGTTTTATGTTGTTTTATGTTTCATGTGGAACCTAATTGCTGCAGGTCTCCCTTGAAAAAGAGATCTATGATCTCAAGGGACAATCTGGATAAATAAAGGTTTGAAATGAAATGAGGATACGGTGGACATATTATCAGCAATACTTCCAGTCAGTACTCCGGCAGCAGCATTTTCACACCTTGGAAAGTCTTTAGAGTCTGGCCTGGATAGCTGGACACACCCTCTCCCCAATTACTATATTATAGACTATTCTGCCCCTTTCTGGGTGAAAATGTTCGCTGTCTTTTCAATGGCAGTATATACAAATGCTGAGGTCTTCGCCGATCCAATCAAAACATTAAGAAGAATGTGCATTTTGTTATCTATATAGAGCTTAAATATGACAGTCGGTCAGGCAGACAATCACACAATGTCATTGCAGATAGATGATCGGCATTAATAGGCTATATGGTGCGAGGGGAGCAATGTCTTTTCAATCCAACAGTAAACGAGTTTCTCACACTAAAACTGGGATTTCCATGGCTTCATATTTTAATATCAGCATTTGGAATAACCTCGACATTTAACGAGACAACTTCTCACTTTGACGATTGCCGTTAGCCTCACTAGCATCATAATGTAACCGTGATGACGTTTTTCCCTGTTAATGTTGATATTCCTCGCTTTGGACGGCCTGTAGCCAAACATCTCTCCTTTTACTGTTCTTATTTTATAAGGGAAAGGGAAGAAAAACATAAGTCTGGATGTTTTGTGTTGCTTAACTTTCAATTCACTGCACAGCAGCTATGAGACATGATAACACATCTATACAGGGCTGGATAAAACTATATATTTCCGCTTACCGCTGATTCACTGTTTTCACCGGAAAGGGGGCGGGGCCGGTGTTTTGCTGTGTTGTTGGTGAAGCTGGTATACCAGCATGATGTTGCATGGTGTTGTTGGTGAAGCTGGTATACCAGCATGATGTTGCTGGTGAAGCTGGTATACCAGCAATGTTTCATTAATGAAGCTGGTCTACCAGCATTTCTTGTTGGTGAAGCTGGTACACCAGCAAGGTCTCAATGATGGTTCAACAGAATGCTATTGCTGATGAAACTGGATTACAATTTTAGCTAAACACTGTTTACATATTAATAATGCAGCCAGTACTTACAAGATATTTGTAGCTGTAACTTCTTTATTTTTAGGTATAAAAGAAGTGATGTATTTGTCATTGTTATTTTTAGGATTGGCACCCAAAGGTTCCATTACCGCCATCTACTGGATATAAACTAATAGTGCATTCTAAAAAAAACTCCAACAATAATAAATCCACTCACATCAACTAAATTGAGATTGCCAAATGTGTCCTTAATCAAACCCGCAAATTCAGGTCAGTCCGACAGAACTCCAGATTTGTCCTTGCTCCCAGTTATTTTTATTACAGCCAGCTATTACGTTTTTAAAAACACATTTAGCATACTTTGTCCGCTTTGCAGTCTGAATGATGGAGTTTGCGAGTGCTTTTATTTTGAAATCACTTCCGAGAGTTTCGCCCCGCCCCTCGCTCCAATGACCATTTGACCATTTAGTAAGGTAATCAGAAAAGTACTTAATTTTATTTCTGGTAGCAGTCAAACTAGTACCGAGTCCAAGAGTGTCAATTTTATTAAGAATGTGTGGTAAAGAATATTTGTATCACTCATTGAATATAGCAGGAAAAAAAATGAAGAGCTGCTGATTAGAAAAAACAAACTCGAGAGACGGCTGAGTGACCGCAGTGCAGAATCGCTGTGGTTTAAATCTCCTTACAATGTTGTCCATTTTAGACATAGGCTTATTATATTTACAGCCCTTAACCTGTTAAGCCCTGAGCCTGTTTTTCAGGTCTCAGGCTCGAAAATGACATTCCCAGAACAAATGACCATATCTTCCCTTCTAAAAGGGTTAAATTAATAATCTTCTTTCTCAAAGTAATGATAAACCTGTGAGTTGGATGTAGAAAAGTCAGAATCAATATAGATGTTTTTTATTTTAAAGAAAGTTCAGATTGAACATAGTAAAAAACTGTAAATTATAGTGTCCGTCCAAAAATAATTTTGTACTTATAGTGAAAACTACCCTTGGATGATGGGTTAGTAGACTAAAAGCTTTAGGAATCCAAAGTACAACATATAATAAGTACCCTGTATCAAGATTGATGCAAAACAAGTGACATTTGACCTTTTTAGAGAGGTTTAGCCAAAAGAAACCACTTCTGGGGTCATTTGGGTGGATTTTCCATATCTCTGGCCCCCCTTGCTCGATTTTGATGGTTGACACCTCTTTCTGACCGTTAGAGCCAATAGAATCGAAGGGGGAGTCCCCCACACACACTTATTGTGAAGAGAAAAGGTGGGGGCTTCGCGCATGCAGTTTTGCATTAGAGTGAACCTATCTCTAGCTTTGACATCTGGAAACGGAAAAGCAGTTTTAATGCTTATGGATTATCAGAAATCATTTCAAAGGGACACAGACACATTGGATTAACCTATGGATTAACTTCAGCTGCGTTTTTATCGTTTTAATGCCATTGAAGACCACTTTGGAGAGACTACAGAGCCAAGGTAAACATTTTAACATTTTTAGCTACCTAGCGCCACCTGTTTTTATGTCTGTTTTTGTTGATAAAGTCGCGAATTCGTATAATTCAGTGATAATGTGGGTACCCATCGATTCTGTGTCACCTCACGATGTGAAATGATGTCATGGATGTGGAGAAGAGATAAATAATAAGGTTTTGTGAGTGATTTTCGGTGCAGTAATCTGTTAGCATTTTTCGCTTGTTGCTAACTCAGAGGCTCAGCGTTAGCATTGTGGGTTTTCTTTTGAAAAATAAAAAAAAAAGATCAGTAAGATGAGTTTCTTCCCGTTACATGGATATAAAACATTCATAGTTTATTAAATGAACATGCCCTCAGACACTGTTTCCTGCAAGATGTTGCGGCAGTGCCCCAGTACCGGGGTCTCTCGGGCTTAACAGGTTAATAACATTAGTTTTCTGGGCTCAAAATGTGTCTTGGCTGTTTTCGTTGTGATCGCTAAATTCACCTTGTTTATAATATTATCACAGTTCCAAGCAAACGAGTGCTTTTGTTTTTAAATCAGTTCCGTGAGTTTCGCCCCGCCCCTCGCCCCAAGGACCATTTGACCATTTAGTAAGGTAAAAAGCAAAAAGGCCTCTCAGACGCTCTTCCTCTACTTGTATAATAAAGAAAAACAAATGGACGGTAGATGCACGGATTCGATTTTAGATTATAAATATCGGGTTATTGGTTTTCTGTATGGAGGTAGAAATAAATATACAAAAATAAAAGCCAAGAGCATTGAATATCTCTGCTGTAACATTGCAATCTCCCAACCTGACAACAATAACCAGATAACATAATGCAACCTCTGTGCAAAGCTTTAGTGACCTACAGCTCAATGAGACTACATGAACCAGCTATACAAATACTGGTCTTACTAATCAATATTATTAATAGTCATGTTAAAAATTATATATTTTAATTATTATTAATTTATTATATTTTTGAGCTAGTGAATTTACTATAATGCAACCCTATTCATGAATAATGTTATTAATATTAATGATGATTATTATGTGTAATCAAGCAGACTTGCTCACAGGAGAACCCCAACATGGTTGTAACATGTGATGATCTGATGGAGAACCCCAACATGGCTGTAACATGT
>CALSBW010024755.1:0-15158 GCA_943590975.1 Lindbergichthys nudifrons
AATGAAAAATATAACAAAAATAATATTAAAAAAATATATATTTAAAAGATATATATTTTTTTAAAATGTTTTTAAAAAAACTTTTTTTGAATATCTTAGGCCCTCACAGAGGGCCTAGAGGGCCCTGACGGCTCGCCACTGGTTTTGAGAAGTAGAAAATGAAAATCATACTGTTTTTTTAAGTTTAGTAAATCCCTTTTTGACCATGTTAATTTTGGTTTTTCAATTTTAAAACGAAAATCAAATATCCATTTGAATTTCCATTTGTGAAAAGAAAATCCAATGACCAAAACATACACTGACCCCTCTCCAACCACTTAGCTCCATTCTAGACTGCCGTGTCCTTATGAATCTATCTGTGTATTAAAATGATCAGATGAGCTGCAGATGAAAAATGTAAAAGAGCCAAACCAGTTTTTCATATTTTCACTTCAGCAGCGCTGGCTCTGAGCCCCAGAAACTGGTTTAACTGGGTAACCAGCAGTGGTGGCTGGCCCAACCTCTTCCCACATTCTAGATTGTCATAAAAAAATATTTTAGGTACATATTATATAGTTGGTGTCAGTTAAAGGTATAATTTACGATAAAATATCGATAAAAATAGTTTTACGATGTCTAAAGTTACTGATAAGTCACGTGTTTCTTGCTTGGGGCGCAGAAATATTTGCCAATAGAGTGGTGCAGTGACGAGTCCTAAAACCCGGAAGTGAGTTAACATTTTACCACTACCAGTTCCCTCGTCTCAGAGCCAATGGGATTTCTCCATAGGATTTTGGAAAATAGCTCGAAATAAGGTCTGTGTTTGACACACATTTAAGAGACGGATCACGTTTTGTTCTACGACATTAAATACATCAGCAGTGACCCCACTGGTGATTTCTGAAGAGTTTACGTGTCTGAAAAACGATGGTTGTTACCAAGTGGCTGAATAGGACTACAGAAGTTGTGGAGGACGTTGTACGTCATTACGCCGAACACGTAAACACTCCCTCTAAGTTTGTTTGCCCTGTTCTGCTTGAAAGCAAGTACCTGCACTCTTGCAAACTGTTCAAACAAATGCTTCAACTTGTTCCATTTAGAATCTGTATGTTTGAATATGGATCTTAAGTTGGCGTGACGTTGAAGCGCGACCCTGCTGTAGTTCGATTATAGCATAATGTTAGCATTTTGCTTCTGGCGATTAGATTTATGATTGGAAAATTATAAAAGTAGGTTATACATGTGCCACAACTTAAGGTTGGGCCAGCCACCACTGCTGGTTACCCAGTTAAACCAGTTTCTGGGGCTCAGAGCCAGCGCTGCTGAAGTGAAAATATGAAAAACTGGTTTGACTCTTTTACATTTTTCATCTGCAGCTCATCTGATCATTTTAATACACAGATAGATTCATAAGGACACGGCAGTCTAGAATGGAGCTAAGTGGTTGGAGAGGGGTCAGTGTATGTTTTGGTCATTGGATTTTCTTTTCACAAATGGAAATTCAAATGGATATTTGATTTTCGTTTTAAAATTGAAAAACCAAAATTGAAAAACAAGGCGTTTTTCTTTAACATGGTCAAAAAGGGATTTACTAAACTTAAAAAACGGTATGATTTTCATTTTCTACTTCTCAAAACCAGTGGCGAGCCGTCAGGGCCCTCTAGGTCCTCTGTGAGGGCCTAAGATATTCCAAAAAAGAATATTTAAAAACATTTAAAAAATATATATTTTTTTTAAATATATATTTTTTTAATATTATTTTTGTTATATTTTTCATTAGTTTTACCGAAAAAAAACTTGATTTAATTGTATTTAAAATAACATTTCCAAAGAAATAAATCCTTCGAATCTGCCTGTTCAGTCTCTGTTGAATGTGAAGGGTTACATGAAAGAAGCTCGTCTGGCCCTCTCTGCGATTCACAGAGGGCCCGCTATAGTAACTGAACGAGAGAGTAATGTCAAATGACAGTACAATTGACCAATCATATCTTCCCTCTAAATGGGTGGGTTGTATTATCGCGGACATTATGACAAGTTCCGCCCACTGTGAAACTTTTCTTGTTTACATAGCAACAACAACTTCCTGTCAACAGCGTGAACTCGCCTTCAAAATAAAAGCATGCCAAATTACACTTAAGACATACAACTGCAACGAAAGTAACAAACACAATGCAATATCATTTTCAATGTCAAAGAACACAAATTGGGTTCACAGGTGTTGTTTTGTGTGGTAGAGGGTCGCTGTCATTGATGCGTTTTGCACCCTGGGCCGTTGTTTTGATATTCCGCTGAAGTATACGCTGTGACGTAATAACTCTTTTTTTTTTCTTTTTTTCGAGGGAAGGGGTGGGGGTCAGAGGGCCTAGGTATAAAGCTCACGGCTCGCCACTGGTGTTCCAGCTGTCAATCAGCTGTGCGCAGCGTCTCCACTGCAGCCTTTGCATCTTAACCCCCCAGCAGCAACTCTATCCACCACTTAAATAAAATAAAACAAATGTGTTGTGTTATATCAGCTGTACAATTTACCAAATATGGTGTTCTTAGTTTCCATACCTCCTGTGTTTCATGAGCGACTTATCAAGTCTTGGCAAATGGCATAAAACACGATTAAACATCAGAATCAGCCTCACGTGCTGCTTCCTGTCAAACAGAAAGTCTGTGATCCACCTGCAGCTGGGAGAGCTTGACCTGCAGCAGAGCCGGGATGATGGTGTTGAAGGCAGAGCTGAAGTCCACAAACAGGATCCTGGCATAGGTTCCTGCTGTGTCCAGGTGCTGGAGGAGGAAGTGAAGGGCCATGCTGACAACATCATCTACAGACCTGTTGGCTCTGTAGGCCAACTGCAGGGGGTCCAGGAGGGGGTCTGTGATGGATTTGATGTGGGACAGGACAAGGCGCTCAAAGGACTTCATAACCACAGAGGTCAGGGTGACGGGTCTGTAGTCATTTAATCCTGTGATCCTTGTTTTCTTGGGAACCGGGATGATGGTGGAGGTTTTGAAGCATGCTGGAACCAGCGGCGGCGCCAGAGATTTTCTTTGGGGGGTGCTGTGGGGGAGCTTGACGTTTCATAGAGGGTGCTCGAATATTTAGGGTTTCCCATTAAGGTACCGATCGATACAGCTGAATTTTATACTGCAACATTCGCCACACGCACATACACAGTATATCCACGACACTGACAGTTACAAAGACGGCTCGATAATCAGCTCGCGGCATATAGGGGTGTAACCGGTGTTGTTAAGCGGTCTCAGACTCTGCGTTGTTTTTTGCGTTGTTCATGGATGAGACCAGCATACAGTTTAGACGATCTCCTTTTAATCACTGACAATCTGACAACAGATATAACAAATCAGTATAACATTTTGTATCCCTCACAGTGACTCCTCTCACGCGGAAACATTTACAAAAAGGGAAGAGGAAACGTGAGGGACACAATATAAAGGGGGGGTGTACCCACAAAAAGAATCTTCTGAGTACAGTGACTACATTTCAGAGGTTCCGCCCAATGATCTCCGACCTTGTCAGGTATTGAACATAAATAAATGAAGATCACAATTAGTGGGATTATACTAATTTAAATGATGTACAAACAAACACCACTACATATTTACAGGGGTAAGGTTCACAAGCCTAACACACCTCTGGCTCTGAACATAACATTAAACACAACAGGCCCCAAGTCATGGACATGGTTTCTCACATTTCAGACTCAGATTCTAAGATCACAAACTCACGCTGGCAGCTACAAACACACCGACTAATGAATCAACAGTATTCCTTTCCATAGACCTAATGTTATATGAATGAGCATCACATAGAAATAACTATAAACAGTCAGAATGTTTGCCTCAACCATCAATGCATTACATTTATAATAGGCAACAAGGTTCAAGGTTCAAGGTTCTTTATTGTCAAACTAACATAGCTACAGAGTCATTATGTCATTGAAAATCTTATGTCACAGGCTTCTCCAACAATGCAACATAATAATACAGATAGTAAAAGTAATACAAAAAGAAAAATAGTTCTAAAATAAAGTGAGCATGTGGAATAGTGCAGTACGAGTTATTGGAATGATATATATTAGATAGTAGATACATATTACTAAGTAGCAGATGAATGTTTTGAAATTGTTTCAGCAGTTCAATTGTTTAACAGCAACTGTCTCCAAATCTTTTTGTTTTTGCCAGGTGCATCATCATGCACTTACCATTAGACGTCTTCATAACAAAACAACGCGTCTGTTGTTGTGGTTAAGGGCAAATGCATCAATGATTTTGTCGCTGTCCAGCATCCTTGTTCTCACCATAGACTGTATATATAAAGGTTCTCACGGTGTTTATAGCCAACAGTGCCAGGTTACTGGTTCGAGAGTCCCCACTGGTGTTCCTCAGGTAGTTTTTCAAACGACGCAGAAAACTGCGCTCACAGCTCACTGAGGTCACGGGAAGTGTCAGAGATATGCATATCATTTTATACAAGTCTATAAATGCATCTCTGTCTGGCCTCATGAGGGATAGAAACTCCTTGGTGCTGGTGATAGTATGTCCCTGTTCTTCTTTTCTTTGCCACAGCCGGCGAACTTGGTAAAGCTCTGCAGACAGGTTTTCCTCACTGATTCCATAGTGGCGGGCCATGGGCAGTATCATTTTTTTGTCCAGAAATGATGTGTGTTTGGGGCTCAGGGCGGACACACCTCTCAGTACTTCATTGGTTTCTGTTGAAAAGCGACGTTTCATCTCCATTAACAACCTGTCTATAACAGGATAGAACGAGTGTGTTCTCAGGTCATCTGTGTCTAAGCGTGCTCTTTCTAACGGGGCTTCCACTACAAACCCCTCCAGATGTCGAGATGTTTGGGCCCGCCTTCTCTCACGTTGCGTCTATTGGCGCGTTTCCACTACACGGCCTCGCTCTGCCCCGCTCGGCCTCCTTTGGCCCCGCTCGGCCTCCTTTGGCCGCGCCCGGCCTCGTTAGGACCAGCTCACTTTGTGGCGCGTTTCCATTACAGTTTAGGAACCGGGGTAGTATCTATAGTAACGCAGTGTAGGCGGAGCGACGCTGCTTAAAACTGCCGTGACGTCATCTTCAATGCGACAAAGCGACACAACACACAACAATGGAGGATGTGGAAAAGATCGTTTGCTTGTTTCTTGCTGTGTGGTTCTTTATCACAAGAAATAGGCAAGAGATGTTTCGAAAGAGGCGACTTGTAGCAAGACGAGGTATAGAAGAAGCTGACGCGAGAGTTCTGGCAGCCCGCAGAGACTACAGGACGACTCGAACTACTACTACTAATACTTCTTCTTCGAGACTACAATGCTACTTGGTAAGCTAACGTTCGCTAACTAGCAATGTGTTTAGGCTCACGCTCCCTATACGACCAAAGTATTTCTAGTATTTAATTAATTGTAGCTACCACTTTTACGTATTAAAATATGTATGCTTTTGTTTGTGTATTTCAGAAGTTACGTCGCCGCCCTAGACCATGTGTTTGGATGCTCGACCGAGCTACCGAGTGGTGGAATGTGATTGTTCCATCTTTCACACACACTCAGTAGGTGGAGAATTTCAGGATGCCTGAGGAAACCTACGTCTACCTGTGCAACAAACTGCGGCCAGCGATGGAGAGACAGGACACACCATTCCGCGTGTGTATACCTTTTAAGAAGAGAGTGGCCATCGCACTGTGGAAGCTTGCTACCGGCTCAGAGTACAGAAGCATAGGACATCTTTTCGGAGTGAGCAAGACAACTGTGTGCCGGTGTGTGCTTCTGTGCTGCTGCAGAGACGTTGTTAGTACCGGAACTAATTCGTTCACCAGACTGGGAGAAATTTGCAGAAATGGCTGCCTACACTGAGAACAGGTGGGGGCTCCCTCAGTGTGTAGGTGCTATTGATGGGTCACACATACCCATCTTGGCACCACAGGAATACCACTGTGACTATTTCAACCGTAAAGGCTGGCACTCCATCATCCTTCAAGGAGTTGTTGATGGTAAGGGACATTTCTGGAATGTGTTTGCAGGAATGCCTGGGAGCTTGCATGCTCGGGTATTGAGGCTGTCCTTATTGTGGGAGTTGGCCAGTCGTGGCAACTACTTTCCAGCTTGCACCAGGAACATTGGTGGGGTGAATGCTGGCTATTACATCCTGGGAGACAATGCCTATCCCTTGCAAAACTGACTCATAAAACCCTTCGCTGACACTGGACGGCTAACAGAAGAACATGTGACATACAACAAGAAGATTTGCAGAGCACGGGTAGTGGTTGAAAACGCTTTTGGTAGACTGAAGGGAAGGTGGCGTTGCCTCATGAAAAGAAATGACTGTGATGTGAAACTTGTTAAATCAATGGTGCTGACATGCTGTGCTCTGCATAACCTCTGCGAGAGTCATGGAGAGACCTATGATGATGGGTGGGATGCACCAGCAGCAACAGAGCCAGGGGTAGCAGTGGCACAAGGTGCAGAGGAGGAAGGCAGGGACATACGAGAGGGTCTGATGCGCTACCTGAATACATAAATAGTCATTGTATGGTATTGAACATAAATAAAAAAATAATGTTTCACATACATGTGTTTGTCAAATTATTTAAACCCAAGAAATGTTATCAGAATTGACTATTTAGTAAATATTTGAATTTCAAGCACCAGTACTTACTGCCCCATAAAAATAATAATCTAAAAAATTAAGCAAATATCAAAGCAAACTATAAACATAAATACAAAAGTGTAAAACACAACAGAACTATATTCAGCTTCAAGGTTTTGTATTTTGTAGTTATAGTTTTTCTTTTGTTCCCTTCTCTTTTAAATATATAAGCAATGTGTTTCACTTTGCAGTGCTTTGTGGGCGATGATGGTGTTTATGATATGTCTGACTGCAGAGGGACGCCTAGATGATGCCATCTTTCTGTGTGATCGCTGTTGGGTGCAATTATTTATCAACAAGCAATAAGATAAGTCAAAGAAGTACTTTATTTAACATAATTTGGGAAGTGTTTTCTTGCAGCAGCATAAAAAAGGCATGGCATTGTACAATACAAAAAAAAAATGATTGTATTGCATTTAAAGATAAAAAATATACAAGAAAGTACAAATGTAAATACGGTAAACTATATCATCTCAGCCAGAGGTTATTGGATCACAGAGGCGGAGGAGACGGGGCACGTTGGCTGCCCGTTCCCACCAGCACCTGGCAAATAGTGCGCATGAAGGATGCATTAAAGCTCTCTGCGTGAGCCATCTCCTCCCTTCTCAAGGCGGCTTCCAACACCCTCGCCTCCCTCGCCTCCACCAAGATCTGGTTCATGTACTGAGCCTGCAGGGCCCGGTCTTCCCTCTGCAGGGCCCGGTCTTCCCTCTGCAGGGCCCGGTCTTCCCTCTGCTCAGCCAGGTTCTGCTCCTGGTGTTCCTTCTGCTGGGCCAGTTGCCGTTCCTGCAGGGCCAGTTCCTCTCCTCCTCGGTTCCTCTTGCCTGGGTGACAAGATAATTATATAAATAATAATTAGCAATAAGAATGAAAAAACACAGGACAGGTACAGGTCACAAAAGGACAGTAACAGTAAGGATGAATTAAAGAAAGTTCTGGCCCTAGATACTAGCTGCTTACTAGCTAGTTACTTTACTTGTAACAGAGCATTCCCACACAGTGGTACAGCTTATTTGACTTACTGACGATGGATGGTCTAAACATTTTCTTTAAAGTCACAATTCCAGCCTATTTCTTACCTAGAACCACACGCAGCGGTGTCGAGCTGGCACTCGGCGTTGGTGTCTGTGCTCGTGTTGGAGTTTGTGCTGTTGATATGGAAGATATCGATGCACGGGACGGTGTTGGTTCCTCCTCGCTAGTCAAAACGTAATCCTCTAGAACAGAAACATGACTTGTTAATTCCACAAACTACTGCAGCACAATACTATAAATAGCAACAACAACTATAGAAAAGACAAACTGAACGTAAACAATGGCATATATGGTGTTAGCAAACACTAGCTCTAGCTAATGCTATCTGCCTTAGCTAGCTAGCTAGCCTTCGGGGCTCCATAAAAGCATGGGTGGTAGAACATAAATGTAAGGATCAAATAGACTTATTTGTTAGAAGTGAGCTTTAGAACAGATCGGGACACAAAGCTTTCAAGCAAATAACAGAGCGTTAGCAAAAACGTACCATGCAGAGACTCCAGTAACGCCGTTGCTGAGTCCAGGCCTCCCTCCCTCCCACCGCTAGCCGGTCTATGGCCGTAAATGCTGTCCATTAGGTCAAACCACTTCCAGTTTTTCCTACTGGCACCACTGGTGTTGTTATTGTCCTTTACCAAGCGATATTCACCCTTCATCTTTTTCAGTTTTTCCCTACACTGCACGACAGTCCTTGAGTACCCGCTTGTGGACATCAGTGTAGAGACCTCCTGAAATACTTTGATATTGCGAGTTGTCCCGTTGAGCTCCCGCTGGATCTTATCATCAGCAACGTAATGGAGGAACGTCGTCACTTCCTCGACCGACCATGGTGTGCTTTTCTTTGCCATTGTTAACTTTTTAGTCCTCCGTTAACAAAAATGCTGTTTGTAAAAATGCTGCAAGCATCGCTGTATATATGCGACGCTAGGGATTATCTCGCGCGCCGATTGTGACGATTCTCTCCGACCAATCAGCAGCCGAGAGCGTTGACGTCACAAACTCAGCCCGGTTGTCTCTGGCCCTAGACCCACGATTTTATGAGGCCAGAAAAACTGTGAATTAGGACCCGCCGGCCGGTACTAGGCCAAGTGGAAACGCAACCAAAAACGGGCCGCTGACGTCACAGCCCTCTTAAACCGTGCTCCACGCTGTAGTGGAAACGCGCCATATGGTGCAATTCCTGCGTTCACGCACAGACTTTCTGCTTCATTTCTGATTTACCTCCACTTGTCTTCTGTCCGCTTTTCAGATATAGCAGTGGTAACAGACTGGGCCAGATCATCTGCCGCTTCAAGATCAAAAGTGACGGATCCAACATGAACTCGGTTGTTCTGAATACATCCTCGAAAAGAATGAGATGTACAACAAACGTCTCGTCCATGATTGCACTGAGAGCTCTCGCCTCTGTCCTCCGGTGTGGATTTGACAGGCCGATGATGTCACGCAGGGTAGCCAGGATTGCTGGGAGAGTTTTCTTGACTGCCCAGATTGCATTATATTGGCATGCCCAGCGAGTATCACTCAGCTTCTTGAGTTCTACGCACTGTGCTGTTGGCTCCAGTTCCTTTTGTTTTTTCATGAACAGATCGTGCACCACTGACCCAGAGAAAAACTTGTAGAGCATTTGTAGTGTCTCAAAAAACTCTGCTGCAGCGTTGACATTATGCACACAGTCCACCAGCACCAAGTTGAGCCGATGAGCATGGCAATTGCCTGTGGCACTTCTTTCCTGAACTTTTCCTGCACTCCATTGTTACATCCTGACATTACAGATGCTCCGTCATAGCACTGGCCAACACAACCATTAATGTCTATATTACACTGACTGAGTGTAAGCTTTATGCTGTTTAGTAGTGAGTCTGCGTCTAACCCATCTGCTGGGGTGAAATGCAAGAATTCCTCATGCAGCGTCTCTCAGTGGCTGCAAATACCGCACGATCACTGAAATCTGTTCCTTCTTACTAATGTCTTTACTTCCATCCACCAAAACAGCAAAGTACTCTGCCTCCCCCACCTCATCACTTATTTATTTTCGTATCATATCAGCCATTATATCAAATCATTCGTTCTGTATGTCATGGTTAGTGTATTTGGCATTTGATGGATTGCTTGCCAATTTTGTATCCACTGCAACATCAAACATTTTGATGAGGTGCAAAAGCTCGAGAAAATGACCCCTATTAGAGGAGTCCCCACCCTCGCTGTGACCTTGCTGTGCGATTCCCTGACAAGCGGTATAGCGAAGGCTTTCAACCACGACCTGCATGTACTTTCGGTTCTCCATAACCAAAGCTGAATGTCTCTTGTCAATCATGTTTGCTATTTTTGAGCCACTTGTCTGTTTTTGTTTAAACTCACTCCATGTTTCCATAGAAAACTTGTGCGCCGCACTTTCATGATGAGTGTTCAGAGTCGCTGATGCTTTTCACCAGTTGTTGAACCCGTTGCAGATAAATGCTGGTTGTACTCCGTGCACTCGTTTTGAAAAGTGCCGACAAGCAAAGCAAAACGCTGCGTCTTTGGACACGCTGTATTCTAACCACACATGTTGATCCATCCAGCCTTTATAGAAACATCTCTGCTGATTTCCAAATGGCCGTGTGGGGTATTTCTGAAGAATTGGCCGTCTTGGGCCCTCTTGGGGATTGTTACTTATGTCCTCCTCCGCAGCAGCAGCAGGTGCAGCCGCTGGCAGGTCCGCGCCTTCCTCCTCATCTCCATCCTCCCACGGCTTTTCTTGGGCCTCCTCCTGGTCGGTGACCGTGACACCTTCTGCCTCACGAGGCCTATTATGTGCAGAATCCCTCTCGCTTTCAGGTGGTTTTGATTGAGTCTCCACACGTGGACGTTTAAGGACTAAAACACGATACATTTTTCACTTGCTCAACATCCACGTTAGCAAATAATTTGGCGCTCTAGCTAACAGAAAGTCAGTCAAGTGTCACAAAGAAATTTAGCCTATGGGTTGGTCAAAAATATAATGGTCTGCTGGCCATTGGCCTAATCATATCACCTGTGTTGGCCTTATGTTTTTGGTCAAAAATGTGTTTGTTTCACATTCGCATTGATGTAATCAATAATTTTTTTCACCCCCTAGCGCCCCCCTGGCGCCGCCCCTGGCTGGAACGTGGCATGTCTCCAGTGAGGTGTTAAAGATAAATAAATAAATAAATCTGTAAACACCTGAGACAGCTAATCAGCACAGTGCTTCAGGGTGGAGGGGGAGACATTGTCAGGGCCAGCCGCTTTTCTGCTATTGAGTTTTCTAAAAAGTCTGTTTACATCCCTTTCATTGATTGAGAGAGAATTTGATGTGTCGGGGGAGGTCAGTGGTGTGGGAAAGTGGGACACTGAAGGGGAGGGGGACGTGGAGGTGTGAGACTGAAGCTGTTGGGAGGTGTCAGGACTGAACTATCATAGCCGCGTTCACACCAAGTACTTTGCCGTACTTAGTGCCGGCACTTATTACCCCAGGGCACTTAGTACAGATCGCGTTCACACCGGAATAAATTCCCTGAGGGAAGATTACGCAAATGAGCCGCTGACATCACTTCGTCTTCTTCTGCTTTGGGTTTACTGGCAGGCCGCAAACAACTTCACGGCGTATACTGCCACCCGGAGTCCCCGGCCGGAAGTCCCCGGAGTTGGGGACTGGCTTCAGTAGAAGCTGCTGGGACTCCCAGCAGCTTCTACTGAAGCCTTCCGAGTAAATCGCCAGAACGCCGACACCTCCTCATCTCCACCGCTCCCATGTTTTATTTTGTGTTGCCATAAGTTAGTCTCTCTGCATTTGTGCACTGGGCGAATGCTAATGCTAATAATGCTAATGCAAGGATAATAAAATGGCGGCTCTACAAAACATTTCAGAGTTGTACGGGGCGTGGTTTGCAATTCACCCAGCCAATCAGAACTGGGGCACTTTTTTCCCCCAGGAAAGTACCATCTCTATAACACTAAAAATGGGGGTAAAAGTTCCCGGCACTAAGTACTCTTTTTGGTGTGAACGCGACATAAGGGGTACTAACGGAACTAAACGCGAAAAGTACGGGGGAAAAGTACTCCGGTGTGAACGCGGCCCTGACACAACAAACTGACACCAAAGAACACGTCCCGACGGACCCGACTGTTGTGTTGCCTCACGTCTCCTGTGTCTTGGCCAACAGTCGCACTGGAACACACCACAAAGACTTCAGCCGACGGCCAAGTAGCACGTACGCACTGCGCATGCGTGAGTGGCAATAACTCTCCTTACCAGCAGGCGGCGGTAGTGTGTATTCGTCATTCAAAAGAGGCAACTGAAAGACAGACTGCGTGATATATACAAACAACAATTAGCGTGTGCGTTCCATTTTCACTCTCGTCCATCATAGACTGTTTCACAGACTGTTTCACATAGCGACTTATAATCGTATAATTCTTGCGTCCAGGTGAGATGAAAATGAAAAAAAAATAATATCCGTCTGTGTGTGCCTAATCGTTTGTTTGCTGTTTGATTTCTTTTGGCGACAGCCTCCGCTGCGGATTCAACACGGTGAATCCACAGCGGAGGGTGTCGGCACGGCCGAAAAGAGACGACAGTGCGGGACACACCAATCTGAGTTGGGCGACAGGACGCTCATCGACGGCCAGACATCTATCGACGGCCAAAATCAGCTTGGTGTGTCAGGGCCTTTAGTCCACGCCAGACAGAAGCAGAATCGTTTGCTGAGAACTGGTGTTGGAGTTTCTCAGAGTATTGTCGTTAAACATCTCTCACGCCTTGCTAAAGACATACTTCGACTCTCTAAAACGTGCCTTATCGCCACTCCTAAACGCCTCCTCCTTTTGCAATCTTAGCTGTCTCAGTTTAGCTGTGAACCAGGGCTTGTTGTTGTTGAAACTCACCCTGGTGCGTGTTGGTACACAGCTGTCCTCACAGAAGCTGATGTATGACGTCACAGCCTCTGTATACTCATCCAGACTTTGCGTTGCAGTCCTAAACATGTCCCAGTCAGTACAGTCCAAACACGCCTGAAGTTCCTCCTTAGCTTTACTGCTCCACTGCCTGAATGTCCTCACTACAGGTTTACACAGCTTGAGTTTGTGCCTGTAAGCAGGAATCAGGTGGACCATGGTGTGGTCAGAGTGGCCCAATGCAGCGCGGGGGACGGCGTGATAGGCTCCCTTGATGGTTGTGTAACAGTGATCCAAAATATTCCCCTCTCTGGTGGGGCATTTAATAAACTGTTTATATTTTGGGAGTTCGTGGCTGAGGTTGCCTTTGTTAAAGTCACCAAGAACAATAACTAGGCAGTCCGGATTAGTCCTCTCCACACATAGTATCTGGTCGGCGTGTGTGTGCTGCGCCTCCTGCACGTTCGCATGCGGTGGGATGTAGACACCAACCAGAATGAATGAAGAAAACTCGCGGGGGGAATAGAAGGGTTTGCAGTTGATGATAAAGGTTTCCAGAGTGGGAGAACAGTGCTGCAGAATCACTGTTACAACCTATACAACCTATAGAAATGCAAAACGGCGTCAGTTTAGACGTCATTCTGTCCTCCTGCTTACCGCATCATTTATGAGAAAACATTTCATAACATTAACACAACATATTCGAGGTGGTTTTAAATAACATATCCGTATTTATTTATTTCTCCAAGTTACATTTTTGTGTGCACTGAGGAGACTCAAACAGGCGTTTGTTTAATCATTATAAGATTGGCTTTAATCAATTTTTGCAAATTAATTCGTCATAATATGATACATGAGGTAACATTTTATTTATGGTATTATTTTCACATATTTCTCTCCATTCTTCCTTCTGCCAACGGTGTTGCAGTTTCTCATCTGTCCCGTTTTGGTGCGTACGCATGGGTCAGAGTGTCCGTGGAGGAACGCACATTTTCCCGTCAAGTTTGTCTTTTATAAATCGCAAAGATTGCTTAGAAATTGGCGTACGCCATATTTTGAGCGTACGCCACCTTTATAAATGAGGCCCCTGAACCCAGAGCCCTTTATTGAGAGTTGCGTCATCTCTGTTCACTCCAATGGACCATTTTTTTTACAGCAATGGTGGATCGTGGAGCCTCTCAATAGTTCCCGGAAGTTAGCGGCAAAGACTAGCAGCGCAGTAGAGTTGCAGCAGAATAGACCGTTCGTGATGGACTTTTAAAGGTAAGACGGCGGGGGTAAACACAACAATATTGCACGAAACTGTGTCTCAGGGCTTCTTAACATTTAACAACCTATTAATGTGTCATACCCACTTAACGGGAAGAAACTCAGCTATCAGACAATATTAACCATTTTTAGCTAAACAAAACACAAGGGTAACACCAAGCCTCTGAATTAGCACTAAGCGAAAAATCATATGAAAGCTGAGATTCCACAGATTCCATTGGTATAAGTATCATCACTGTGCCACCAAAACCAGGCCAGCAAGAGGCAACACACACTTCACTTTACGTAGCCAAAACAGAAAATACATCTTACCTTCTGATCAAAAGTTGTGTTCAAGGGCATTAAAATGCATATAAACGCTGCTGAAGGTTAATCCAATGCAGTGGTACAGTCTACTTTTTTGTAGTGGGTATACTGTAATAATTGTACTCATCCATCCTAGAGCGACGCATCGCGGAGCGACACCTGTCTCGAAGCAACACCTCATGAACACTAATGCACTAATGCATAGACTAGTCTTGAGACTGGTTATGTGTTATCAACATGTCAATGTATTATAAGCATTTTTATGTGACTTTTAACTGCCAGTGACATTAACAATACAAAAAAAAAAAAAAAAAAGAATGAACAATGATGGAAAAAGCCCACTTATCTTCTAGGGTTGAACAATTAATCACATTTTTTATCAAAATCTCAATATGGCCTACTGCAATCTTCAAGTAATATACAATAAATATGGTCATGCTACAGATGTCCTGACCCACACATCATATTCTACACTTAAAAAAACATCTTTGTTTCGCATAGATCTGCACAAATATCACACAATAATCATTTTAAACATATTTTTCAATGCATTAGATATTTATTCAAACTTGTTCAGCCCTATTATCTTCCATAAATCATTGTCAAACTATGTACTGTATCAGCTTAAATGAACAAGCAAACATCCTTGAAGTGCTACAAGACAAATTAGCTTCAAACAAGAAACAAATTAACAAATTAGCTTCAAACAAGAAACAAATTAACAAATAAGCTTCACCTCAATAAATGAGGGTTGAAAAAGCACTCAACATGTCCATACTGGGTTCACTGTGTTAGTCCACAAGCCCTGAAAAAAGGATGGAACACTTCTAGACATAGTCTGGTAGTCTACAGAGCTTTCCAGATATGTTTGTACTCAGGCATCTGAGGTGTGCATTGCCTCCTTGCTTGCGTGGCAGAGCGATGGCTTCTCAGCCATGTTGTGACGTACTTCCTTGGCTCAAAAAGTGTTACAGGGGGGCCCATTGATGCTGATCATCATCAAATGACTTACATTTGACAA
>CALSBW010024761.1:3226-13605 GCA_943590975.1 Lindbergichthys nudifrons
TGTGTGTGTGTGTGTGTGTGTGTGTGTGTGTGTGTGTGTGTGTGTGTTTCCATCACATTTACAAACTTCCTCTTTGCTGTGGGGGGGGGGGGGGGGGGGTGTTGAAGTGAAAAGAGAGAAATAAACTCAAACACGTATACAACATACATTATAAGCTATTAATGTCATGTATTAAATCAGAATAATGTATTTATTGATCACGGGGGGAAATTGGGTTTCGTGACAGTTGTGCCTTATGATAATGAAATAAAATAGAAGATATTAAATTCAATTGAATAAAAAAAACAAGAAGCATAGGAAGTTAAAATAAAATGTCCAATAAAAAGATAAAATAAAAATGGATATAAACGTGAGAAATAAAAGTAGGAATGTACAACAAAATATCAAATAAAATAGATAAATATAAGAAGTTAAATTAAGAATGTGCAATAAAAACGTAAGATATAAGGCCCATTGTTCTCTCCAAAAATAGACCACAAATTAACTTTTAAAGCGATATAAAAAAAGATTGAATGTGGTCAACACACAGATCTGTATACTGCTTGTAAAGTGCCATTGAATTTGAAAAAGGCAAATATAATTTTACTCAAGATAAGCTCCTTCAGCCGTTTCAACAAGACTGACAATAACAGAGGAGATGTTGATGGTTTGCTGTCCTTTTGTTGCAGGGCTTGTCTGAGTTAAATATTGTAAGTTCAAGTTTTTGGAAGTGCTGTAAAAACATAAATCCTAGCATCACAGATGGTGTTTTATTTTTGTATTGGCTATACTGCTCAAAACAGGAACACAATGTAGATTCAATAAAACTGTCACAATACTATAATATAAAAGCGTTACTTATAAAGCACCTTTGCTTTCACACACAAACAGGACAAATGTAAAACACCCAGAAAATAAAACTAACTAAAAATCACTGAAAATAAATGAGAAAAGGTTGAGTTTTTAAAAGTGATTTCAGATTCAGGTTTTTATTTGTATCCATAGCTACGGTTTGCAGTTAAAAGACAAGACCTGACAAAAGGAAAAATAAAATGCTGAAGTTAACGGAAGGGCCTACTCATTAACAAAAATGCCCAGAGACATTAGTCTTGTAAAGTCTGAATAATAAATGCACATATACACTCGGTGAAGAGTTACTTGTGTTACTTTAAGTATATTTTGATGCTAAAATACTCTTGTACTTACTCAAGTACAAGGTCTGAGTACTTCTGCCACCTCTGATATTAATCAAAATGTCAAACGACAGCGGATAGTAGTGATGAGATTCAACGGCTGAAGTGGGGGCGTTGCCATGACGTGTAAAGTACCCGGATGTGATTAAAACATTTGTTATAAGGGAGGTCTCTATCGCATGCTTTGTCCTGGTGATCATTTAAAAGGCTCTGCAAGGAAAGTCTGTCGTTTGTTTTCTCTGTGTCTGCTGGATTATTACACACATTATTATGGACTGTGATGGGCTGTTCTACAGTGTTTCACCCTCGCCTGTAAAGTTACGCTTCATCTTCGTCGTTCTTTGGCTTTTCTCATCCCTTGCTGCCGGTAAGATCAACAATGTGTTTCTGTAGTGATGAAAGTAAGCGATATTCATCTTTAAAGATACATTCAATTGTAGTAAGCTAAGTTATCTTCTTCAGTAATGTAAACGATGGTGGAAAAGTATTCCGTATATTTTCTTCACTAATTCTACACTGTAAAAAAAAGATAATAAGATAAATAAATGTCATGTAAAAGTACTGCATCGAGAATGTTTTTCAAAAGTATTTAAGTCTCCTTCAGCCGTTTGAACAAGACTGCCAATAACAGGAAATGTTGCTGGGTTTGCTGTCCTTTTGTTGCAGGGCTTGTCTATCTGAGTTATATATTGTAAGTTCAAGTTTTCGGAAATGCTGTAAAAACATAAATCCTAGCATCACAGATGGTGTTTTATTTTTGTATTGGCTACTGCTCATAAAATAGGAACACAATGTAGATTCAATAAAACTGTCACAATAATATAATATAAAAGCGTTACTTATAAAGCACCTTTTCTCTTTCACACACAAACAGGACACATTTAAAACTAACAGAAAATAAATTATGAGAAGTTTTTTAAAGTTATTTCAGATTAAGGTTTTTTATTTGTATCCATAGCTATTGTTTGCAGTTAAAAGACAAGACCTGACAAAAGGACAAATAAAATGCTTAACTGAAGTGGGGGCGTTGGCATGACGTGAAAGTGCCTGAATGTGCTTAAAACATTTGGCATGAGGGCGGTCTTTATCGCATGCTTTTTCCTGGTCTTCATTTAAAAGGCTCTGCCAGGAAAAGTCTGCGGTTTGTTACACACATTATTATGGACTGTGGTGGGCTTTTCCACAGTGTTTCACCCTCGCCTGGTCGTTTTCTACACACCTTTGTATAACAACCTTGTTTAAGACGGGCGACTGTCAGTCAAATGCGGGACATCGGCTAAACGACTAATTTAACGACTTGTAATGGTGTTATTAGTGACTTTTCTGGTGTTTGGAGACTCACATATTGTTCAGCAGTTAACGAGCCGCGGGTGCTGCCGTGAGCCCCTCTGCCCTCCCATAGTACTCACAGGCGCTCAGACTCACAGTTGCCTCCCGCAGCAGCTAAGAAGCTGTAACTGAAGTAATGAACTGCAGTTTGTGGCACTTCCTTATTAGTGTCTCGGCTCTGCCCCAGAGTTTGCCGCTTGGTTCCGAAGTGGGGCGTTGCTAGATGCGAAACTCCCTCATTTTTTTCTGGGAGGTCAAATTTGTTTAAAATGCTTTGCCAGTAAAGCATTATACATCCATGCAGTAAAGTCTGTGTTTTTTTTCTTCTGTCTATCTGATGGAGGCAGCTGATTTATATTATGGTCTCAGCTCAAAGGAGGTAGGTCTACATAATTAAGGTAGAAGCACCTCTCAGAGAACAGTTGAATCCTTCACAGAGGATGATGCTGTGTGTGTTATCTGTTTGTTGGAGGATGTGTGAAACCCCATTCAAATCTTGTTGCCTTAGAATTTGACAGCTTTCCCTATTTGTTGTCATGTAGTGTGAAAAAAGGTAACCGTTATTAACATGTTACAACCGTGCCTGGCATGTGCTACAACTGTCCCTGTACACAAGGACAGTTGTAACAGTTAAGGTTTTTTTTTTTAAAATACATTTTCCAACCTGTACTTATTTCATAAAAACATCTTAAATACATTGTTTCAGTAGCTGACATATTGATAATGTATATTATAGCAAAATGGCTATCCTATTGTAAATGTTTTTTTACTTATTGGGGAAAAGCCCAAAAAGCTGCAGTTTAAAGAGTCCCTCTGTGTCTCCTCCACAGAAACATAGCTGCAGTTTAAAGAGTCCCTCTGTGTCTCCTCCAGAGGAACATAGCTGCAGTTTAAAGAGTCCCTCTGTGTCTCCTCCAGAGGAACATAGCTGCAGTTTAAAGAGTCCCTCTGTGTCTCCTCCACAGGAATATTTGTAGTGAATGTGACTCAGGCTTCCTATCAGGCAGAGGAGAACCAGAGCATCACCCTGGAGTGGACCTTCAGCTCCAGAAGAGACACTTCCCTCAGCTCCATTTCTATCGTCTGTGATTTAGTATCGTTCAGGCCCTACAACCTGCTTCATCTATTCAAAGGCATTGAATCCCCAGAGTCTCAGGATCCACAGTTTGCAGGACGAGTCCAGTGGGACAAAGACGTCCTCACAGAAGGACGCATCACACTTCATGTCTCCAGACTCAGGACCAATGACTCAGGACTTTATGTCTGCAAAGTGTTCACTGATTATGGACGGAACAATGGGAGATGCTGTTTGAATGTGACTGGTGAGTAAACTCAGTAGAAGTCAGGAAGTCAAAGTAGATTTAAATGTCACATCCATAGAGGCTCCGTAAAGCAGCACTTATAGAAACCTCAGATTATTTAACGTAGATTAGACCTGTTATATATTAACACTAAAATGGTTCCTGATGTTATATTCTGTCCTTTTCCACAGCTGCTATAGAGCTCGAACCTCAGAGACCAACAGAGAGTCCACAACCAGAGAGACGCAGAAGAGTCTGGCTTATCGTTGTGATAACAACTCTGATTGTCTTTGTCCTCAGCATTGCCTGCATGGTTTTAATAAGATATAAGAGAAGAACCCACAATGCAGCGACATCTCTCGTCTGAATCTGAGCATAAAGAGAGAAAGAAGCTCAGTGTTACATCTGTATAGTGTCATTTGTATACTTATTTATTTCAGTCCTCACTGTGAGTTTGATCATTTTGCTGTAAGTCAATAATCTGTTCTCTGTTTACCGATGGATATTGTTACCATGCTCTGCCTTTAAAGGGGACCTATCAATTTTGCATGATGCCCCCTCTTCTTTTTTTTAAAGCTTTATACCAAAATCAGCACTTTAGTAACAGGAAGTGAAATAGAGGGATATGAGGCATGGCTAGAATGGGTGATCTGTTTGGTATTTTGAGCAAAACACTTCATAGACATGTTTTTTATATATTTTTATATATCTGAGACCTATGCTAATGCTTAAAAATAGCATGATAGGTGCACTTTAATGTACATTTATAATGTCACATATTGGGAATCAATCCCTTTTTCTATGAGAGAAATCATGACATTTCTGTGTGTAAATATGTTGAATTCAGTAAATGCTCATGTTGGTCATGAATTACAGGTGTTAGAGGGAATCATTAAAGACTGTCTTTAGTCATACATTGAATTACCTCCAGAGGACAATAACAACAACAATAAAACTCTAAATAATCTTAAGTGGTGTTTTGTGTTTCTCTCTCCTGATTGGTTTCTGCTACAGTCTCTTCATAGAGCATATTTTAATGAAATAAGTAAATGAAAATAGCGCTTTTTTAATATTATTCAAAAGTCTATATATATGGCATTACAGATATAAATATATATAAGCAGAGGTGGGAGAAGTACACAGATCTTGTACTAGAGTAAAAGCAGAAGTACTCAGATATTGTACTAAAGTAAAAGTAGAAGTACTCAGGTCTTGGTAAAAGTAGAAATACTCAGATCTTGGACTTCAGTAAAAGTAGAAGTACTCAGATCTTGTACTTGAGTAAAAGTAGAAATACTCAGATATTGTACTAAAGTAAAAGTAGAAGTACTCAGGTCTTGTACTTGAGTAAAAGTAGAAGTACTCAGGTCTTGTACTTGAGTAAAAGTAGAAGTACTCAGATCTTGTACTTGAGTACAAGTACTCAGATCTTGTACTTGAGTACAAGTAGAAGTACTCAGATCTTGTACTTGAGTAAAAGTAGAAGTACTCAGGTCTTGTACTTGAGTAAAAGTAGAAATACTCAGATATTGTACTAGAGTAAAAGTAGAAGTACTCAGGTCTTGTACTTGAGTAAAAGTAGAAGTACTCAGGTCTTGTACTTGAGTAAAAGTAGAAGTACTCGGATCTTGTACTTGAGTAAAAGTAGAAGTACTCAGATCTTGTACTTGAGTACAAGTAGAAGTACTCAGATCTTGTACTTGAGTACAAGTAGAAGTACTCAGATCTTGGACTTCAGTAAAAGTAGAAGTACTCAGCTCTTGTACTTGAGTAAAAGTAGAAGTACCAGAGTGTAGGAATACTCTGTTACAGTAAAAGTCCTGCATTCAGAAGCTCGGCTACGGGGGGAAAGGGGCGTGGTTAGCAACATCTGACCAATCAGAAACAGGCACAAGCTAACTGACAGCTGCGCGCGTCATACACAATACAGAGTGTTTTCCTGTGATCCAGATGATGGAAGTACAATTTTGAGGTACTTGTACTTTACTTGAGTATTTCCAGTTTATACTACGTTGTATTTCTATTCTACGTGTTAAACGTTATTTAAGCCACTGGTTTACAGGGTGTCTGGACTTTGTTTAAAATACAATTATAAAGTCAAAAGTAAAAGTCTCACACACTTAAATCAACACAAGCTGCACAGTACACTTGTATCTGCAGCAACAGACTATAAACTGTTTGCTTTGTAGCGTTTCCTTCAGCGGTTATTATGGGATGGACTTTGATTCTTTACACAGGTGTGCAGACATGCTAACTGACAGGCTGCACAAACAGATCATTCTGCAAAAACAAATCACACTTCCAGACATCCTGCTCGGTGCCTCTCTGTTCTGATGTTTGATAAACTCTTCAGAATGTTTATTTACCTCCATTTCAACTTGTCTTGCTTCCTCTTCCTTCCGACAGCAGGTAGATGATACCGGATTGCAAAGAGCAGAAGAAGAAATGTTTCTTCTTCTTGTATCAGGTAGAGAGCCGTTTGGTTAAATTGGTGCTTTACCGCCACCTCCTGGACTGGAGTGGGAAGCAGAAGCCTGGCATATTAATAAATAATACAATTAATTATAATAATTACAACAAATATAAATAATAATAAATATGAATATAAATGTAGGGCTTTTTTTAAACATTTTTAGAATGTATTTATGTAGGTTCTACGTTTTTTATTTATTAATGTATTTATTTGTTTCTCTTGTAAAGAAATTTGTTTTGAACAATCTTTTTTTAAAGCAGTTTTTTAAAATGATTAAGTCATATATTATGAATGTGCTTTGGCATACTCTATAGACCAGCGGTTCCCAACCTTTTTCAACTCAGGGCCCGCTTAAGAATTAAAAAAAAATGTGCGGCACACATTCAACCATAAACAATACGGAGGCTAAATAAAGTTCTGATTGGTCAATTCAGAACATGTGACACGTTGTTAATCCAGTAGAACAGACCGTTGTCAAGGACTGTAATGACTGTTGCTAAGGAGGATCGAGAAAGAGAAAGGAAAAGAGGTTAAATTAAAAATAAATCTTAATAATGAAAATGTTTCCTCACAAATCATAATGTTTTGTAAATTATTTGGCGGCAAATATTGAATTTACATTTACACCCTTTAATATTTTATTTGGGCTTTTAGCTGAAGACACAAGACGCACATAAATAAAATATAAATAAATAAATATAACTATTCTTATGGCTAAAATACATATTTTTAAAAGTCAATTTTAGTAGTAATCTTAATTTAAGGTGTTTGAAGAGTAGAACAAATACAATTTCTTTTGAAAAAAATGATTACCACAAAAAATGAAAGGGTGGCTGAACACGCCATGACATGGGAAATAATGAGCTCTAACGAAAAGTGGGATCAAAGGAACAATAAATATGCCATGTTGTGTTTTTGGTGGTTTTTGGTTGTCAACCTATTTTTGTTTGTGAAATGTTGAAGTGATCCTACCTATCTGTATTTCTTCTGTTTTTGTTTAGTTGTCTGAGATGGGAATGTCATCTCCTATATGTTATTATTATGTCCAGGTTTGTGTCTTTAGCCTGTACAAAAAAAAAGAAATTATTTGGCGGCCCACTTGCAAAGCCTTCAGGTTCACAGGTTGGGAACCGCTGCTATACACAACATCCCAATTGGGATCTTATGGTGACGTTATTTTTGGCTTATTACATGGCTTGGTTGAATACTCGATTCTGATTGGTCAATTGGGTGTATTTACAATCCAAAAATACATAAAATGGAAATAATCCATTCAAGTACAGCAGGTATTTTTGAATGCGTGAGAAAGTAATTTCCCTGCGAGGGATTAATAAAGTATGTCTTCTTCTTCTACAGTAAATGAACCTAATTGCATTATTTAAAGGGGACCCATCATGCAAAATGCACTTTTTGATGTCTTTTATACATAAAGATGTGTCCCCGGTGTGTCGGGGAACTCACGCAGCGTCAGAAAATAAAACCCTCTCTCTTTTTTCCTCCGTACCCAAATCTCTAAAAACGGGGCTACAACGGAGCTGATACAGATTAGCGTCCGATATGACGTAATATCTGAAATGTGGACCCACGGCCCTATCAGAAACGTTGCTATCAGAAACAATGCCCGACTGTTTTGGACGTAATATGGTCGGTGTTTACATTAGCATCGCTAACACTCAGAGCTAACCTGTACTGGAGAGCATGTGTGTGAAGAAGCAGGAAATAAAAAGGAACTCACCTTGTGGTATAACCGGCAAGAGAGAAAGCCTTTGAGCTCCATACTGTTTCAGAAATAATCCTTGATAATCCATGATATGGCGTTTCATCACGGCAGCATTTAGTTTAGACGGTAGCTGCCGGGTCCCGCATGAGCTCAGACCCCTCCTTTTTTTTTATCAATCTTTTATTTATTTAAAGCTTTATACCCAAATCAGCACTTTTGAAACAGGAAGTGAAATAGAGGGATATGAGGCATGGCTAGAATGGGTGATCTGTTTGGTATTTTGAGCAAAACACTTCATAGACATGTTTCTTATATATCTTTATATATCTGAGACCTATGCTATTGCCTACAAATAGCATGATAGGTGACCTTTAAGTGGTGGAAAGAAACTGAATAAACACATAAACTGATGTTACATAATGATGTCATTCTTTCATAGGTTTATTCTAAAATAAATATATAGACAAAACAGCTGAGACTTCTGGGAGTCCCGCAGCTAATACAAGAAGAAACAACGCAGGATTCTGTAACGTTAAAGGAAAGTGTGATGAGGAGGAAATCAGGCCAGTTTAATGGAAGAAAATAAAGGACGTCATGTAAAAAAAAATAAAAAAATGTACACACAGCAGTCAGGTTGTGGAAGGAAATCCAAAAAAGAGACGTGTTTTCTGAGTAAATTGAGGAAACGCTGGCAATGTGCAAACACATACAGTATTTATTTGTCCTTGTGTGAGCCAGGGAAAGCTGATATGTGTAGGATTTGAAATGGTGCACCTAAAGGGGCAATGCAAAGCTTTTTAATCCTCTACAGTCTGCTATAATAATAATAATAATAATAATAATAATAATAATACTGTGAAAGCTGCTAAAGCACGGTAAATCATCCACTAGGGCTGCTCAATTAATCGTATTTTAATATGAAAACATAATCGAAATAAAACGATTATTGTATTAGTTTTTCAGTTGAATTATACTTAAACTGTTAAAAACATACTGTTCACATTTTTTTGTTGCAATAAATGGATGTTTTCGAAGTAAATGGATAATCATTTTAAATAGTCGTGATATCAATTATTGACCCAAATAATCGAGATTATGATTTCCACATAAGAAAACCTAAAAAAAAAAGGCTTATTTTAAAGGTATTTATTTATTCTGTTGACTCTTACAAGTTGAATAAGAATAAAAGGGGGGTGATTGTTCGCAATTATTTTTCTAGTCTTCAACCCTGCCATCTCCACTCTGGTCCCTAACGTGACATCGTTGGTTATTTACAACAACAAAAATAAAACAGGAATACAAAAGAAATGTCGGTTCAGACAGGACTCATGTTGATTAACAAAGTGCCATTTCTATCGTTCTCTTCTAAAAGGAGGTTTTTCCAGGTGTGTTTCAAGACAACACTCACACAGAATGATTTAAAGATGAATCATTCTTAATTTGTATACGTGTGTGTGGAAGTATTGAACTAAAACAGACCTGAAAAACACTTTTTTTTTTACCTCCACTTCCCTCTTTTTTCTGGTGAAAAGAGACCCCCAATTCAAGCTCTCCAATGGTCCCCATCATGAAGCAAGACAAGCGCCGTCTTTGCTTCCGATTCGCTAACTAAAAAAGTCAAATAAACTAATCCACGTCGATCCGTCGTGTCTCATGAGTAAAAGTTTAAATCCCAGAGAATCTGAAGACTTCCTTTTCGGGTCCATATCCTCCACAGATTCAAGCAGGGTGGTCTTAAAGTCAAAATATAAGAAGATTCTGGATCCCACATTTTCCCCATTTAGGCTCCGATGTGTTGCTCTGGAAAAGAGTTTAGGTAAAGGAGCATCCTCAGGTAAACGTCCTAGCTCCATGAGTCCCAGAAGTCTCCGTTTAAATGAGTTTAGTCGGGCATGTCGATGCAGAGTTTAGGCGGCGGGACGAAGTACTTCCCGGGGCTCTGAGTGATCACCACGCCCGTCTTTTTGTGGAACATGGGGGCGATTTTGGGCGGCGGCTCGGGGACGGGCAGGTCCTCGGCCGCCTCGGGGTCCTCGCTGCGCTGCAGGTCGTAGGACACGTTGCCGTACTCACGCAGGAAGGGGAGGAGCTCCAACAGGAAGTGGCAGAAGTCCTTACGGATGCCGAACCACCCTGTGGGGAAACATCACGACAGGAAGAGTTAACAGAGGGGAAATAATGATATATATTCAGAGGAGAACAAATACTTCGTTACTGTACTTAAGTATATTCTTCACGTATTAGTACTTTACTCCAATACTTATTTTCCTGACGACTTTCTACTTCTTACATGTTGAACACAAACACCTGTACTTTCTACTTCTTACATGTTGAACACAAATACCTGTACTTTCTACTTCTTACATGTTGAACTCAAATACCTG